>CP139509.1:86943115-87375615 GCA_021014915.2 Artemisia tridentata subsp. tridentata
GTTGTGTTTTATCGACTTGGGTTGTGACCTTGTGAGTGTTCTTTACTCAAATCTTGTTTTAAAGGTTGGATTTTTGTTGTTCTAAGTGTTTAGATCGACATTAATTCAAGAAGATAGTCCAAGATTTGTTTTTTTTGGATAATCATTCATCATTTTTGCGTATAATTCTTGTTCAAGAATTATTGGTGAGTTGGTAAAGAGTTGTTATATCTCACAGTGGTTAGGTTGAAAAAGTCAAAGTTGGTGAGAGTTGGTAAGTCTGCCAGATATCGCAATTCAGAAGCCCGCCATCTATCACAATTCACACGTGTTATCGCAATCTTGTATAAGATTGCGATAGGTGTTTTATCGAAATTGTGATTTTCAGGTTTCTATCGCAATTGGCAGATTTTATCGCAATCAAAACTGGGACTTATCGCAAATCAAAAGCTGGTACTTATCGCAATTGTTCTCTGTCAACTTTATCGCGATTCAGACAACCTATCGCAATTGTCACCGAGAAGCTTATCGCAATTGTGTCCGATATCTCTATCGCAATCATATATCGGACAAGTATCGCAATTCCAAAAAAAAAAAAAAATGATTTAGGTGTGTTTTATCTCGGTTACTGTCACAGCCTAGTTTTTGGTAGTTTTCCATAGAAATAGCGAGCTTCTTTGTGTTCGATTATCTCTAAGTTCTCAACATTGCTTTTTTTTTTTTTTTGTCTCTTAAAACGTTAGCCTTGAGCTCTCTTGGAATCGTACACATATCTCAAGTGGTAAGGTTGTGTTTTATCGCTTGGGTTGTGACTTGTGAGTGTCTTTACTCAAATCTTGTTTTTAAAGGTTGATTTTGTTGTTCTAAGTGTTTAATCGACATTAATTCAGAAGATAGTCCAAGATTTGTTTTTTGGATAATCATTCATCATTTTTGCGTATAATTCTTGTTCAAGAATTATGGTGATTGTAAAGAGTTGTTAGATCTCACATGGTTAGGTTGAAAGAGTCAAAGTTGGTGAGAGTTGGTAAGTCTACCAGATATCGCAATTCAGAAGCCCGCCATCTATCGCAATTCACACGTGTTATCGCAATCTTGTATAAGATTGCGATAGGTGTTTTATCGAAATTGTGATTTTCAGGTTTCTATCGCAATTGGCAGATTTTATCGCAATTCAAAACTGGGACTTATCGCAAATCAAAAGCTGGTACTTATCGCAATTGTTCTCAGTCAACTTTATCGCGATTCAGACAACTCTATCGCAATTGTCACCCGAGAAGCTTATCGCAATTGTGTCCGATATCTCTATCGCTATCATATATCGGAAAAGTTATCGCAATTCCAAAAAAAAAAAAAAAAAATTGATTTAGGTTGTGTTTTTATCTCGGTTACTGTTCACAGCCTAGTTTTTGGTAGTTTTCCATAGAAATAGCGAGCTTCTTTGTGTTCGATTTATGCTCTTAAGTACTCAACAGTTGCGTTTTTTTTTTGTCTCTTAAAAACGTTAGCCTTTGAGCTCTTCTTGGAATCGTACACATATCTCAAGTGGTAAGGTTGTGTTTTATCGACTTGGGTTGTGACCTTGTGAGTGTTCTTTACTCAAATCTTGTTTTTAAAGGTTGGATTTTTGTTGTTCTAAGTGTTTAGATCGACATTAATTCAAGAAGATAGTCCAAGATTTGTTTTTTTTGGATAATCATTCATCATTTTTGCGTATAATTCTTGTTCAAGAATTATTGGTGAGTTGGTAAAGAGTTGTTAGATCTCACAGTGGTTAGTTTGAAAGAAGTCAAAGTTGGTGAGAGTTGGTAAGTCTACCAGATATCGCAATTCAGAAGCCCGCCATCTATCGCAATTCACACGTGTTATCGCAATCTTGTATAAGATTGCGATAGGTGTTTTATCGAAATTGTGATTTTCAGGTTTCTATCGCAATTGGCAGATTTTATCGCAATTCAAAACTGGGACTTATCGCAAATCAAAAGCTGGTACTTATCGCAATTGTTCTCTGTCAACTTTATCGCGATTCAGACAACTCTATCGCAATTGTCACCCGAGAAGCTTATCGCAATTGTGTCCGATATCTCTATCGCTATCATATATCGGACAAGTTATCGCAATTCCAAAAAAAAAAAAAAAAAAAATTGATTTAGGGTTGTGTTTTATCTCGGTTACTGTTCACAGCCTAGTTTTTGGTAGTTTTCCATAGAAATAGCGAGCTTCTTTGTGTTCGATTTATGCTCTTAAGTCTCAACAGTTGCGTTTTTTTTTTTTTTGTCTCTTAAAAACGTTAGCCTTTGAGCTCTTCTTGGAATCGTACACATATCTCAAGTGGTAAGGTTGTGTTTTATATCGACTTGGGTTGTGACCTTGTGAGTGTTCTTTACTCAAATCTTGTTTTTAAAGGTTGGATTTTTGTTGTTCTAAGTGTTTAGATCGACATTAATTCAAGAAGATAGTCCAAGATTTGTTTTTTTTTGGATAATCATTCATCATTTTTGCGTATAATTCTTGTTCAAGAATTATTGGTGAGTTGGTAAAGAGTTGTTAGATCTCACAGTGGTTAGTTTGAAAGAAGTCAAAGTTGGTGAGAGTTGGTAAGTCTACCAGATATCGCAATTCAGAAGCCCGCCATCTATCGCAATTCACACGTGTTATCGCAATCTTGTATAAGATTGCGATAGGTGTTTTATCGAAATTGTGATTTTCAGGTTTCTATCGCAATTGGCAGATTTTATCGCAATTCAAAACTGGGACTTATCGCAAATCAAAAGCTGGTACTTATCGCAATTGTTCTCTGTCAACTTTATCGCGATTCAGACAACTCTATCGCAATTGTCACCCGAGAAGCTTATCGCAATTGTGTCCGATATCTCTATCGCTATCATATATCGGAAAAGTTATCGCAATTCCAAAAAAAAAAAAAAAAAAAAATTGATTTAGGTTGTGTTTTATCTCGGTTACTGTTCACAGCCTAGTTTTTGGTAGTTTTCCATAGAAATAGCGAGCTTCTTTGTGTTCGATTTATGCACTTAAGTGTTTTTAAAGGTTGATTTTGTTCAATTAATGACATATTCAGAAGAATCCAATTGTTTTTTTTGGATAAATTCTCATTTGCGATAATTTTTCATTATGGTGTTGTAAAGAGGTTAATCTCACAGTTAGTTGAAAGAATAAAGTTGTGAAGTTGGTAATCCATATCGAATCAAAGCCCATCATCGCAATCACCGGTTCGCAATCGTAAGATTGCATAGTTTTATCGAAATGTGATTTTCAGGTTCTACCAATGCGATTTATCCAATTCAAAAGGACTACGCAACAAGCTGGACTTATCGCAATGTTCTCGTCAACTTTATCGCGATTCAACAACTCTATCCAATGTCACCCGAGAACTATGCAATGTGTCCGATATCTCACGCTATCAATAGAAAATGCAATTCAAAAAAAAAAAAATGATTGGTTGTTTTATCCGTATTTCACAGCCTAGTTTTGGTATTCCATAAATACAGTTCTTGTTCATTATGCTCTTAAGTACTCACATTGTTTTTTTTTTCCTAAACTTGCCTTTGAGCTTTCTGAATCGTACACATATCTCAAGTGTAGTTGTGTTTTATGACTTGGGTTGTGACCTTGATGTTCTTACTCAATTGTTTTAAAGGTTGATTTTTGTTGTTCTAAGTGTTTAGACGACATTAATTCAAGAAGATAGTCCAAGATTTGTTTTTTTTGGATAATCATTCATCATTTTTGCGTATAATTCTTGTTCAAGAATTATTGGTGAGTTGGTAAAGAGTTGTTAGATCTCACAGTGGTTAGTTTGAAAGAAGTCAAAGTTGGTGAGAGTTGGTAAGTCTACCAGATATCGCAATTCAGAAGCCCGCCATCTATCGCAATTCACACGTGTTATCGCAATCTTGTATAAGATTTGCGATAGGTGTTTTATCGAAATTGTGATTTTCAGGTTTCTATCGCAATTGGCAGATTTTATCGCAATTCAAAACTGGGACTTATCGCAAATCAAAAGCTGGTACTTATCGCAATTGTTCTCTGTCAACTTTATCGCGATTCAGACAACTCTATCGCAATTGTCACCCGAGAAGCTTATCGCAATTGTGTCCGATATCTCTATCGCAATCATATATCGGACAAGTTATCGCAATTCCAAAAAAAAAAAAAAAAAAAAATGTGATTTAGGGTGTGTTTTATCTCGGTTACTGTTCACAGCCTAGTTTTTGGTAGTTTTCCATAGAAATAGCGAGCTTCTTTGTGTTCGATTTATGCTCTTAAGTTCTCAACAGTTGCGTTTTTTTTTTTTTTTTGTCTCTTAAAAACGTTAGCCTTTGAGCTCTTCTTGGAATCGTACACATATCTCAAGTGGTAAGGTTGTGTTTTATTGACTTGGGTTGTGACCTTGTGAGTGTTCTTTACTCAAATCTTGTTTTTAAAGGTTGGATTTTTGTTGTTCTAAGTGTTTAGATCGACATTAATTCAAGAAGATAGTCCAAGATTTGTTTTTTTTTATAATCATTCATCATTTTTGCGTATAATTCTTGTTCAAGAATTATTGGTGAGTTGGTAAAGAGTTGTTAGATCTCACAGTGGTTAGGTTGAAAGAAGTCAAAGTTGGTGAGAGTTGGTAAGTCTGCCAGATATCGCAATTCAGAAGCCGCATCTATCGCAATTCACACGTGTTATCGCAATCTTGTATAAGATTGCGATAGGTGTTTTATCGAAATTGTGATTTTCAGGTTTCTAATCGCAATTGGCAGATTTTATCGCAATTCAAAACTGGGACTTATCGCAAATCAAAAAGCTGGTACTTATCGCAATTGTTCTCTGTCAACTTTATCGCGATTCAACAACTCTATCGCAATTGTCACCGAGAAGCTTATCGCAATTGTGTCCGATATCTCTATCGCAATCATATATCGACAAGTTATCGCAATTCACAAAAAAAAAAAAAATAGTTGATTTAGGGTGTGTTTTTATCTCAGGTTACTGTGTCACAAGCCTAGTTTTTGGTAGTTTTCCATAGAAATAGCGAGCTTCTTTGTGTTCGATTTATGCTCTTAAGTTCTCAACAGTTGCGTTTTTTTTTTTTTTTTTTGTCTCTTAAAAACGTTAGCCTTTGAGCTCTTCTGGAATCGTACACATATCTCAAGTGGTAAGGTTGTGTTTTTATCGACTTGGGTTGTGACCTTGTGAGTGTTCTTTACTCAAATCTTGTTTTTAAAGGTTGGATTTTTGTTGTTCTAAGTGTTTAGATCGACATTAATTCAAGAAGATAGTCCAAGATTTGTTTTTTTTGGATAATCATTCATCATTTTTGCGTATAATTCTTGTTCAAGAATTATTGGTGAGTTGGTAAAGAGTTGTTAGATCTCACATGGTTAGGTTGAAAGAAGTCAAAGTTGGTGAGAGTTGGTAAGTCTGCCAGATATCGCAATTCAGAAGCCCGCCATCTATCGCAATTCACACGTGTTATCGCAATCTTGTATAAGATTGCGATAGGTGTTTTATCGAAATTGTGATTTTCAGGTTTCTATCGCAATTGGCAGATTTTATCGCAATTCAAAACTGGGACTTATCGCAAATCAAAAGCTGGTACTTATCGCAATTGTTCTCTGTCAACTTTATCGCGATTCAGACAACTCTATCGCAATTGTCACCCGAGAAGCTTATCGCAATTGTGTCCGATATCTCTATCGCAATCATATATCGGACAAGTTATCGCAATTCCAAAAAAAAAAAAAATGTGATTTAGGGTGTGTTTTATCGAGGTTACTGGTCACAGCCCTAGTTTTTGGTAGTTTTCCATAGAAATAGCGAGCTTCTTTGTGTTCGATTTATGCTCTTAAGTTCTCAACAGTTGCGTTTTTTTTTTTTTTTTTGTCTCTTAAAAACGTTAGCCTTTGAGCTCTTCCTGGAATCGTACACATATCTCAAGTGGTAAGGTTGTGTTTTATCGACTTGGGTTGTGACCTTGTGAGTGTTCTTTACTCAAATCTTGTTTTTAAAGGTTGGATTTTTGTTGTTCTAAGTGTTTAGATCGACATTAATTCAAGAAGATAGTCCAAGATTTGTTTTTTTTGGATAATCATTCATCATTTTTGCGTATAATTCTTGTTCAAGAATTATTGGTGAGTTGGTAAAGAGTTGTTAGATCTCACAGTGGTTAGGTTGAAAGAAGTCAAAGTTGGTGAGAGTTGGTAAGTCTGCCAGATATCGCAATTCAGAAGCCCGCCATCTATCATTGGATTTCAGGTTTATCGCAATTAGAGATTTTATCGCATTCAAACTGGGATTATCGCAAATCAAAAGCAGGTTACTATCGCAATTGGCAATTTATCGCTCTTGAATCAAACTAGTTATGTAATCAACCTGCGTATTAGCAATCTTTCTGTATTTGAGTTTATCGCAATGTTCACCGAACTTTCAAGCAAGTAGTCCGATGTTTTAATTCAATATCAATTATAAATTCAAAAAAAAAAAAATAAAATAAAAGAATGAGTTAGTGGTTATTCGGTTACGTTCACATGAGAGTTTGGTAGTTCCATAGAAATAGCGCTCTTTGTTCGATTTATGCTCTTAGTCTCAACAGTTGCGTTTTTTTTTTTGTCTTAAAAAGTTAGCTTTAGCTCTTTTGGAATTCGTAACAAATCAAGGGTAAGGTTGTGTTATATGACTTGGTTTGACTTGTGAGTGTATCTTTACCAAATCTTGTTTTTAAAGGTTGGATTTTTGTTGTTCTAAGTGTTTAGATCGATATTATCAAGAAGATAGTCCAAGTATTGTATTTTTTAATAATCATTCATATTTTTGCGTATATTCTTGTTCAAGAATTTTGTGAGTTGGTAAAGAGTTGTTAGATCTTCACGTGTTAGGTTGAAAGATCAAAGTTGGTGAAGTTGTAAGTTTCCAGATATCTAAATAAAGCCCGCCTCTATCGCAATTCACATGTTATGCAATTTGTATAAGATATGTGTGATTTTATCGAAATTGATATTTCAGTTTATCGCAATTGGAATTTTATCGCAATTCAAACTGGAGCTTATCGCAAATCAAAGCTGGTACTTATCAATTGTTCTCTGTCAACTTTATGGATTAGACAACTCTATCGCAATTGTAACACGAGAAGTTATCGCAATTGTGCCGATATCCATTCACGCATCATTACGGACAAGTTATTGCAATTCAAAAAAAAAAAAAAATTAATGAATTTAGGGTGTGTTTTATCGCGGTTACTGTTCACAGCCTGTTTTTGGTAGTTTTCCATAAAAGCGAGCTCTTTGTGTTCGATTTATGCTCTTAAGTTCTCACAGTTGCGTTTTTTTTTTTTTTTGTCTCTTAAAAACGTTAGCCTTGAGCTCTTCTGGAATCGTACACATATCTCAAGTGTAGGTTGTGTTTTATCGACTTGGGTTGTGACTTGTGAGTGTTTTACTCAAATCTTGTTTTAAAGGTTGGATTTTGTTGTTCTAAGTGTTTAGATCGACATTAATCAAGAAGATAGTCCAAGATTTGTTTTTTTTGGATAATCATTCATCATTTTTGCGTATAATTCTTGTTCAAGAATTATTGGTGAGTTGGTAAAGAGTTGTTAGATCTCACAGTGGTTAGGTTGAAAGAAGTCAAAGTTGGTGAGAGTTGGTAAGTCTGCCAGATATCGCAATTCAGAAGCCCGCCATCTATCGCAATTCACACGTGTTATCGCAATCTTGTATTAGATTGCGATAGGTGTTTTATCGAAATTGTGATTTTCAGGTTTCTATCGCAATTGGCAGATTTTATCGCAATTCAAAACTGGGACTTATCGCAAATCAAAAGCTGGTACTTATCGCAATTGTTCTCTGTCAACTTTATCGCGATTCAGACAACTCTATCGCAATTGTCACCCGAGAAGCTTATCGCAATTGTGTCCGTTATCTCTATCGCAATCATATATCGGACAAGTTATCGCAATTCCAAAAAAAAAAAAAAAAAAAAAAGTTTTTTGGCGTGAAAAGTTGAGTAAAATTTAATTTTTACAGGGGACTAAACGTTCAATTTTTACGCGAAATTCAAATTTTGGTATAAGAGTGAAAATTTTGGCCCAAAATTCAATTTTTTAGGTCAAAATTCGAATTTTTCCAGTGAAATTTGGCGTAAAAATTTTTCATACTCAAAATTTTCCTGTATCATTAGAATTGCATTCTATGGAAGATTTCACACCAAAATCATAAAATAATATTATTGGCCTACACCTTCAACATCGCCACGTATAGCTTAAAAGATCCTGATCAAGAATCACAATAAAATGTCAATGCCTAAATTTTGAACGTTATCAAAATGTGACTACGGGGATTATTTGTTTATTACTTATTTGAGCTTGAAGTGGAATTTCACGGGTGTGTGTACTTAGCATCTTGAAGATATCGGGGTTGGTTGGATGCATGATTCTTCGAGATCCTTGTTTGAGCATTTATAGAATAGTGATTAAGTCTTGGGTTATCTAGTTTTCATAGGTCAAGGGGTGGATGGACGAAGACCTAGTTAACTATCACTCAAAGGAGATACGTTGTAGTACTCAGTGTCACACAAAGATGTGGATAATTCGAGAGAGGTTCATATACAGTTAAGGAAGGATGGATGGGTATATGAAACGACATATGCTTTAAGGAGTTACATTGTAGTGCTCAGTATAGGCTCTTAGTCACACTATCGTGCAAGTTTAAGTCACAAGTTTGGGTTATTTTACTTCATTTTCAAATTTGTCATATCGGGTTGTCTCCATACGTGGTCATTCACTTTTAGCCAGAGGAAGAGAAAAGAGGTTTGATAAGAAGTTGATCTAAAGAGAATTGTAGAGAGAATAGTTATCGACATCCACTCATGGGGTATTGATTTGTATGTTGCTTCCAGTTGATATGTTTATGTACACATATGTAGGATGAGTCCGAAAGATCATCATCATCCTGGAGGGAGAAATGTGTACATCAAGGGCTTTTATTGAAGAACTAGAAGAAGTTACAGATGTCGATATGATGCTCCCCAAACAAACCTGTGAAGAAGTTACAGATTATCAGTCTATGATCCATTTTCCGCTGTGCAAGAGACTGAAGACAATTTGGGAAGAATTCAGAGAAACTTCTTCTAAAAGCATCAGGGCTATATCAAATGGGTTGTCAATTTGGGAGGGAGCATGTAAAAGAAAAGGGCTTACTAATTGGGAGGGAGTAATAACCCAATTAGGTCATTACAGTGATTCTGCAAGTAATTCAAGCAAGCTGAGAAAGATACGAGAAGATCAAGAGCTGTGAAGACATCCTCAGAGGAAACTGCTCTACTTCATCATTGTATTCATCATTATTATGTACTTGTTAGGAATCATTGTAACCAATTCACGTATATCTCCAGCTGGAGGGAGATTGTTAGAAATGAAGCTGAGCGATATTTACGTGAATTGGAGTAGACAACTAGTATGCATATAGTGCAGGGACTTATAATGTAATATTCAAATAGTTGTCATGTAAGGCCCATAAATAACCCTCAAGTCTTCACTTGAGGGGTGTGGCTGTGAAACTTTTCCACATATCAATAATATCCAAGTTTTACTCTCCACCTTCTCTCTACTTTCCCTCTCTAAACCGACCATGGATAGAGTTCATTTTGATCAACCAAGACCTCCAGAAACGTGAATCTAGTCTTTACAATAGGTTCCTTGATTACAATCAAAAGACTACTACTACCACTAACTGGCAACTACCCAGTTTAGTGTAGATACATCTCAACTCCTAAAATCCATCCTGACCGATGCGTAGCTGCTCTAGCTCTTGTGCCATCCGAGCTATAACGGTCTCCAAGTTACCTATCCTATTCTCAAGCTGTGCAACACGTCTTCTTGACGCTAATACCTCCCTACGATCCTCATGCTCAGCTCTCGTAACTCTAGCCATAACTGACTCCAGCTCATGCATCCGATGCCAATTCGTCCACTCGGCATCCCAAGCTTTGGCTTGGTCTCTTCTTATATCCCCTAACCTCTGTCGGACTCCAGCAAGCTCTCTGCCGACCTGTTGATCCCATCTCCCTAATCTCTCCAACTGATCGGAATGAACGTCCAACAAGTTTCCCTGAGCACCCAACTGTACTAAAAATCTGGTGACATCATCTTCCTCCTCTTCTGCCACTGGTGAAACAGCAGGTGGAGGGGAAATCGGTATGGATGGAGATGGTGGCACAAAAGTAGGTGAAGATGGCTCATAAGTGGGACTACCTACCTAGAGTGGAGTGCTATGAATACACTCAATATCCTTCCATACTATGCCATTAATCTCGCAGGTGACCGGAGCCTCATCCCTGGCTCGCAAGCTAGCAGCTCTCAAACCTAACCCGAGAGGCATATCCCTGTCCTCTCCCACAATCTGAGCTACCCTGGAGCTCTGTCCTATCTCGAATGTACTAGGCACTTCTTCCATAACCCCTTTTCCATGTCGTGGCTCAGCTGATGTCACATTTTCAGGAATAGGGTCTGCCACTGGTTCTTCTTCAGGATCTTCCTCAGGATCCTCTTCTTCCTCTTCTTCTTCTGAGTAGGAATCATCAGCCCTCCTGAGCCGTTGGTGAGGTGGTGAATGCTCTGGAGATGATGCTGGTGAAATGGATACTGGGGTGGTAGAGGTTCCTGTATAGATAACTCGAGCTCTCTTCTGAGATGATGACAGAAAATCTGAGTACCTCATCCGATAACCAGGAACTCTCATGCGAGCTGTATGTCTAACTGGAAGAGTGTGTGAAGCAGGCTGTGTAGTGTGGTCAGTAGGCTGACTGGGAGTAGGCAGTGCTGCAGTGAGTGTGGGCTCGAGTAGGTCAGGATCCGGTGCATTGTAGGCTTGTAGCACTTGCATGTACGGGTCTTCTGAATTTGGTGAAATCAGCGGGATAGGATGAGAAGGCGTAGTCTGTGACAAAATGGTATACGTGTGTAAGTATATCGGTAATAATAATTAGTGTGGGTTAAGTGTATATAAATATATACATATAATACTTATAGTAACAAGTCACAAATCATAGCAAGCAGTCAAGTCAAGTCAATCAAACTTCAAGTAAAATGGCAAGCAAGGCAAGTGGTGGTCATAGGGACTTGTTTTTATAAAAATGGTTATAGTTTAGGGTTTATATGTACCTAGTTCTCTATAACCTAGGCTCTGATGCCAATCTATAACACCCCCAAAATTTACAACAGTCGCAGAAGCTACAGAACTTTAAGGGTGCTACCTGCGGGTGCAACGATTCGAAATCACAAGGCAAGGTAACAAAGAACGGAATATATACTCCGTTTTTAATTAAATTCAACATTTATAGTTTTGCAAAAGATAATTCATTGTTTTGATATAAATTAGGCCCATTAAACATAGTGGTCCCACATAAAAACAAGTCTCAAATAAAATTGCCAGTCTGTCAAAAGAGCTCCATGACCCTTGCCTTGCCATATCATGCCATACCAAATCAAATCACACACCTGAGAAAAACATGCTAAAAAGTCAGCAAAAAACTGGTGAGTTCATAGGTTTAAATAAAGTCATCAAATAATTAGTTTGGACCAGCATGATCATTATAACACATATAATGTCATACAAAAGTATCTATCGCGCTAGCACTAAGTTCATGCAACCGAAGCTCGACAGTTCAGTGTGCTAATCTCTAACACATAAATAATAGTCAAGGGCCCTTAGCGAGTGTTTAACCCAATACACTCGAAGTCCGACTTGCTATACGTTCGCCTTGACCCGTCTGGCCAACCGAACGGGGAGTCATCCCAATAGATCTATCTAAAGCAGTCGCACTTCCCAAAGGAAATTAACGGTTCATGAAAATGGGCATAATAGTGGGTTCTAGGGCTTAGGCTAACTACGCAATAGCTTTGAGAAAAAGTAATAACATTATGGTCCATAAAAAGATTTGCATGTTTCTCACCCCATATTGGTAAAACAAGTAAAAGTAAAAATGGGGCTATAAACTCACCTTTAATGGTCTGAACAGTGAATGCTGTGAAATTAGGGAGTGCACGGCACCAACACGCAACCTAGATTAAATAACCATATCTTAGTTCAAGTATTAATTTCAAGTCCTTTCAGATTTTAATTTCAATGCTTTAGTGTATCTATGTTGTTGTCACTTGGGTGGCGGCAAGTGTGGTTGCTAAGGTCTCTCCTAAGGGATGGTGAGGTGTAACTCTATAATTGACCTAAAGGTACGGTAATGAGGGGTTGGGAAATATCTAACGATCTAAGGTACGAATGAATTAATCTAGTTGTGTCATATATATATATATATATATATATATATATATATATATATATATATATATATATATATATATATATATATATATATATATATATATATATATATATATATATTATATATATATATATATATATTTCGTTATGTCCGTTTATGTTGATTTTAAAAATGACGTTTATTGCCTATTAAGTGTATGATGTGAGAAGTTGAATATACAATGTTTACTTTTAGTAACTTGATTAATTTAACTAAGTCCTCGTTTTCATTAGAGATCATTTTTACACTATATTAGTTTAGAATCACATGTATCGTTAAGGTAATTCAAGTTAAGTTTGATGTACTATTAGTTACATTTATCCTAATTGATTTAGTCTTCAAAGTAACGATTGTAAGTGTTAATATATACATATTCCGTCGTGTTTTATGGTCTACTCTATCGTGAATTTGATTTGTTATTCTTTTGAGTGCCACATTTTACTACTCAAGTATATGCTAATATATATTTCTATTTTCCAAAGTGTATGTAATATTACTCGTATGACAATGTATATATATCTAGTCTAGTTGTTTTAATCGTTTTCATCGCGTTTAACATTTCGGCTATTCAAGCTTTTTATATGTCTTTATGTTGAATCATTTTCGTGGACGGCTTATATTTATTTTTAATTATTCGCGACAAGTTTCACAATATTTATTAACCGAATTCTTGCACTTCTATTATCTATTGGGCTGCGGCCCATTGCTCTCTAGGAGGGGGAAATATAAGTCGTTAATGGGTTGGGTTTTACCATTTTTCTGGTGGACCGAATGGGTTATACACAGGCCCATATGATAGGCTGTGCTAAAGGCTGTCGAGTGGGCTTCTCAACCTTGGTCCTAGTTGGGCCTTGGCTTTGGTTTTCGGCCTGGTATACCTAGCAATGCAACACAGAACACACCTAAGCTTAACAGCTTGGTGTGCATCTCCTGTCACTCATTATCTTGGCCGAGAATGGCCTTTGGCTGGGTTTCTTACGACTTAATTCGTTGGCTAGGTTCGAGTACTACTCGACCTTGTGCCTTGAGGACCTAAGTGGTAACAAAAGTTTTATATTCTTGACTTACCTATAGGTCGACAAGAGGAGGAGTTTTCCTCATATGATCCTAACTACTTGGACTCTAAATGCCCTCACTTCGCTAGTTCCTTGAGGTGTATTTCCCACAAGGTCTCTAGTCTCCTATTCGGCTACTAACCATTCTCACAATGGTATTACCTTTCGTGGGTGGGGTCTTATGTTAGAGTGAGTCTTCTCCTATTTTGAACCGAGACATAACCCACATGGTGGGTTTAATGGTTGCTAATACACTCGGATCAAACTTCCTCTAAGTGAGGTGTTTTTCCCAGTCTATCCTGACCACCATTGTGCCTAGCTTTGGTGGTGAATGGTTCGGTTAAGATCATTGTTGGTCACAGTGGGCTTTTACCACCCACTTAGCAACTACACGACATACCATCTAGCCCTCTTATACTAGCCAGAACATTCCAGGTTTGAACCATGAACCTGTGGTTTCTCTAGAGTCTTTCGAATACACTACAACATGGGGACTAATAGCCAAAAAATCTACTCAACAATATTTCTAGGTTCAATCCTGAACCTGGTGACTTCGAATACACACAACCATGATGAACAACTTAACTCTACCAAATTCCTATGCCACTCTAATGACAACAACAACAAATTTCAACCTTTCTCAAAAATTACTACTCCTGGAAATCTTATTCGACCCTACCAAACATTATTTTACTTAAGTTTTTCCTCGAAATCAATTATGTTTTCTGGGAATCAATTCGACATAAAAACTAACAACATCAATACTTAATTTATTCATTCATTCGACCTATAATTACTTATTATGAACGAATCTAAGTAAATAATAGAACCGAATCAAATGTCAAATCTTACAATGATTTTTTAGGGATGAACACTTGAGTGAACTTCAAATCCGAGACCCCACTGCTCCAATACCGATCGCTCTAACCTCCAAATCGAATCACAATACTCCTCCCTTATCCTTTCTTGAGAACTTCTCAGATCTTTGGTGTATTTTTGATGATTTGTGATTTGATAATCTCTTGGAGGCGCGGATTTATGGTGAATATTGGAGAGTAACTCCATGGGACTTTCAGATTTGGGAGGTATAATCTTACCCTTTGTGTGCTATCTCTATTTCAATGGGTTCTTCCTAGGTTGACTTGTGGGATTACCTAGATCCGTGAAGAGGACAAGGTTTTGGGTCAACAGTGATTGCATTTGTTATGGTGAAGGATGGGGATGGATCGTTGGGTTCATGGGGAAGAGAGGGGGCGGACAAAACAAGGGATAATGTTACAGGTTTTGGTGTGGGAGTTTGTGTGAGTGGGTAAGGGTAGTTTTATTTTAAGTATTGAGTGAAATATTAGTTAAAGTGTGGTATTTTATACCCGTGTATCGTTAAAATGAGTCAATTTCGGGTCCTTCCTGGAACCGTCTCAAATGTGAGATATTATCTCTTTAAAGTCGTTATGTAATACTTGAATATATTTTTGAGTTCTTAATTATTCACTATCATTGCTGAGTTTCAGATTCATTTTCGGTTTGCGTGTGGTGTCAGTCTGTGCGGAACTAGGATAACCTCCCGTTCTCACTACAATAAAATGAGTAAATTATAGGATGTGATAATTTCACTGTTCCTAGGTGAGATTTCCGGGTGACAATATCTGCAGGTCTGTTATCCGTTTTACACATAACGGTCTAGTCAGGTGTCCTAGTCACAGAAAATGAATTGTCAATAATATAAATATTAGGGAAATTTTACCATTTATCACAAACGCCCCCCACTACCATGGTACCATACACATGGCTCCGCCCCTGATTGCTTGCAAGATAGAATATAATGTTGAAAAATGTGGTCAAAGGTGTTGAATGACAATTGATTTTGTCATTTAAATTACTTATGTGAATTGAGAATAATTAATTTGTGGTTTTATTTTAATTCATGAGACATTAGTAAAATTAATTTTGTTAATTAATTGTGACTGTTTTTTCTTCCATCCTTACTCTTTATATATTGAGACCTATTCTCTCTTTCATATACAATAAGAAATACACTACTCCTCTCCTTTTGATTACCGTTCATTTTGACATTATGTGTATTCGGTTTGTAATAGAGGGAAGGCACGGTTTTGGTTCGCCTTGATAACCCGTTTGTGCTAACGGAGTTATCCGTTGTTGTTGTATCTCAAGCAACGTTGAGAGGACGAATATGTTTTAAGGAAACTGTGAGCATCACAGGCCTCAACATTATTCCTTGTTTGTGTTTTGAGTCTCCACGATCATAAGATTTACGATATGATATTCTACACTTCATCTTTTCTTAATATGGTTTATTTGTCTCTAGTAGCAATATACACATATTAACAACAATCTTAAGACAGATTTTTTTTCGTTGTAAGAGACAAGTGTTCAATGAAATATGGAGTAAATTGACACCGTAAATGTATTTAAAAAAAAAAGAAAAAAAAAAGGGATTTGTTATCGAAACTATTGTCATTAGATACAATATACTATCCAAATTACCTTTGAAGATATTGTAACACTGCTTGGCTAGTAAGAAGTACGTTCGAATCGGTTTCTAGTTTCTTTCTTCTAAAACAAGTATTTATAATGACTAGGCGAGTACCCGTGCATAGCAACGGAAATTCCTAGCGGCAGACAATTAAAGATATACGATATTATAGTAAGTGTTTCGTGTAACATTCAAAATAGAACTTGGAAATATCAAAATGTAACAAATGGCTGTAAAATGCGATAATTAATCTCAAGCAAAAATTCTTAACATGTATCATGCAAGACCTCAAATAAAACTACTCCCAGTGAATATATATCAGATTTTTCATTGAAGAACCCCGTAACCTCAGATTCTAGGTCAAAGTAGCTAACTGTGCCTACAAGGGTGGTGACAACTTTCTGATGTAGTGGTGTTATTGCAGATAGCCCAAAATCAGAAATCTTTGCCTTCCAGTCACCATTTAATAGAATGTTGGCACATTTGATATCCCTATGTATCACCATCTCCTTTGTCAGAGCTCCTTCATGAAGAAAGCCCAACCCTCTGGCAATATCAATGCATATACTAAGTCGTTTCATCCATGTAAGATTTTGGTCTCCCAGTTGCCTATCCAGACTTATCTTAGATGCATGTTCATATATAATGATTTTTTCATCTTTTTCGTTGCAGTAGCCTTCAAGACCGATGATATTCTCGTGTTTATACTCAAAAAGGATTTCAAGCTCCATCAAAAAATGTTGTTCTCCCTGACCTTGACTAATATCCAACCGCTTCGCCACAATGGTAATTGGTTCATTACCACGTGTAACTTCTCCTGTGTATACCCTCCCAAATCCTCCTCCTCCAATACGATTATTGCGATGGAAATCTTTGGTAGCCAATTTTATTTCTTCGAATGACATCTGGAGGTTGTTCTTGTTGTTTTTCCTGAGAATCATTTGACATATTAGAGTTGGTCCATGTAAGATATTTGTAAGCAATGTTTTAACTTTGTTGTTTGCCAAGGAGCTCAATTAACAACATTCACAACAACAAAAAATCCTATATTATATATTCCACTTACTTGAGACGATAGTGCTTTCTCGAGTTCCTCGAGGACTTTTTGTGCTGTAGGACGGTCGTTCTGAATTTCTGCCACACATTGAGTTGCGATTGCTAGAAATGTTTCCAAAGATTCTTGATTGGGTCCTTTACTTAGGGTGGTAGCAAATTCATCTACTTCTTCCATTATTTTGGGATCTGCCATACCATTTAATGTCTTGTCGTTATATCTTCGTCGTGCAACGTGGGCAATTCCATTTTCACTTTCCACAGTGTAAATGGAATCATAAGCAAGCTTCCCGGACACGATCTCAAACAGTACCACTCCAAAAGAGTAAATATCTATCGCATTTTTCAACTTACCTTCCTTCCAATACTCTAGACACATATACACATTTGTACCTGCAACGTTCTTTGAATAGTGAGTTTCTTTTTGTTGATCTACATGATGGAATTTTGAGAGCCAAAAGTCGGCGATCTTGACCCCATCATTTCTTTAACACAAATTAACAACATCCTAATTACGTATACTATACCTATCTTTTAACCGCCACATAACATCTTCTAATCACAACATCTTAATTACTTATATACCACAAACATTCAACCAACACATAATATCTACTAAACACAACATCTTAACTACCAACCTAACGAATACAAATTCACATATACACAACTAAATCACAACATCTTAACTACTAACGTAACAAAAACAGATCCACAAATAAAAAGCAAAACCACAATATACTAATTACATATACAAAACTTAACAAATACCAGGCACATAACGTCTAAAAATCACAAGAGACTAATTACTAACGTAACAAATACCTCTTACATTTACCTTTCTCTTACACATTACATCGAACATCTTCTATGTGGCCTTCAACCATCACCACTGAATTTGTCGGACTCCGTTTACCACCACCGACAGCTGCGACGGCAGGAGGCGGCTGAAAAAAAATGCCAAAACGTTTAAAAAGGTAAGATCTACAATTATAATATACAAACCTATATAAGAAAACCTTCAAAAGTTGTTTAATATAGATAGATCTAACAAAAACATTAAAAAAACCTCAAAACTTGAAATCCCTTTTGTGATGTAGACGCTTCGATGGCGGTTAGTCTCGGTGCTTGGGGTTTTGTAGTGGTGTGCGTTACGGTGGTGGAGGTGGCGTTCGGTGGTGATGGGGCTTCGGTTGTGGTGGGGTCTCGGTGGTTGAGGGATTCCGGTGGTGGAGGAGGTGGTTGTTAGATGTGAGATGTGAAGAGGAGAGGGTTTTTTAAGTTTGAAAGGGTAATTTAGGCCATACTTTATTTCGGTTTTTTCACTTTTCACTTCTTGAATTTTTGACTATTTTCTCTTTATATAAATAGTATAGATATTATTTATGATGATATTGATTTTAAAAGTTATAATAATAATATAGACGTGGACCTATTATAACATTTTCTTGCATAGTTAATTGATCGAATTAATTTGTATTGGTAATGAATGTCAATAAATACTTGAAAGTTATTTGGCAATGAATTGTAAAACATTTTTGGTGTATAAGTAGATGCACAATTCATTAAAGTTCTAGTCAACGAAGTTTGACTTAACCTTTTTCTTATAATTTGTTTGTTTTTCTTATAATTTGAAAAAGGATGGTTGTTCATTATTTTGATCCTATCAAGTAAATCAAGATCTGCTCAAAACTTTTGATGTTGTTAAGATGGTATGACCTTACGGAAAGCAATAGTAATCTTGTGAAATCTTTTGTAAAAGAATAAAGATAGACAACGAATTGTTTTTTATATTTGTTGTAATGAAATTTCAAGATTATTACACCATGATACAAAAATAGAGTGCTCAAAGCATGTTAGGTGAAATCTTGTTATGACACTAGTTTGTGTAACTAGTATTGGTTTTATGATGATAAACTCATTCTTGCGGAATGAGAATTTTGGTGTTATTTGAAATCCAAAATATTTGCTATCACAACTATACACTCGTGGGAAAAAGTGCGTTGTTCGCATAGTAAACGAATGAGTTTTGATTCCAATTCCGTTATGCTGCACTCTAAGACTTTAAACTTGATTTTTGGAAAGTTTGAGTCAAAATAGGTGAACCGTTTGGTCACAAAGTATTTTGGTACAACAATTCATTTTGGAGAATTTGTTGTCGCAACTACGCATTCATGGGAAATGCGTTGTTCACGTGGTAAACAAATGTTTGAGCCCAATTTTTTATAGAGCTCGTCTAAGACATTAAACTTGATTTCTGGAAATTTTGAGCTTAAATGGGTGAACCATTTGGTCACATTATTTATTTTGGTACATCAATTCAGTTTGGACTGGTATGTTGTCACAACCGTGATGTCGTGGAAAAAATGTGTTTTTCGCATGGTAACAAATGAGTTTTGCACCAATTTTTTTCTCCCGGTGATTAGGTAACAATGAAACATCTTAAACTTGATTTCGAAAAGAAAAAAAAAGAAAAGAAAAGTTGTTGAGCTTAAACGGAAGAATCAGATGATCGCAGTTTGTATTTTAGCACAACAAATTTTCCTTGCGGCTTATATATTTTTTTTGTGCTAATATTTGTGGTGATTGGATGTTGTTTGGTACAACATTTTTGGTTGTTATAATACAAAATTATGTGATATTTTGTACAATGTTCAATGCAAAATTGTTCGTTTCATTTGGTGCAAAATATTGTGGCAAAGTGGTGCCTATTTAAAGTTGTTTGGTGGGGTTTTGTGCAACTAATTATGTAACATGAGAATAAACAAGTCGCTCGATTTCGTATCGAATATTGAAAGTTTGGATGTTGCAAATATTCTGTTGTGAATATTGGTGAAAATAATCAAACTACTTGTTATTCTAGAAAGATGAATAATCGTCAAGACTTGTTATAACTCATATTGCTAATAATCGAACGATTTGTCATATGTAAGAAATGACTATGTGTTAAATATAACCGTGTAGGACATTGTGAAATGTCAAAGAAGAACACACATATAGATGACAACGATTTACGTTGGTTTATGTAAACTTGAACGGTGTGATTGTCATACAATGTGAGCTATTGTCCATTCGCTAAGTTGGACATATTTTGATTGTGTAAAATGATTACACATTGATTTTTTGTGATTATAATCACATAATAAATTGTGGTAATCATATAATGATAAAATATTAAATATTATTATATATATAATCACAAGTGAATTGGAATGACATGTTATAAGTGTAGGACTTACACATATAACTTATTGGATCCTCCTAAAACATGTGTGGTTTAAGGTGGTGATTTGTCTAAAAGAAGAATGTTAGTAGATGAAGCTATGAGTAATCAGAATGATGCAACTTCTGTCATACGCTTGATTCATTGGTCTATAGCATGCTAGATTTGGAATATGTTAATTATGATACGAAAAATAATTAACATAAGACATTCAAAAAGTGTGGATACACTAGTATGAAACTTGTGAAGTGACAAATTACTAATGATCTTAATGTCATATCCATGTGAGAAAAATCTTATAAGCAAGATTAATACATTGAAAGAGAGAACCTTTCTACAAAAATTCTTGAGATAAATTCCATGTGGGGGACTCCGGCCTAGCTAGAGTTCAAAAGGACATCAACAAACATGAAGTTCTTGCCTAGTTGGAATACTCAAGAATTACCTGGAGCATGATATATTTAGAGTTGAACGAAACTCAAATTTGTAAAAACATATTATGTCAATACGACAACTACTCTCAACATGGGTTATCCCTATTAACAATGTGAAGTCATAGAATAACATTGCGGATCCGCTTGTGAAATGCTAAATGTGAGAGTTAGTTAGCAAGTCGTGAAAGGAATGAGACTAAAGCCCTTGAAAAGTTTATATGAAGGAAAACCTAACTCAGCTGACTGGAGATCCCAAGATCTGGGTTCAATAGGACAACCTACTTGTATAAACTGAGGTCACTTTGGGGGAGTAATAAACTCCATATTCATTTAAGGGAGTTAGTAAACTTCCTAGTGCATTCCTATAATGGTGACAATATGAGGTTAAGCATATGGCTTTTAATGATTAATGGAGAATCACCTATGTGGGAGAGAAGTGTAGCAACTGGAATTTCTGGGGCAATACTTGTTCGTAAAAAAAACTTGAAACTATTGGTGACAACTGAGATTTTCCGAACTTACTTTAATAATAAATTATGTTTATTATTACTTATATTTCATTTTCGAACTTTTCCGAAGTCGTCTTACTTGAAAACGAGAGGTTATCTTGCTTTTCCTGAAAAACGACCCCGCACGCATACCGACACTCAGTTAGTTATGGTAAAAATTAAACAAACTCATGTTCGAGTCAATGATAATGTTTTTATGTTACTTAAAAAAAATACTCACGAAAATGTACTTTTAAGCATGCTTGCTTAAAAATCTCAAACCGGGCCACCACGACTCACGTTTAAACTCAACGGGACACGAAATACACTACGGAAATTCAAATTTTATTTTCCCCCTTACATTATAGGTGTTGCCGCCCCTAAACTTACACATATAAAAAAAGTAAAAATCAAGTTAAACTCTAAGGCATCTTTGAACCTTGGTAATGAAAATTTGACTTTATAATCTAGTGTGTAACTTCATTAACCAAACAAAAGTCATAATAGCCAACATATAACAAGGTAATATGACACATCCTCTTCCCATTGTCCTTGATGGGTTGTATACCACCCTCAAAACCACACAAGATTTGCTTGTTTTCTTCTAATACCACCTTGCTAGAAGTGTAATCAAGATACATATAACCAAGTAGTCTTTTATCCTTTGGTCACTAGATTTGTTTCTTCCCCCTTTGAGCCCTTATAACCCACGAAAAACACACCCTTAAACATTTCACATTCACTATCAAACTCTCACAAAAACTACTAAGTACACATTCATTAAATATCCATGTATTTCCCTCCTTGTCTCCTTTTTTTTCCAGCCGAGTACACCTAAACCACACACACATTAGACGGTTTTCTCTAAACCACATTGTTAGTATGAATGTTAGGTAACTAAGTACCATTGCATTAAATGGTTGGTTATTAACCAAGTGATATTAGCTAAACACTACTCTTTCTTGGTCCATATATACCACCGAACCAAACACACATTCACACTCACAATTCACTTGCAAATTTTGTTAGTTTATGGACATTATTTAATAGTCGTATGTTAGGATCGAACTCGAGACCACGGGATTGCACACTTTACGTATGTGAATTAAAGAATAAATAATTATATATAAAAGGTTATATTTAATTATTTAAAACACAAAATATATATATCGACCGTTAGTATTTAACGGATAATGACTAATGACCGTTAGACGAATATAAGGAAAGAATTATGTGTTAATAATTGGTAAGTCAAGAAGCTTTCGGATCCCCTTTGAGGGATGTAGGCTGATCTGTGGGGGAGGGGAAAACCCAACCCAAATCTAACTTGAGCTCCAAGTTATTAACACTATATAAACACATTAAGGGTTATTAAATTTTGCATCTCTTGTACACATACTATAACCTAAACGTGTGTTTTCTTTTCTTTTGTGATCAATCGGCCAAAACCCTCTCCAAGGGTGTTCGACTTTTTGCTTTTACAATCAAAACCGTTTTGTGTTAAGTTTACTAGCATAACTTTAATTCGTTATAGTACGTGTGTACAAGAACGTGGTACTAACACATTATTGTTAGTATCTTGGATTGAATTACAAAATCGGTAAGGGGCAATTTGTGTAATCCTTACAAACCCTAATTAGGGTTCATCACTATTGTTGCTTGGAATTAGATTTTTGTTTGGCTAGAATCTTAAGGTACGCTACTATTTATGTTTGGTTAATTAATTTATACATTATATGTTCCTACTCGCTTCCGCTATTACTTTGATGCTTTATGTATTTAATTTATGCTTGTCATGATATTAAAACTCCAACAAATTTTACTAAAATAAGTAAGAATATTCAAGAGTTGAGCTTGGGAAGAGTCTTGGGTTTTTGAAACTAGCTTTGGAGTTGGGTTGCACTTTGGTTCGTGGGGTATAAACACATTTGGGTTTCTTGCATTTCCATTCGACACACACACACTTTCACTCGACCCACTGTAAGCATTGACTACTTCTAGACTTGTTTATAGTTGTTGTTTTTGAACTTTAAGCTTGCATTATTAAGTGTTCATGCCATTTGTAAGTGTTGTAAATCTTGAAAAAGAAACTAAAATGAGTTTTCCTACGTTGTGCACTCTCGACACATACTCATACATCCAACTTTCATGCAAGAAAAATAAGCTTGGTTGTGTTTAAAGATTGTGTGGTACCTTTATTCAAGACTAACAGTAATAAGCTCAAAGAATAAGCATGTGCTTAGTAGGTTATTAGTCGACACACATATGGCTCATTTTGAGTTTGTGAACCTTAAAATGACTTATGAAAACACTAAAAGAAACCTAAACTTAAAGTATTGGCTTATTGGGAACTTGTTAAAAATTTGGGTTACGTTTGAGTCGAAACCTACTATGTTCGAACCCCAGTGGGGTACGGTTTCATGTGGACGAGCAAGATTGATTCACTATTGTTCTTTTACCTTGTGTCGAAGCCCATGTAACCCAGTAAGGGTGCGCCATTATTCTCAGTTCATTTTGAAATCAAATATAAGCACGAACTCATCATACTCTGAGAAGAATATAACTAAAAATGATACAGTAAAGAATGCCATAAATATAATTGGGTTGCAAGTCTTAAGTCTTAACACCAAAGGACTTGTAATCTAGTGGTGTGTTGCTTGCCTTGTCTCCAAACAGACCCAGGTTCGAATCTCCCTTAGTGTCACTTTGGGTATTTTTTTTTTTTTTTTTTAAAACATAAACCTTATATCAAACAGTCCAAAACAGAGTTACATACATAACAGTTGGGGTTTATAACCGAATAAATTATTTAGACCGTTTAACGATTATTTTTGAACCCGATCTAGTACATTTTTATAACACTTAATAAAAATGTAAAAACTAATGTTTTCCAACTTATTTTGTCCAACTTTTTCGTCAAACTAAATTATTTAGTATTTACTACTAAAACCCGACTAAAAGACGAAAAATAAAATAACAAGAAAATATTTATAACAAGAACTAATATAAATATTTTCTCACTTATCATCCACTAACTTAACATGTATATATAAACACATTATTATATATATATCGTATCATGTAAACGTTATTAATATAAATACTTAACGTAAAGTATTTATTAATATCAACGATGTATGATTTTTCACAAACACTTTTATGGTTATACTTTCCGACAACGACTATTTACCGCGATATTTATTCATGATTATTTCCGTACATGGTCCTTTGGTTATTTTCAACCAAAGACTTATTCGGCATATACTCCATACTTGTAAACTTTTATTATTGTATACTTATGTTTATTATAACGACCAAAAAAAATCCGAGACTTCTTTTAACGTTAAATATGAATTTGACTTAACTTTTAAACGATATGTTAAGATTTGAAATTTTGAAAACATGGGATACTAAACTATTCAAAATAGAAAACGACACAACCTTTGTAACCTAAGCCTAATATCACTGATGAACTCAAATAAGTACATTTTATTATCATCATTTATACTATTTATTTGACTTGTTTTATTATATTATACATGAGAATCGATACATTAATGTTTACTTTAGTAATTCTCAGGTAAAAACAAGCATTATGTAAAACTTGGCGATTTTGGACTAATTATGGAGCAAAACAAGCGAGATGTTAAAAGTCTACTGAAATCCAGAAGATGCGCCGTATCTCACTCAACAGATACGACGCAGTATCATACTTAGATGAATTCGAAGACCATTGCCTGACTTTGAAGAATGCGCCGCATGCAATTCTGGCATGCGCCGCATATGAAACTTTGGTCAAAGAAGAAGATCAAGCTCATTCTACTCCAGATACGCCGCAATATACTTCTAACATACGGCGTATCACTATCAAGATTTCACAAGTTATAATCTAAGTACATGCGCCGCATACAAAGACCAAGTTACGCCGCATCTGAAGACGGTGTACGAATATTCCAGAATATATTAATCTTGGACCCCACGCGAAGTTAAGTCAATGCGCCGCATCTATCAACTCAATGCGCCGCATCTATCCCTGAGACAGAAACTATAAATACCCCAAGGACAAACGAATTTAAAAGCTCTCTCAGACATATAGGGACCGAAGACCTAGACATAAACCCTAGAGCCGAATTCAGACGACCAAGCAGCACAAGACACACCTCAAACAAAGATACAAGAGCTGTAAGAAGGTCCTGCATGTATTCAATTCATTAAGTAGTTTTGTTTTATTGTATTAGTACGCTTTAATTCATCAGGATTGATGGGCTTGTGTCATGTGACTACGGAAGATCATGCACTCCTCTTAATATTGCTTTCTCATTAATTAAAGTTTATATGTTGATGTCTTTGGTGACTTTTATTAGTGCATTGATAACCTCTGTGTCTAGCTGAGTCTTGCTTGGGTCGCCATGCCCCTTCCTCGCCTATTTATTAGAGACGCTTAAATAAATAGGATAGACATAAGTAATCATTAAGGGTTTACTCGCCGATAAGATTAGAGCCAACGAGAAAGGTTTAATTATATACACTTCATATAAAACTAGCAATAAAACAAGTGACAAGCTACTTAATTATCAGGACAGGTCTTCTTATTGTCTCGAGTATCTATCTGTGTACGTGTGTGCTAATCGCTGATTCGTGCTCATTAGTTTAGTTTTCCACTTAATTATAACCAAACCGTGCCAGTCTCTCAGGCTGAACCCCCTTGCGTTAGATTAGGTTGTATAGCTAACTTAGGATATTAAAATACTGATTAGAATAACTAGATAATGCGTTCCACTCTTAGTGATCGACACTCTACTTACCATTATATTCATACTGACCGGGTACACTGCTCATTAAGTGTGTGTGTTATTGATAAGTTGGCTAAATATAAATTTAAAACTTGAGTAGGCATTAATACTGCTAAACCGCAACGACACATAACGCTCCACCAAGTTTTTGGCGCCGCTGCCGGGTAGTGAATTGTTATTATCTGTTAATTTGATTAGTATTTTAATTGGGTTTTTCTTTTTAGTTTTTTTTAGATTCTAACCACTAACCCTGTTATATATTAGATAGATTGCATTCATTGTATAATTTGCATATTTTCTGTTTTTTGTGTGTTTTTTTTGTTTTCTGTAATTTTTGTTTCTTTTTGTTTGTTTTTATTTTTGTTTTTCTTTTTTCTATTTTTCTACATTCTGCTATCGTTGTATTGTGCTGATACAAACGATACGGCGCATCTGTTTTCACAGATACGGCGTATTGCGTTTAATTTTTATAAAATACAACGCATTTAATAAATTCGATACGACGCATCTTTCCCAAGATACGGCGTATTCTATTTTTAATAAGAAATTTTTCTAAACCCTAACGCCATACGACGCATCTGTTTTAACAGATACGGCGTATTTTCTATTTAAATTAAAAACAGTTTTTCGAATTATTAAACAGAAGCGACGCATCGATCTTTATCGATACGGCGCATCTGCTAAATCAAAAATCTTGTATTTTGAAACGTAACGAAAGTACGGCGCATTAGCTTTTGTTAATACGACACATTTAATTTTAATAAATATAATCGACTTTTGATAATTTAAACTTGATACGGCGCATTCTAATTCATAAGCGGTGTATCTGTTTTCTGAATAAAAGTATGATTAAAATTTAACGAAATAAGATACGGCGTATCCGACTTTCTGGATACGGCGCATCGTTTGCAGAGATCAGCAACTTTTATTTTTCGTATTCCGTTTTCGTTGTTAATTTTCTGATATCATACTTTCTTGAACATACCGTACTAATGCTTTTGTGATGATTTTAGGAAGTGCATGACCAGGAGTTCAACTAAGAACTTGATTAAACCTTTCGAGGATCCTGAACGAGCCTTACATTCGCTTAAAAGGCTTTTCAACACAAAAAGCTTTGAAATTTCAAGTTCGTTCGAGCTTGATTACTTTTCTGAAGAGAAGGAGGAAGAAGAAACAGAAACAATGACGAAAAACACTACTATGGAGGAATACATGAACAAAACCCGTGCTGATTACAGTTCAGGAGTTGCTAGACCGAAGTTTGATGAAAAGTCAAAGTTTGAGTTGAAGGGTCAGTTTCTCAAGGAGCTAAGAGAAAATGCTTTCAGTGGAACAGAACATGAAGATGCTAATGAACATGTTGAAAAAGTCCTCGAGATTGCAGATTTGTTTACTACAGAAGGAGTCTCTGACGATCAACTTATGCTAAGAATCTTTCCAATTTCGCTTAAAGGAGCTGCTAATAAGTGGCTAAGGAATGAACCTGCTAGTTCAATCACAACATGGGAAGATTTGAAGAGCAAATTCCTGAAAAGATATTGTCCACCTGCTAAAACTGCTAAAAATATGGAGGCTATCAACAATTTCAAGCAAGAGCCTGATGAAACTCTTTATCAAGCTTGGGAACGATTTAAAGACTTATTGATGAAATGCCCTCAACATTATCTAAGTCCAATGCAGGAGATAATATTGTTCTATCAAGGATTGGACGTGCCTACTAGACAAATCTTGGATGCTAAGGGAGCTGTGCCTCAAATGAGTGCAGCCGATGCTAGAAAAGCTATCCAAGAAGCTGCTGATCACTCTCAAAAATGGCACGACGGAACCTCTACTAGATCTAAGAGCAGCACTAATTTTGACAGGTTTGCTGCAATTCAAGCTCAATTGGATAAAATTAGTAGAGATATGAAGAAGCGTGATGAGAAAGTTTATGCTGCCCAAGTTGGATGTAAAAAATGCGAAGGACCTCACTACACTAAAGATTGCCCTAAAAAGAATGAAAGTGAGACTTTTGAAGAAGCATACTACACACAATTTGGACAACCATTCCGACCTTCAGGAAGATTTAGGGAAGCTGCTCCGGGATACTATCAAAAGAACAACTATAATCCCACTTATCAAGAAAGGAGGCAGACTTTGGATGACACTCTAAAGCAAATTATGGCCGATGCTGCTAAAAGACATGAAGAGAACACCGCTATGATCAAAGAAATCCGAGCCTCAACGGATACTATAACAAGAAATCAAGGAGCTTCGATCAAAGCATTGGAACAACAAATCGGACAAATGAGCAAAGTTCTTCAAGAAAGGGGATACGGAAGTTTACCTAGTTCAACTGAAACTAACCCAAGAGATCATGTCAAGGCCATATGCACTACTGAAGAAGTCACGCCTAACATACCTTTTCCTAGAAGATTGATGAATGGCAATGATGCTGCAAAGCCCGAATTTTTCTTTAATTCTTCAATCAGTTTAAGGAGGTTACTCCACGAGAAGGCAAAGATTGAAGAGGAGATCAAGGCTACAATGAAAGAAGAGAGCTCTGCAACCGACTTACGTGCCTTGCCTCATAAAGAAAAGGACCCAGGAAGTTTTACTTTACCTTGTTCAATTAATGACATATCTTTCAATAATGTATTAGCTGACTTAGGAGCTAGCGTTAGTGTTATGCCCCTTAAGACATTCACTACCCTAGGACTAGGAAAATTAGCACCAACTAAGCTGCTTATTGAATTGGCTGATAAAACGGTAAAACGACCTGAAGGGGTTGCTGAAAATGTGCTAGTTAAGATTGAGAAGTTTGTTTTCCCCGTAGACTTTGTTATATTAGATATGCCCGAGGATGTTAAGATTCCTTTAATCCTTGGAAGACCTTTCTTGTCTACCGCCCATGCTAAGATTAATGTGTTTAAAAGAAAAATGTCATTAAAGGTAGGGAATAATAAACTAGTCTATAAGTGCCAAAATCCTGCTAAAAGCATAATTAGAGGCGTCTATGTGCTAGGATTAAGAGAACGTATGGACCTCGATCTAGAAGCTAGGTTTATGGGAGAAACCTTGGTACATAATGAATCACTTGAGACCTATAGTGGAGACTACATTGAATTAAATGATCTTAATTTACCAATAGGAATCAATGATCAATTTATGGAAGATTTTGAACCCGATATTGAAGAAGGAGAAATTATGGATGTACCTAGAATCAATATGATCAACACTAAGAATTATGATGAATTTGAAGGATATCTAGTTTCTGTGATTATGGTAGAAAGATCCATGTAGATTGTGCTTATAATTTACAATTTCTTTGCATGATAAGATTTAAACAGGTTAGTGCCAACTTTTTCCCTATTTTACCAATTAATGTAATGTCAAAAGATTTTTATAATTCTATAATGAAAAACAAAATTGAGTATAGAGGGAAAAACGTAGTTGGAATATTCATGAATGTACCTATTTTTGTCAGAAATTTAACTATTGTTACAGATTTCACCGTGGTGGAAAACATGGATGCTTATCGTGATGTTGAGATGGGTGACGTGATCGTTGGGAAACCATTTTGTAAGGAGGTCGAAATTAACGCTAAAAGATTTGAAGGAAAGATCACCTTTAAAAGTGGAAGCAACGTCATCACTTACATGATGCCTCGTGCTCACCAAAGGTTTAAACATGCCCCTAACAAATTTTGTTACAAATTTACACCATTTCTTTTTGTAGATGAAAATGACGCTGAGAAAGGGATCGAGTATCCGTACCAAAAGATGAAAGGATTCTACAAAGGTGTACTTGAATTAGGGCCGGAATATGTTCGTGATGAAGTAATTCGCAACTACATCGTGCACAGACATGTGGCGATCAATAGAACAAAATAAGGAGCTGAACGTGAGTCTAACTTGAAGACTCTGGAATAAAGACAAGTGCTGACCGGGAGACAACCCGATGGAAAAAATTTTACTTTTCTGTTCTGTGTCGAGTCTGTCAGACCTGCAGACGATGCGGCGCATCTCCATCATAAGATGCGACGCATCACCTGCACTGGTCATATCTTATTTCATTTTCTGCATTTTTATTTTTGACTTTAAAACTTTCTGTCAGTTTATTTAATGCGGTGCATCCCTGGTTAAGGATACGACGCATCTTTTATTCTGATTCGTATTTATTCCAGGCTCGATACGGCGTATCTTCTTCCATAAGATACGGCGTATCGACTGACCTGATGATTTACAGTTTAATTTTTTAGGTTTTATTTTTACTAACTACTAATGTATTATGCAAGTTTGAACCTTCTTAACTCAGGTGTGTTAAAGTCTAAATGGTATTATAGATTCCTGCAATTTTGTGGATACATCATTTATGAAGCTTAAACGTTCTCATCCACAAGAAAGTTGATTTTTGCTCTTATACGAATAATGGAGGATCATACCGAGCAAATCTAAGGGGAGTTTTTCTGTTCTAATTCTTTTATTTTCCAGTTTTTAACCTTTGACACAAACAACGAGGACGTTGTTTAACTTAAGTGGGGGGATGGAGAATTAGAACACTTACTTGTCCTAAACTTTTTCAAAATATGCTTAAAATGCGCTTAATATATCAAAATTTAAAATTTTTAGCATGTTTTTGTTTAAAGTCTAAAATACATAACCGCACACATAACTCTATTCTTTCAAAAATATTAAAACTTTAGTGTGCTGGTGACTTGTAAACTTTAGAACTTGGCTTGTATACTATTCGAGACCACCATAATGAGTATTATCTATATAATTGGAGTGACTTGTCTAAATTGGTAAATTTCTAGGATTACACCCAAATAGCCTTTATATGTTATGTGATATTAACTAACTACACTGGTTAGTTAACCCCCGTATAAACCCTTTGTTACTCTCACTTTTAGAGTAAGATACCCCTAGAAAAACCCTCAGAGCCATTCCTTTCGTTTCTTACACCTTTGTTATAATGTTTCGATACACCCTTACACCTTAGCTTACCCTGTAGATTAAAATCCGTGGTTAATTGCTTTAGGCAAAGTGTGTTTCCTTACATTACCTGTGTTCGCGTGCGTAATTCATTATCTTTGGTTAGGTCGGGAAATTGCACAATGCATTTGGTATGAAAGTAAATATTGTATAACTTTTAGTTTATTTTTCGTGTGTTTGCTACTTTCACTATTACAGTTATTTCTGAAAGTATGAAGAGTATGGAAAAATTATCCGGAAAAATAGTGATAGAAAAGTTGTGAAATTTTACACATTGATGTTAAAAAAAAAAAAAAAAAAAAGGAAAAGTTGGAAGTTTGTTTTAACCAACTTATGTAAAGTTTTGTATTAAGTGGGAGATATCACCACTATTTGTTGTTGTATATTATATTTATGGATTGAATGGGAGTTGGCCGTTATGGGAACGCCAACTAAGGTTATTCTTTGATTGAGATTTTGTTGAGTATAATTCGTGTCTACCTAAAGCGTGTGTTTCAAGTGTTAAAGCGTGAGTTATTCAATGATATGAGTCTTATTCATGGGATGGTTGGGAAAGTGATTAACCACACTTAGGATTTTAATTTATCTGTTTTGTTTATTTTTCATTTTACACCAATTTGTATCCCAAATATTATCCATACCCTATATCATTCTTCATCCAAACCTTTGATTTATTGAGATTAGGGATTTGAGCAATCTTAAGTATCGTAGTCGTGGATTCGGCTATGTATTTATGATTTTGTCGCCCTTTTTGATATAATATTATTGGTGAAGATTACTTGGTCCTATCTTTAGCCCATTCGAGTTAGTGGGGGAGATGCGTATACTTGCCAAGCCTATGATAGAATATTCGTCACGACTAAGCAACTAAACGATTTAGAATTGTTTTACATTAAAAATTATTTTGGTTTCTACTTCGTTAAGTGTTTGGTTGTGTGATTATGACAAAACGAATACGTGCTTAAATATAAAAATAAATCCTAATATCTTTTAGGATACATTTTCATATGATTAATTCTAAGGTTTACTTGGGGACAAGTAAAGTTCAAGTGGGGGGATATTTGATGAACTCAAATAAGTACATTTTATTATCATCATTTATCCTATTTATTTGACTTGTTTTATTATATTATACATGAGAATCGATACATTAATGTTTACTTTAGTAATTCTCAGGTAAAAACAAGCATTATGTGAAACTTGGCGATTTTGGACTAATTATGGAGCAAAACAAGCGAGATGTTAAAAGTCTACTGAAATCCAGAAGATGCGCCGTATCTCACTCAACAGATACGACGCAATATCATACTTAGATGAATTCGAAGACCATTGCCTGACTTTGAAGAATGCGCCGCATGCAATTCTGTCATGCGCCGCATATGAAACTTTGGTCAAAGAAGAAGATCAAGCTCGTTCTACTCCAGATACGCCGCAATATACTTCTAACATACGGCGTATCACTATCAAGATTTCACAAGTTATAATCTAAGTACATGTGCCGCATACAAAGACCAAGTTACGCCGCATCTGAAGACGGTGTACGAATATTCCAGAATATATTAATCTTGGACCCCACGCGAAGTTAAGTCAATGCGGCGCATCTATCAACTCAATGCGCCGCATCTATCCCTGAGACAGAAACTATAAATACCCCAAGGACAGACGAATTTGATGCGTGGTTTTGTAACCTTACAACAGGTTTTACCTCTCGAGGGATCTCAAGAGGCTTACAACCCCACCAGGCAGTGTACCTGACCGATGTAGTATAGTGTAGTGGTAAGTACGGGGGATTGATCGTTCTCCACAGGGAATAGTGTTCGTTAGGTATGAAAAACTACTCTAATAGGTCTAAAGGTTGAGGAAGATTCTTTTTATGTTTTTATATTTTTTATGAAAGCAAGTAAAATCTCGGTTTTGAAAGAGTGGGCGGAATTAGTTGCTAGTCAACTAACCCAAATTTACTACGGATGCAAATAAAATAAAATAACAAAAATGAAAATGTGGTGAGAAACTTATGTGTAGAGAAATGTGTTTACTTAGATTTCCTTACTCCCTAACTATCTTTTACCGGTTAATTAGTGTGTATTAGTCGCATGGATGACGGGTGTATTCCTTAATACCATTCGTGGGGTGGCGTACTTACTTCCCCAACTCTACAAGCTCCTACTTCACTCCTATGTCGAGCCGGCTAGGAAGCTCCTAACATGGGATCACTAGAATTCGCTTGTGCATTAAATACAACCAAAAAAACCTTTAGTACGCATTTGGTTCATGTTTCTTAAGACGTTCAAGCAAGTTACCGAATAGGAAGTTAGCCAGTTTTCTTAAGCCTAACATAGATAAATAATCATCCAATACAACTAATAACACACTAATAACCAATAATCAATAGCTAGGTTTCATTAGATCTAAGCAAACACAAGATAAATTTAGCCTAACATGTTAATCAAAAGACAAGAATAAGATAAAATCAAACAACACATAGACATATTGAATGATTAATTGATAACTTATCTTCAATGTAACATGGAAGATCTCAAGGCAAAAAGCCTTGAAAAAGAAGCTAAATTCGTCTTAGGGTTTTCTCCCAAAATTCCACACACTAAGCTCTCCCTAATGACAAAAAATTAGAAAACTATATATAGATTTTTGGATCTGACGGCGTCACGTTATGGAGTGTGACGCCGTCACCTCGCCGCTTCTAGGGTTCCCGGATGACCTTCTTGACGCCGTCCCTCTTTAGCTCTCTAAAATCCATTCTGGCTTATCAAGGCTTGACGCCGTCGAACCTTGAACGTGACGCCGTCCCCTTTTGATTAAAGCCGTGACGCCCTTGATCAAGTTAAAGCGTGACGCCGTCAGAATTCACATGCTATTTTCACTGGCTTATCATGAGTAAATTTCACGTCCAACTTTTCTTGCCAAGGCATGACGCCGTCCAGAGTAAATTGTGACGCCGTCAAAGGTAACTTTTAGCCGATTTTTGAGACTTTGCCGTTTTCTTCACTTTTATGCTCCAAAAATGTCCAAAATGCCTCCTTTTCCAGATTTCTCCTCAAAAGTACCTAAAATGACAAAAGGAACGATTTAGGGCAATATTTGATCAAATAAATACGATTTAGGGCTTAAATGACCCCTTAAAAGCGGTACACTTTTCGCTTCATCAAATACCCTTACACTTGAGATTTGCTTGTCCTCAAGCAAATGCGCTTTTATTCTAATCAAAATACTAGTTAGGGGTCATTTAATGCAAACATAAAAGTAATTACAACAAATAATCGTTCCACTTCAATCATAATAAGCACGGAGATTACATACTAGCACCTCACAAGTAGTGTTTAGATACTCACATCTCTCAAGTGTCATCAAAATAAATCTCATAAATGAAAACGGATAATATCTCTCCCTACCTGTCATAGCAAATAGATTACCATAGGCTTGGGAAAGGATCGAAAACCTCCTCCACTAGGCGTAAGCACCAAAGATAAACTATCAAAGAGGGCTTTTAAACGGGTTATAACGTTAGGTGTAGGGAAAAGGAAAACACGGTTTTGTTGGATACGGGATATTTTACTGGTGGCGAGTTAAAGATCTTGATCAATTACATGTACTATACAATGTTGCTAAGCCAAGACTCGACTCGATCTTAAGCTAGAAATGAAATAACAAAAACAAAAACATAAAAATAAACATAAAATGAAACGGGATGGTAGTCCGTATGTTTTTTTCTATTTTTATTTTTCTCATTTTTTTGTATTTTTCTTAATTTTTTCGATTTTTTTTTTTTTTTTTTTTTTTTTTTTTTTTTTTTTGCATACACTTTTGCCCTACCATCCAAAATAATACATCATAGGGGCATTGCATTCCCCTTACACTTGAACTTTTACATAACTTTACAAATACTAATCTAATGACTCGAATTAAGATAATCAAAACACTTGGAGTACTTTTTAAAATATTTAGCACATATGGGGGTAATAAATGATGTTCTTCCCCATTACTCCATTACACTAGTACTTTACCCATGAGTCCCAATCGTCCCAAAACAATATGTACAAGGATATGACTCGACTTAGCAACCATGTAATCAACTAGATAATTAACTTGGGTTTAAACAAATGTTGTAACAATAATGCACTAAAAATGAGTGCATACAAGGTAGGCTAAGGCGATTTGGGTGTACATTTAAGTGGGGTGTAACAAATTCTTCCTTTAAGTAAAATGCTTAAAGGTTGAAACGAAAAGATAGGCTCTGAGGGGTGTACTAGGGGTATCGTGTACTAAAAATGAGTACAACGCAAAGGGTGTGGGAGAATTACTTGACCAATGTAGCCGAAGTAATTATAACAAAAACGCAGGTGTAAAACAATGGGTTAATCCTAATGCCTCTTATCATGTAGTAAATCTAACTACACGAATGTAGTCTCACTTGTGGCCTTGGAATGGTCCTAACGCAAGTTCTAGAATCTAAGTGCTACCGGTACACACATCATAGCATAAATGCTTTTCCTACCAATTCTAGGGGCGAACCTCACATATTTGGGGTGGAAATTTTTTTTAGTGGTACGGTTTTTGTGCTAGTCATATAACTCCTATCCGTGAGACGCTCATTAAGATCAAAGTTTCACTCCTATATGTTGTAAAAAATTTTAAATTTGGCACTAAAATTGCCCTAACAGGTATTTATCTCAGTTTTATTACACATCTACTATTAAACAAACAAAAATCAAGCGCAATGGCATTCTCTAAAATCGTACTTTTACCCTCCCCTTACACTTAAGATGAACATTGTCCCCAATGTTCAAATAACAAGATGTAAAAGCATAAAGTAAAAGAATGAAATCAAATACTCCCCTGATTCGCTTGGTGGATAATGAAATTACACGGTTAGATCTTCCTCCAAGGTAATGTTGAAGCTCCATGACTAATGCATCGCCATAAGCTTGATTCCATAAACATCTCCTTGTCCAAAATAACCTGTTAAACCTGAGAAAACAAACACGAAAACCTGCATAACATCGGCGGGATAAAATCTATATATAAGGATATAATGCTTGTGGAATGATAATTTTGCAGATTCCTGGAGATTATAAGTTGGAGATTTTAATAAAAACTTTTTAAAAACAAAACTTTCAAAAATTTCTGAAAATTAAATCTGACGCCGTCAGGTTATAAACCCTGACGCCGTCAGAAATGACCTGACAAAAATTTTCATTTTAAGTTTCCGGAAAATTTCTGGAAAAACCTTTACCTTACTTCCTGGAAATCCTGCAAAACATCATTATGACTCGATACAAGCATTTGACTCAAACAAATACTAATATGTATGCTAATTTAATATTATTACGATTCATGTTCATTTGTGTTAATCAACCGATTTAGATTTCCCTTACACTTAACTTTTGCAAAATACCTTTATATGTAGTTAAGACGAAGTTAAAAACAAAATAAAGCATTTTCACAATTTACTTTTGAACATGAATCAATACTAATAAAAATTAAACACACATACGGAAGCAAATAAAAACAAACAATCAATTAAACAAACACACAAAGCAAATAAAACAAATAAAGCTTGGGTTGCCTCCCAAGAAGCGCTTTTCTTTATTAACGAGTCTTGTAGCTAGACTCAAAGTCACGCTACCCTATATAAGTGAGCTCGTCATCGAGGACGTCTTTAGGGTTAAGCTTGGATTGAAGTTTCCTATTGGTCCGCTTAGTACGATATATCTTCTCAAACTTCTCTCCATCCAGGTCATACAATGTCATCTTGATATGCCATGACCCATCTCCATCTTTGGGTGGTTTATCCCAATTCCACTTATGATCATCTTCCTCACAAATCCACTTATTCATTCCTAGGTTAATTGGCAAAACTTCTAGGAAATCAATCATCTTTCTAAAAACTAGAGAATCTTCAAATGGATCCAATTCGGTGTCCCTAGCAAAGAGTTGCTCTACCGAATGCGTTCGGTTAACAAAGTCCTCTTCTAGGTAAAATGGGCGTTGGGGTCCTATGAAGTCTCTATCAATCCAAGGTCCATATCTAGATGGTCTCCTATTTGATTCTAGCCAATGTGGTGTTGGTTCCTCACTAGTATCATAGGCATGTTTCTTAACATCATAGACTGACCAAGTATCTCCTTCTCCTACCGCTATCTTGGATTCCTTACAATCAATCATAGCACTAGCGGTCGCCAAAAATCCTCTACCTATCAACAAGGGGCATGTAGGGTCGCTAACCATATCAAGGACGTGGAAATCGGCTAAAATGGTTAGTTTTCCAATGTGCACTAACACGTCCTTAACTACTCCAATCGGGTAAGCAACACTTCCATCCGCTAAGCCTATTATCACCTCGGTTTCTTCAAGTTTTCCTAGTTTTAGAGAGGTGTAGAGAGGTAACGGAAGTAGGTTAAGGCTTGATCCAAGATCGGCTAATGTGTCATAAGCCTCCGAATTACCGATCTTGCAAGGTAGAACAAATAAGCCCGGATCATCTAACTTCTTAGGTAGTTTGTTTTGAACGAAGGCGGTCCCTTTTTCGCCTAACTTGAGCTTCTTTTCATCCAACTCATCAACAACCGGACTTTCAAGGTGGAGCTCCTTGAATTCTTCGTCAAGGTTTTGAGTGGGAGGTGTTTCAACTATGTTGTTGACCAATTTGGATGTCATAACTTCTTGGTCATTTGGAACGACTTGGGTTTGTTTGAAACACGTGCTCATGGAATTGACCGAATAATATTGTGGACAAGAACTAGGGGACGAAACCGATGAAATAGCGTTGACGTTTAGTTTCGGGTTCTTGACCGTGTTGCTAGGAAGTGCTCCCATTTCTCGGTCATTGAGGGCTTTCAACAAGGTGTCAATCTTATCGGTCATCTCGCTTTGTTTTTGTTTGAAATCGGCTTCAAACTTGGCTAAACGAGCTTCTTGAGATGCCATAAATTGAGACATCAATCCTTCAAAGTTATCGGTACTACCATTGCCGGAAGGATTGTTGTTGAAAGTACGGTTCGAGTTGGAACCGCTTGATTGGAAACGATTAGGTGGGTTGGAAGAATTGGTTTGTTGTGTGTTTTGGTTTTGTTTCCACCTAAGGTTCGGGTGATTTTTCCATGAGGGGTTGTATGTATCACCGTAATGGTTTGGCTCGGGTTTGAAAGTGTACCACTTGTCTCCCGCTCCGTCGGTACGCGAGGATGCGTAGTCCACAAAAGCTTGTTCGGGGAGTTCCATGCAATCACGAGTGTCATGGGGACCACTACATAATTCACATGAAGAAGTGATTTTGTTCACTTGGCTTGGAGGTTTAGGAGCCTCGTAGGATTTCATGAGAAACTTGACTTGGTCTTCAAGTTCTATGATCCTACGGTCGGAAGTGCTTGAATTGTTCGAAGGCAAAGATATTGCCTTGACCGTTTTATTCAAATCACGGGGATCACTCCAACTTTCGTTGTCATAAAGAGCAAGATCCTCTAGGAGAGCCCATGATTGTTCCGCACTTAGATCACATAGCTTGCCACCGGCCGATTGGTCGATGGTTTGCCTCGTGGAGAGATTGATATGGTCATAGAAGATTTGGACTTGGAGCCAAAGTTCTATGCCATGGTGGGGGACTTTTTGGAGTAAGTCCTTGAATCGAGTCCATGCCTCGTATAGAGTTTCGCCTTGACGTTGTTGGAACATCAAGATATCATTCCTTAGCTTGGTAGTTCTTCCCGGTGGGAAAAACTGAGCAAGGAAATGATTAGTGAGATCATCCCAAGAGGTAATGGATCCTGCGGGTTGACGTTCTAGCCACTGACTAGCTTGGTCCCGCAAAGAGAATTGGAAGAGACGCAATCGGGTCGTCTCTCGAGTGGCAACATCAAGGTCTATAGAATCAACGATTTTGAGAAAGTCCTTGAGATGTTGATTAGGATCTTCAGAACGAAGTCCATGGAATGCGCATCCGCTTTGCACCAACCGGATGGTGTCGGATCGCAAGGGTGTGATATTGGCTCCTTGAGTGAGCTCAATGGTGTTTCGATAGCCATGGTGGCTAGGACGGGAGTACTCTCCTAAAGTACGGGCTCTAGGAGGAGGTGGTGGTTGTTGTGGTGGTGGGTTGTGGGGGTTAAGGATATTACCATCTTCCATGATGTCGGATGGTATGGTTACGAACAAAGACACGAAGAAAATAGATAGACTAAAGAAAACCTAGAAAAATAAAACAAAAATCTCACTAGAAAGGAATCTAGTGAGTAGACCTATAAAATAAAAATTCAACCTAAACAATAACTATTCCCCGGCAGCGGCGCCAAAAACTTGATGCGTGGTTTTGTAACCTTACAACAGGTTTTACCTCTCGAGGGATCTCAAGAGGCTTACAACCCCACCAGGCAGTGTACCTGACCGATGTAGTATAGTGTAGTGGTAAGTACGGGGGATTGATCGTTCTCCACAGGGAATAGTGTTCGTTAGGTATGAAAAACTACTCTAATAGGTCTAAAGGTTGAGGAAGATTCTTTTTATGTTTTTATATTTTTTATGAAAGCAAGTAAAATCTCGGTTTTGAAAGAGTGGGCGGAATTAGTTGCTAGTCAACTAACCCAAATTTACTACGGATGCAAATAAAATAAAATAACAAAAATGAAAATGTGGTGAGAAACTTATGTGTAGAGAAATGTGTTTACTTAGATTTCCTTACTCCCTAACTATCTTTTACCGGTTAATTAGTGTGTATTAGTCGCGTGGATGACGGGTGTATTCCTTAATACCATTCGTGGGGTGGCGTACTTACTTCCCCAACTCTACAAGCTCCTACTTCACTCCTATGTCGAGCCGGCTAGGAAGCTCCTAACATGGGATCACTAGAATTCGCTTGTGCATTAAATACAACCAAAAAAACCTTTAGTACGCATTTGGTTCATGTTTCTTAAGACGTTCAAGCAAGTTACCGAATAGGAAGTTAGCCAGTTTTCTTAAGCCTAACATAGATAAATAATCATCCAATACAACTAATAACACACTAATAACCAATAATCAATAGCTAGGTTTCATTAGATCTAAGCAAACACAAGATAAATTTAGCCTAACATGTTAATCAAAAGACAAGAATAAGATAAAATCAAACAACACATAGACATATTGAATGATTAATTGATAACTTATCTTCAATGTAACATGGAAGATCTCAAGGCAAAAAGCCTTGAAAAAGAAGCTAAATTCGTCTTAGGGTTTTCTCCCAAAATTCCACACACTAAGCTCTCCCTAATGACAAAAAATTAGAAAACTATATATAGATTTTTGGATCTGACGGCGTCACGTTATGGAGTGTGACGCCGTCACCTCGCCGCTTCTAGGGTTCCCGGATGACCTTCTTGACGCCGTCCCTCTTTAGCTCTCTAAAATCCATTCTGGCTTATCAAGGCTTGACGCCGTCGAACCTTGAACGTGACGCCGTCCCCTTTTGATTAAAGCCGTGACGCCCTTGATCAAGTTAAAGCGTGACGCCGTCAGAATTCACATGCTATTTTCACTGGCTTATCATGAGTAAATTTCACGTCCAACTTTTCTTGCCAAGGCATGACGCCGTCCAGAGTAAATTGTGACGCCGTCAAAGGTAACTTTTAGCCGATTTTTGAGACTTTGCCGTTTTCTTCACTTTTATGCTCCAAAAATGTCCAAAATGCCTCCTTTTCCAGATTTCTCCTCAAAAGTACCTAAAATGACAAAAGGAACGATTTAGGGCAATATTTGATCAAATAAATACGATTTAGGGCTTAAATGACCCCTTAAAAGCGGTACACTTTTCGCTTCATCAAATACCCTTACACTTGAGATTTGCTTGTCCTCAAGCAAATGCGCTTTTATTCTAATCAAAATACTAGTTAGGGGTCTTTGGTGACTTTTATTAGTGCATTGATAACCTCTGTGTCTAGCTGAGTCTTGCTTGGGTCGCCATGCCCCTTCCTCGCCTATTTATTAGAGACGCTTAAATAAATAGGATAGACATAAGTAATCATTAAGGGTTTACTCGCCGATAAGATTAGAGCCAACGAGAAAGGTTTAATTATATACACTTCATATAAAACTAGCAATAAAACAAGTGACAAGCTACTTAATTATCAGGACAGGTCTTCTTATTGTCTTGAGTATCTATCTGTGTACGTGTGTGCTAATCGCTGATTCGTGCTCATTAGTTTAGTTTTCCACTTAATTATAACCAAACCGTGCCAGTCTCTCAGGCTGAACCCCCTTGCGTTAGATTAGGTTGTATAGCTAACTTAGGATATTAAAATACTGATTAGAATAACTAGATAATACGTTCCACTCTTAGTGATCGACACTCTACTTACCATTATATTCATACTGACCGGGTACACTGCTCGTTAAGTGTGTGTGTTATTGATAAGTAGGCTAAATATAAATTTAAAACTTGAGTAGGCATTAATACTGCTAAACCGCAACGACACATAACGCTCCACCAATCACACGTTTTTTTTATAAAAAAAAAAAAAAAAAAAAAAAAAAAAAAAAAAAAAGAAGATTACATGGACCGATTAGAAATTATTAAGTTGTGACACTCTTTTATTTGAATATGGAAACACTAATGTGATAAATATCTCTTAATAACTTTCCATGATATTTCATGCAAATCATATTCCCCATCACCTTAAATCTTGGCATTTTCACTTCACAATTACATGACAAAATCACCAATCAATCACACCTATGATTTGCAACCTTCCTAGTTTAGCTCCCCTCTACACGTTTTAATTAAACAACATGTATCATCACCTATTCTCCCCATTCGATCCCTTAGAACAAAACACATAACCTAAACAACTAGAACACCCGACCTACCTTGATAAACAAAGACACGATCCAACTGTTCTTGATAACCAGAAGTCGACACGAAGATAATTGAAGAAAAGGGTTTTGTTCGTGGTTTAGTTCGAAGGGCATCGGCTATTTCGTGTGCCTTGTAACGATTGTGATACGCATCTTTGCTCTTATTTACTTCGTAAGATCCAATCGAGGTACCCCTAAAAACTCGTTTTGATATTCTTGTGACTCGTCTAAACATCATCCTATATGTTTCTGCTTTGTTAATAAAGGTTATACGAGTTGAATAAAAACCATGTCAACTTAACATGTCACGCAAAATAAATAAACACGTCTCATACCCACGACCACTAACATGTTTTGGTTCGTTAATAAGCGTTATACGAAAGATATAACATGTCACGTAAAGAATTCACATGCCACGTAAAAACAACAAAAAACCATGCGTATAAGAAACCAAACCATATGTCAAGATTTATGGCTATGTTAGGTCGTGCTTGAGGTCTTTTGATGTCGTGACATAGGCTATTTTGTGTCGCGATATGTGGATTAGTTGTGTCGAGAGTTATGGTTGTGTTTGTGTCATATCTAAGAAACCCTTATCGACCCTAGCTTCAACAAAAATGCACTCTAGATCAATCTGAAAAGCGCCCTAAATAATCTGAAAATTGATCGCCTAATGGACTTAAAGAAGTAGAACCCTAAGCCCTTTGATATACGTATTAAGTTTAACCTTTATACAATAATTATTATACGTGCCTAAAATCTGAAATAAATGCAAGAGATAAAAGAATGGGACATGCATGGTTAATTTCGTGGTTAAGAGTTTGGTGATGTCGTGCCTTGATGAATGCCTATTTACTCATCATTTTATGCCCATATTATACATAAAAAATGCTAAAAATAGCCAAATATACCAATTTATACTGCAGATATCCCTGGTTTGTGTTTTTATGTGTTTCAGGTAAAAAAGGATTGAAAACAGGCCAAAAAGAGACAAAACCGAGCACGAGATTGGAAAATCGTCAAAAGCCGAGGACGGGGAAGAAATTTACAAGTTTGGACCAAGAAATTGCTCAAGTGTCAAAAGTCAACCCTCAAGAATATCAAAATGTCAGAATTGGTCCCTTGGAATAACTTTCCAGAATTGGCAGAAACAGTCCCTCAAAGCTAAATCCAATTTCAAGTTTAATCCTTTAAACTAAACTAAACCTTAACCCTTTAAATCCAAAACAACTAAAACCCTTTTATCCTAAAACCATAAACCCAGCCCAACCAAATAAAAAAACCCAAGCCCAATCCCAAATAAAACCCTTACCCCGTTTTTAGCTAATACCAGTCAACAAGTCAAACCCACTCACCCTTCCCAAACCATTTGCCCGCCAAAACCAAAACCACCCTTCTCCCCTGACAATCCAACCACACCATGCTTTTCTTTGCTACACTCCATCTCCCCCCCCCTCTAGATTGCCAGACACCTACATCTACACGTGATACCACATTTCCACGTTGGAAATCCACTTAGCAGTTTTCCCGTCAAAATGCAAATGGAGGGCTGAGATCAAATGAAGGTAATCCAAGGGCTGGAAATGGATGAGAGAGACTCTTAAAAGGATATAAAAAGGGTTTGCAAACAGAAGAAAAAGATATAGTTAGTTTTTAGTATAAGCTCGGTAGTTAAATTATGTCGAATTCAATGTTCTTAAGTTAAACTTAATGGGTTTTAGTATTTTTCAGTTGTATATTTAAATTAAGCATTGTAATTTACTTATTGTTAATTCAATTTCAGTTTTTACCTTCGAATTCATTTTATATCAAACTCCTGTAATTCTTAATTTAAATGCAAGTATTGTTTTAAGCTTAAAATAAGTGCTCCAATAAGCTTATTTGAGCTTATTAAAGCTTTTTCAAATTTATTAAAGTTAGTTCTGTGTTAAGTGCAAAAAGTGGGAAAGGTCAACGAAAGTCAACAAAGCCAAAACAAGCTCACTTGGTGAGAATAAGCTGATAGGGATAAGCTCAGGGGATTTTTAGGTTGTTATTAACAAGCTAGGCTTGTTTTCTGATCAGAACATCCCATTTTAAGCTCATTGCACATGTAAGCTAATTTCTCAATTTTTGCATATTTTATATTGCACTGTTCACTAGCTTATTCTAGCTTATTTTGCTTCTTTCCTGCTTATTGTTAGTGTAAAATTGCTCTGTATCAGTTTTTTGTAATTTAAAAACCAATTGCTTCAATTTTCTTTAAAATCTCATTTAAAAGCCAAAAATAGCTTAATCTTAGTTAGCTTATTTCCAGTGCTTATTTCCTATTGAATTTTTCTATTTAGGACTTAATAGAACTTAATGCATATGTGTCTTTCAAAGTTATAGCTTAAATAGGGTACTAATAGAGTAAAATGCAAAACAATCCCTCAGTAAGGGGTGTTTGGTATAAGCTTATTTAATGGGTCAAATTCATCAGTACTATTCATCTGCACTTGTGACTAGTATGATCTTGCTTCATTTAGTTAAAATAAGCTGTTTGTAGTGAGTTTTGAGCTGCTTTGAAGGTCTTGGTAGATTTAAGTTTGAAATCCTAGGATTTAGGTTGTGCACTATTCTAATAAGCTTCTTATAAGCTTAAGCTTAATCATTCCTTGTTTGTGGTATTTCTATGTTCATTTTAGGTTGATAAGTTGATGTTCAAAAGATAGATTCAATAGGTTTGAGTTTAATGTAGTTTTGACTCATTTCAGTACATAAATAGCAAAATTTGCATAAGTATATTTATTTCTTAAATTCAGCCTATGTTTTTCATTTTTCATTTCTTCGTTATAAGCCCTTTTAAGCTAAAATTTGGTACAATCACTCTTGGGTAGCTTATCTACTTATTTCACATTTTTCATATTTTTTATATTAGCTTTTCAATAGCTTTTCAGTAGCTTAATAATCACCTCAGTGGGCCGTTTTTGCCATACTATTTTGTGCAGATCAGCCCATGTTTTTTATTTTTCATTTCTTCGTTATAAGCCTAAATAAGCTCAAATTTTGTACAATTTCCATTGGGTTGCTTACCTAGTTGTTACATATTTTTATGAATTTTATAGAATAGCTTATACTAGCTTTTTAGTGGCTTAAAGTTAGCAATTTTTGCCCTGTTCACCTCAGTAGACTAGCATAACTTGTAATGTTAATAAGTGCTTATTTGCTTGTTCTTTTGGCTTATTCTGAGATAAATGGTCCATCTAGATTGTGAATAGCCTGACTTAGCTTATTTTAGTCGTTTTTTTTTATTAGATAGATTATTTTTTTTAGCTTATAGTAGATTGTTTATAAGTCGTTTTTAGTTTATGTTTACATATTTTAGCATAGAAATCCAAAATATCCCTTTTCACTATTCATCACACACAATCACGAACCGAATCACAAATTCCATTCATTCCTTCGTTGGGAAAACGACTCGGGTTACACATACTTCATTTGTGTTTCCTAGGAAATATTTATGCATTGATTTTCAACATATCAATTTTTGGCGCCGCTGCCGGGGAAGGCTTGAAGTGAATTTTTGATTCCCGTTTTGTCGATTCGTGTTTTGAAGACCCTTCCCCGTGAAGTTATCGTTTTCTCTCGTAAATATTTTCTTATAAAAACCCAAAAAGATTTTCTTTTCAAATCTATTTTCCTTTTTCTTTTGTGTTCTTCAAATGTTTCTAAATTTTAAAAATCCAAAAATATTCTTCTTATTCCTCTTATTCGTTTAATTCTTTATCTCTCACCCTCTATCCGTTTAATTCTATTTTCTTCTTATCCCTCCTTAATGTTTAATTCTTATGTCGTCACTCGACTATCACTGTTTTCATTGTAAAAGTATATTGGGTGATGATCATCGTTGTTACAAGTGTTTGTGTGAGCGGTGTGGAGGTAATTGTGGAAATTGGTGTGAATTACCCATTAATCCAAATCCAAATTCCTTCAATAATTCTCAAGGTTTTTCCGACTACCCTCCACAATCCCAGCCATCTCCAATCAATCAGCAAAATTGCTTTAATTGTGGAGATCCGTTGGGAAATAATTCACTTTGTGAACGATGTTTTTGCAAAGGATGTGGGTTTACTCATGAACTTTGTACATGTTGCACTTCTGAAATCGGAAATACATTTACTTATCCAAATTTTCAAAACGATTTCAACTACCCTCCTCAGAATTCATTTGGGCAAGAACCGTGCTATCAAAACTTCAATGATACATCGTTTCAAAATGTGCCAAATGATCTTTGTGCTAATTGTGGAGGTCCTCACCAAAGTTTTGATTGTCAAGCAAGTAGTATGCTTGTCTATGAGCAGGTTTCATGTAACATGTGGAAACCGTAGAGGGGGGTGAATACGTTTCCCTTTAAAAACTTAAAACTTTTTGTATCAAATAACCGATCAAGTGTGACTTAATATGAAAAGTGTCAACAATGGTTATGTATCATCTAGGGATGAATAAATTAAACTACAACACAAGCACAATCAACCATGACACATACATAACATAAGCAACTAGCCACACAAGCATAAACACAATGCAAATATAAACATAAAGCGATAAGGAATAAAATGAAAGTAAAGAGATAAGTTAGAAGGCGCAAACCAGACACGGTGATTTATAGTGGTTCGGTTACGAAGCTCCTCTTCGCCCTACTCCACTCCCCGAGTACCCAACTCGAGAGTTACTTCACTAATCAACAAACTCCCTTCAGGCGGAGAAAACCGTTACACGTCGCTTAACTTGTTTTCTGACACTAAGCTAGATGTCGAGTGCTAATCTTAGCTAGCACCAATCTACCACGATCTACCCGATCTACACCTTACACGTCGCTTATCCTATTTCCGACACTAAGCTAGATGTCAAGTGCTAATCTTAGCTAGCACCAATCTACCACGATCTACCCGATCTACCCTTGATCCACATGATCAATCACACAAGCCCAATGGCTTCAAGAGATCTTCACTATCTCTTAAGATCACAATGATCTTGACTCACTCTCTCACAAAAGAAAAATAATCTTGATGTATGCTATGATACAATCAAGAGTGTAACCAATGTTACAAGACCTAACAACTCCAACACTTTGTATCTACTTGGATACTTTGTGTTCTTCTCTTGCTAATCAAGATGGATGACAACACTTTGTATCTAGGATACTTTGTGTTCTTCTCTTGCTAATCAAGAGGGATGACAACACTTTGTATCTAGGATACTTTGTGTTCTTCTCTTGCTAATCAAGAGGAATGAAGAGGATCACTTGAGTGGATGATTGGATCACTCTTAAACAACCTAAGACTCTCCAAATGATCAAAGAAAGTCATTTAAGTGAAGAGGGATAAGACCAGAGAAAAAGGACTGGAAAAATCAAGTTGGAAGTGTGGAATGGTCCACTATTTATAGGCAAAGGAAAATCTGACCGTTACAGACCCACGGCTCCACTAAATACCCGACGGCTCCGTTAAATTTAATGGAGCCGTACCTATTTAATGGTGCCGTAGACGCTCCTTCGTTTGTCTTTAGTGGGGAAGGTTTATTTGGGGAAGTTGGAGCTGTTTTGGGGGGGAAAATGACTGTTGGTAATTCAAAATAATTTGAAATGATTTTTCCAAATAAAACATTTCTTTTTAATTCAAAAATAATTTGTAAAATGTATTTTTGAAAAATGTTTTGTCACATTTATAAAAATGTGAAGTTTAGAAAAATATAATCCTTTGATCATTTGTCAAGTAGTAGATTTGTTTGTCCATACCTTGAGTGATTTATGTCGGGATGGAAATCTACGACTTCGTTGAAGCATACTTGAGACGTCGGGAGGTGTTGATGTAAGTATGCATTGATGATTTGTGTTTACAAGTAACTTGCACATTTTACGTTATGTATTACAAGTTACATGTTTGTCATTATTAAAACCGAAGAAACCGTTTAGTTTAAATATCATAATATTTGCACTAACAATCTCCCCCTTTTTGATGATGACAAATATGTAAACCGTAAGACATAGTAAAATGTAAAAGTTACCTGTTTACACTTCCTTCTCCCCTTTTTGTCGAATCAAAAAGGTAGTTGCCTCGAGCGCTTCCTTGGATTCATTCCCTACTCCCCCTTATTGCACTACTATCCTTTCTCCCCCGAAAGGCGAGCTTGCATCATCCCAGTGAAGCCTTCTATCAACACTTGTGAAGACGACTCCATGCTATGTATTCAAATACTCCCGAGCTCCCCTAGCTCAATGCTCCCCTATGGTGACTTAAACCCCTTGTTTATTTACCTTAGTATCTAGCGGATCCATGGGTCAAATTCTTACAAAGGCTTTTCCTACATCAAGGGTTAGCTTCGTGCAACATAATATATAACAGTATAGGAGCAGCATTATAGGGATAGAATACACATAGCAAGACATGCATAGGTTAAACTATGTTAACACGTAAGTGTCACAACCCGACCGAAACCTAAGGTGTAATTGTTCACTCAATCACACTAATCAAGAACGAGATTCGTTCATTGACTGACGCACTAAATGACTTCTTCCAAGTTGTCATTGGGAAGGAAAGTTCTAACAAACCTTTTGAACAACATAATCATCTACCAAGGATGATTGATGTTAAGGATAGTTTGTTAATAAGACATACTCTAAATGATTACTATTATGACAAGTCGTGCCATAAAGTAGACTCAATGAAGGTTATACCTAAATGATTCCATAAGGTGGGAGAGTGTTGGTTGTGGTGACAACAAGGACAACTTGGGTTATGTGGTTGTAGGGGATAAATAATGGGATGACCCATTAGTGGTTGTGGTGAAGGTGATAGTGATAAGGATGATGTGTTGGTGCCAAGTCCAAAGAGGTTTGATGGTGATAGGGTTAGTGTGATGGCTAAAGGTTGTGGTGGACTTGGTGGAGGTAAGGGTGTAGGAATCCTAAAGGTGTAGGATGATGATGATGTGGTTGGAGGTGTTGGTTTTGCCCTTTGAGGAAAGGTGGGAAAGGATGGTTTAGGTTAATATATCGTTTGCACTGACAATGAGATGCATGATATATTTCAAAAGGGAAAAAGAAAAGGTGCATGTGATCCTAACAGGATTGTTGGTGGATATCTCTAACGGGGTTAAGGTAACGAAGTTCTAGGTTTCTAGGTTGGATGATCCTAGTTGTGTGTTAGAGATAATTTGGTGCATGAAAGGTTTTGTGTGATTGTGAGGGTTGGAGGTTGTTTAACTAACTATCACTTTCAAGAGTGAAGTGTAGCTAAAAGGTTTGAATGTGAGATGCAAGATAAGCTTGCAATGGTGAGGCCTTATATAGGCAAGAGTTGTGGGATTCGAACTAAAGTTGGTGTTAGAGTCCTATGGTGTAGTGAGGGAATCCTAGGGTGTATGTGAGTTTGCAAAATTTTGCAGGTTTGAGGTTAGGGATGCAGGGATCTAAAGGAAACAGTGAAAATTCGTCAAACATAGGCATGGTACCACTAAATACCACACGGTACCGTTAAATTTAACGGTACCGTGGCCTATTTAACGGTACCGTGACCTGGAAGTCACGAATTTTCCTGTGCAGCCTACTTCTGGGCAGCTAAAGGGAAGTTTCCTAGGGAATAAGAACCATATTTGTGTGTTCTTGAGAGTGTTTGGTGAAAGACTATATGAGTGTGTTTTCGCTCCCCCTCAATCTATGACCATCCGGACAAGATGTAAAAGATAAAGAGGAAAACAAACGTTGACGAAAGCGATGAGCTTAGTAACGTCATGACAAGTGGTGGATAGCATACGATAAACTTCACCTTTGAAGTCACGTAGCTCTTCTCAATCATTGTGAATATTCATAGAATATTATGATGAGGCATGCGATTACTAGGAGATATCCTAAGGGTTAAGAAGATAAAATCTTCAGAGTTGTGAGGTTGGTGACAAGGTTCTAGTGGGGTTATCTCAACTTATCCTAGTGGTTCTTCGCTTGAGGTGTGTGGAAGGTGAGTGGGATGCGGAAGCATTGGTAGTGTTTAGTACCATGCGGAAATGTAAGGGAAAAGGCTAAGGAATCAGATGATAGATACAATCTATTCTGATAGGAGACAGTTTTGGGTTCAAGACTACATTGAGTGGGTTTTGAAGGCAAGAGGAAATGGTTTTGGGTTTGTTTGAAAAAAGCTGTGCAGAAGAAAAGTGAATAGGCGCGTTTTTCAGATGCACGGCTCCACGGTTCCACTAAACATTAGTGGAGCCGTGTCTCTTTAATGGAGCCGTGTGTCTGATTGAGCCATTTTTCTTCTGTTTTGACTTTTGGCTGATTAATCTTACTTATTTAGTAAGACTTTTTGATACGAGGAAAAAGTTTATACCTAATAAACTTTTTGATGAAAACGACTAGGAGAGATGACATGAAATGACCTTAGTGTTTCCAAGGAAATTGACTAAGTTGTCATTGGATGAGGGTTGACTTCTAATATTTCCCGTGAAATAAATAAAAGTTATAAGTAGTGTTTTGGAGGATGACTATAATATTTCCCATGAAATATTTAATTAGTCAGAATACGAAACGCAAGGAATGACTTAATATTTCCCGTGAAATATTCAAACAGTCATGTGACAAGTCGAAAGGGAATGACTTAGAATTTCTTAGAGAAAATTCTAAAAGTCATGAGACGAATGAGAAAGATGACTTAAAAAGTCATGGGTGATTAGTAGAGAAATTACTTCAATGTTTCCCGCGAAACTTTTGAGAGGTCATAAAGGGGATGAAAGGTTATCAGGTATGACGCGAGGGATGACTTTTACATTTCCATAGAAATATTGAAATAGTCATGAGTGGGATGAGAGGAATGACTTAACAAGTCATATGACGAGACGTGAGAGATGACGTTCATATTTCCGAAGAAATATTTAGGTAGTCATTAAAGTGATGTGAAGAATGACTCAATATTTCCAGTGAAATATTTAAAGAGTCATGAGACGAGACACATGAGATGACTTCAATATTACCAGTGAAATATTTAAATAGTCATAAGATTTATGGAATAAGTTCCATCATTCCTAGACCTAGACGGAGACGGTTAAGGGATTCTCGGTTGAGAGGTTTGGTTGATTTACGGATTTCGAGGTGCTTCGCACGCGAGTGTTTCACGGGGTTTTGAAAGACGTAAAGCTAGGCCTATGGTGCTGATTCGCAGCAAGGTTTGGGATCTAAAGATGTGTATATACACACGAGGATGAAAGGAACTACTAATTACTTATATAGTAACTCGTGAGTCCTTTGTCACCCGAGGGTAGACGTAAGCTTTTAGCTTTTGGATGAGCGTTTTAACATACATTGTTAAAAGGCTTGAATGTGATGTTTCGGATATGACATTTAATAATTGCGATCGCAAGTTAAATTTACTTGAATATTTCGGATGAAATATTTAAGTTGTCAACCCTACTCCGAGTTCTACTGGGTTTGTATCTAACCTACCCATGACAAAAGGGTGTATTGCTTGGAAGAAGGCAAAGGGATGACTAGGGAATTAGGACAACTTTGCGACTACTCTAACTTATGGGTTTTGACACTAGTGTATGACTCTATGACTTCTAAGGGTTCATAGTGATGGGCATACCTAATTCCTAATGTGTCAAAAGGACATAGTGTGGGTGCAAACTTTACAAGTAAATCATGTAAAATGCACATAAGGAATAAATGCAAGCATCATGTAAAACATGATAATCATTTAGCATTTAAGATCACGAAGACATTTAATCATATCTTATGAAAACATGTTATCATTTTGAAACACATATGTGGGATGCAAGCAATCTAGGTTTGCTAAGGAAGATCCTAATTACTACTTATTCAAAATGAGATCCTAACGGGAGATAAAGTTCACCGATGTAAACTATCTCTAGTCAAATGTAGGAATGAAAACTTTTCATGTTAGAGAATGAGTATGAGACTATCACTAGTGGTGCTTAATTAAGGCTAAACACGACCATTTTTTACGGGTTATACACCAACCCAACTTCTCTCCTGGAAGCAATCCAACCGTTAGGTCAAATTGAATTTCTAGTGCGATAGGTTCTCCAGTAGTCATTCTCATGTTAGAAGAATTTGAATTCCTATATTTGCCTATCGAAGTATAGCAAAGATGATTTTATCTTGTTTTGCTATACATGGCCTAATATGACTCAATTAACCATACTTTGAAAGTAGGTTAAGAAAATGACATGTCTTACACAACTCCTAACAAAGGCAAGCGAGATGTTTTAATTTCGTGTTTGAGATTTAAAGGTTGTTTGATGGTGATGGTGTATTTTATGATCTCTTGGACAACATCTTTGTTTGTTGAGTTGTTACATGTTATTTTAACATGATTTGGTTTCCTAGAACCAAGAGACACTCTAATGTGATACAATGTAGAACCTACTACATTGTGTGTGTTTCAAGAATGCTCCTTTGCATAACTTGAGGAAAGAATCTAGTAGAGGTTACTTACCTCAATAGATTTTGTGAGTGTTTTATTTAAAATGAGACATACTGTTTATTTCAACAAGTATGCTTTTCTAAGAGGAAACTTATCACTCTTAAGAATGCTTTGTGAAACAAGTATTTTAGTGTATGACCAATTTTACTTGTTTATGCAATGACACATGTCGTATTAGGTTATTATTCAACTCTAATATCCTATATTTGTTAACAGGATGCAATGTATTCTCTTGTAACATAACCATTCATGTCACAAAGAAAATAAGATGCATGGGATATAAGTTATCCTTTGTCAATCTTTTGATAAGAGAAATACATGTGATATTCTCAAAGATTGATGACTTACATATATTATGTATGACACTTTTACTAGACATGTGACTTTGAGTGTTGAGTTGTTCATGAGCAAAGTTTACATATGTTGTTTGTTTGCTCTTGTTTGGTTTTTTGGAAATGACACATTTACTAATTGCATTGCAATGTAAATTACTTGTATATTTCGGATGAAACATCCAAGTTGTCACTCCTACTTAGTTGTGTATTTTATGCATCTTTTAAACATATTAGTTTAATGTTTGGAACACAACTATTGGACAACAAGACTCAATATGGCATCTTCAACACAAGTGTGAGTTATGATCCGATGCATATTATTTTCGTCTTGAGAGGACGTCATTATTTTCATAACAATCGAGTGTGATTGAGTATGTAGATTCAAGATAATATGTTTCATCATGTTTTAATGTTATCTTGAAGCTAAACAAATAATGACTCCAATTTCATGTCCACACTCGAAAACTTGTCAATTAGATTCGATGATGATATCAATCATAATTTGAATAATGAATTGATATGTACTCGAAATCTTTCTTGACCCTCACAATCACTCCCTTTTTAAAAAGAAAATAAAAATTTAAGGAGTGTGTTCCATTTATTTTAATACTAGTTGTATGTGTGAGGTTAATGACATATTAAGTTACTACTTTGATATTGTCATTTATTTTTATTTGAGAAAAACTATTTATATTATTAAGTATAATACTTTTAGTTTTTCGACACCTCATTAGTATAAAAATAATTATCTTAACTATTTTTATACAACATACGTAAAATACTAAATGTCTAAAACATTTTGTATGTGTGTTAGATCAATTCAAGTTTAATACATTTTCCTTTACTTAAGTACTAATGTATTAGATTGACCTTTTATCTTGTTTAGACAACCCATGGTCAAACAAGACAAAATGATGTAATGTTTTAAAGATCATGTTACGGATTTTATGAAAGTGTTAAGTGTTTTGGGGTGATATACTTTTTACACTTAAACCTTTGGAAAAATAATTGTGTAAGACAATATCTTTCTACACACATGATCTACCAACTTAGTTTCTATTCCTAAGAAAGTTACTAAACCATTTTAAGAACTTGCAACAAATGCAAGACAAATGGTTGATGCCTATATGCAATGCAAACTAATTACTTAATATAGTGCAAGTGATTTAGCATGAGCCTTATAAATGCATAAACCGAAAAACTATAGTAAGCAAATAGCAATTTAGCTTAACACACAAAAATACTTATCGTCATTTTATATATTATGTATAACAATGTATACTAAGCTTGATTTTATTTGAAAATGAATTGATTTCCTCCCCATTTCAAAGATTTTTGCTAAGACACTTTGAAAACACGTCAAGGTTTAAAAGTTGAATCGCCCTTTTTCAGTTTGACCAAAAATTTACGCAAACTGCATGACCAGAAGACCTTTAGTTGAAAATCAAGGACTTTAACATACTTTCATTTAGAACTAATTAATAAAAATGTTTCTCAAATGAAAGTAGACTCAACATCGTTTAAAATGATGGGCGACACGACTCGTACAGACTCATGGTTGATTTTATATGGATTTTTTGAAAATGAACCAAAAATGAAAAACAGACAATTAGATGCACGGCACCGTTAAATAACCCACGGTACCATTAAATATAACGGTACCGTACAATATTTAGTGGTACCGTGGACTGTTTTCTAATTCAGAACTGCATGACTTAATGACTCGTTCTGAAAACATGACCGGACACTTAAAAACACTATTCTTTTAGCGGTTTAAGAAAGCCTTCAAACTAGTATGACAAAGTATACTTGACAACAAAACTTGTAAGTATTAAACAACTAAATACTTTTCATATTTTATCACCTTCAAAGGTAATTTGATACATGGATCGTACTCAATTTTGAAAACCATTTGTTTTAAAAATTTGAGCGACGTGGCTCTGATACCAATTGTGGAAACCGTAGAGGGGGGTGAATACGTTTCCCTTTAAAAACTTAAAACTTTTTGTATCAAATAACCGATCAAGTGTGACTTAATATGAAAAGTGTCAACAATGGTTATGTATCATCTAGGGATGAATAAATTAAACTACAACACAAGCACAATCAACCATGACACATACATAACATAAGCAACTAGCCACACAAGCATAAACACAATGCAAATATAAACATAAAGCGATAAGGAATAAAATGAAAGTAAAGAGATAAGTTAGAAGGCGCAAACCAGACACGGTGATTTATAGTGGTTCGGTTATGAAGCTCCTCTTCGCCCTACTCCACTCCCCGAGTACCCAACTCGAGAGTTACTTCACTAATCAACAAACTCCCTTCAGGCGGAGAAAACCGTTACACGTCGCTTAACTTGTTTTCCGACACTAAGCTAGATGTCGAGTGCTAATCTTAGCTAGCACCAATCTACCACGATCTACCCGATCTACACCTTACACGTCGCTTATCCTATTTCCGACACTAAGCTAGATGTCGAGTGCTAATCTTAGCTAGCACCAATCTACCACGATCTACCCAATCTACCCTTGATCCACATGATCAATCACACAAGCCCAATGGCTTCAAGAGATCTTCACTATCTCTTAAGATCACAATGATCTTGACTCACTCTCTCACAAAAGAAAATTAATCTTGATGTATGCTATGATACAATCAAGAGTGTAACCAATGTTACAAGACCTAACAACTCCAACACTTTGTATCTACTTGGATACTTTGTGTTCTTCTCTTGCTAATCAAGAGGGATGACAACACTTTGTATCTAGGATACTTTGTGTTCTTCTCTTGCTAATCAAGAGGGATGACAACACTTTGTATCTAGGATACTTTGTGTTCTTCTCTTGCTAATCAAGAGGAATGAAGAGGATCACTTGAGTGGATGATTGGATCACTCTTAAACAACCTAAGACTCTCCAAATGATCAAAGAAAGTCATTTAAGTGAAGAGGGATAAGACCAGAGAAAAAGGACTGGAAAAATCAAGTTGGAAGTGTGGAATGGTCCACTATTTATAGGCAAAGGAAAATCTGACCGTTACAGACCCACGGCTCCACTAAATACCCGACGGCTCCGTTAAATTTAATGGAGCCGTACCTATTTAATGGTGTCGTAGACGCTCCTTCGTTTGTCTTTAGTGGGGAAGGTTTATTTGGGGAAGTTGGAGCTGTTTTAGGGGGAAAAATGACTGTTGGTAATTCAAAATAATTTGAAATGATTTTTCCAAATAAAACATTTCTTTTTAATTCAAAAATAATTTGTAAAATGTATTTTTGAAAAATGTTTTGTCACATTTATAAAAATGTGAAGTTTAGAAAAATATAATCCTTTGATCATTTGTCAAGTAGTAGATTTGTTTGTCCATACCTTGAGTGATTTATGTCGGGATGGAAATCTACGACTTCGTTGAAGCATACTTGAGACGTCGGGAGGTGTTGATGTAAGTATGCATTGATGATTTGTGTTTACAAGTAACTTGCACATTTTACGTTATGTATTACAAGTTACATGTTTGTCATTATTAAAACCGAAGAAACCGTTTAGTTTAAATATCGTAATATTTGCACTAACATAACAATCAAAATTTTGGTTATGACCAATATCCATATACTTCTCTGAATCAACCACAACAATCATATTGTTGCGAGTACTGTGGAGGTCCGCATTATGATTCCGATTGTCAAACGAGGAACTCGCTTGTCTATGAGCATGGCCCTTATGACAATTATGACTATTCTTATCATGACCAACCTCCACAGTATCAAACGATTCAAACTCAGCCTCAGCCATCTCCTCAAGAATTATTCCAAGACATTCATGATGCAAGGAATAATCTTCTGGATTTGGCTTTCAAAGATGTATTCCAAAAATTTCAAGATGTGAGGAATGCATTTAATGATTTGGCTGTTAAACATACCCAAGAAGATCGTCATGGTAAATCTATAGAAGATTTACTCGCCGAAGAACGAGCAGCACAAAGGCGTTCCTTATTTAATAAGGCTGCCATTCTCGATGACGAAGAGGAGGACGACGAGGAGAGTGCTATTCTTATGAATAATACCATTTTTCAACTCCCTCAGTCTATTGCAACCACATCCATCTTACCGACTTTGGACTCCGAGGACTCTCTTATTATGGGGGATGAGCATCTTAGCACTATTCCTGAAAAGGAATCGGACGAATTCATAAAGTCTAGTGCTGAGAACCTTATCCCAATCCCAAGTGAGTCTGAGGATATATCGGACAATGAAGGTGATTTGTTTATTTGTGATGATTATCCTCTTGACATTGAGGATGATTTTTCCAGGATTTTCTCTAACCCTCTTTTCAAGTCCAATGATGATTTTTCCTCTAGTGATGACGAATCACTTTCTGATGAGGACGTTCAAAATGGAAGTCTCAAAGTCTATTCGAATTCTCTTTTTGAATTTGATGACGAGTACTTTTCTAGCAACGTAAATCCTCTTTTTGATGGAGTGTTAGAGAACGATGAGGTAAAGGACTCTATTATGTCTAAACTTGATGATATGACCTCAACTCTTAATCCCGAGATTCATAAAGACATTCTTTCTCCGACATATGTGACATTTCCCGTTGAGGATCGCCATTATATTGATTTCACATATGTCGTTCGAGTTTTTCTGCCCTTCTTCACCTATACGGTGACTTGTCCTCTCCTTCTCTCCTTTAGAAATGAGGACAAAGTTTTTGACCCCGGCATCTCCATTTATCATTCTTTTGAGCCGGGTGTATCTCATCGGAGTGGAACTTTCAAGAACTTCAATGTTTATCCAAACATTTCGAATGAAAGTCCGATGGAGATTTTCTCTTCCACATGCTTCCCCAAGAACCAATGAATTCGGGGTCGAGTCAAGCTAGTGACTCGGTTAACAAAAACATTAGCAACACATGGGTGACAACCCATGTTTCTGACTTCTTTCTATTTTCTGACACTAAGTGTGGGGGAATTCCTCTACTGTGCTTTGTTTTGTGTGTTGTTTGCTCTTATTTTCAGGTTTCCCTTAGATCGTGATGATTGATGCGCCTGTTTTCAATCCAGCTGCCCAATATCCGATCTTTTTTACTAACGATTATCTAGGGATATCTTTTTAATCCTGTTTGTGAAACGAGAATTCTTTCACACACTTGGCTATTAGTATTACCTTTTTACGTTCTAAGTGTCGGCATAATAGCCGGTACTTTAAATATTGAGGGCAATATTCAATTCTAAGTGTGGGGAGGAATTCTCGCGAATTTTGTCACATGTGTACCTTCTAGTGCCCTAGTACCCCCGTTTTTGACCAATTTTAAATTTTTTTCATTTTTAAATAAGAAATTGCATGAAAAAGAAGTGCTTTGCACCAAGTAAGAAAGAAAAAAGTGTTTAGTCTTGATTAGGTTAGAACAAAGGGAATCCCGACTCTGCCAGAGTGTTGATCTGGCTGCTTCCTTAACGATTAGACTAAGGTTTTACGATTTGTGCAAATGAAAATGCTAAGCGTAGAGTAGTTGGTTCTCTTTAGAGCTTATACAAGTAATCTATGGCTTTTCCTCCCAGAAGCTCTTAATCTGACTAAAATTAGTGCTGTTTTCAAACGTTTGAACGTTAAAATCATGTTGTTATGCAAAACAAATTTTTATACAATTTTGATATAGAGTCCGAGTTCAACTTTTTATTTTAATTTTTGAGAAAGCATACATTATATATATATATATATATATATATATATATATATATATATATATATATATATATATATATATATATATATATATATATATATATAAAGTGAAAAAATGAAAAAAATGAAAGAAAAAAAAGAAAAAAAGAAAATGGAATGATATTGCAAAATAAGAAAATGGAATGATATTGCAAAATGCAATAAGTTTTGATGTTTCAAAAATAAAGATGTATATATTGTTTAATAAATGTAGGAAACTTGCTTTTTCTTAAATTTAAATCGAAAGTTGAACTTGGATTCGTCAATTTTGTCATAAAGGTTAAACGGTAATTTAGTAGATTGTTGATTTCAGAGACCCCGAAAGCTCCGATACTATTCTCTGTGGGGTGTCAAAAGCCTGGTCATCTAAAACCAACTGGTTTGGGATGTGCCGAGAAGAAAGCCGTTACATGGAGTGATCTCACCTTTGAGTCTCTAATCTCTAAATGATCGTTTGTTGTTATTTATTTAAGTATTTAATACTAGCTTAGTGGGAATATCCAAAATCTTTGAAATCGAAATTCCGCTGATTCTGGTACTATTCTCTGTGGGGTGTCAAAAGCCTGGTCACCTAAAACCAACAGGTTTGGGATGTGCCGAGAAGAAAGCCGCTACATGGAAAAGGCCCTTTTCGATCCTTAGATTTTCGAGGTTCTCGGTAAATTAGTATTTAACTTAAACAAATAACAACCATAATAAATGTCGATTTTTGCGGTCAAAATTTTAAAAATGAGCACAGTCACATAACTTGAATAAATTGTGGGAGTGAAAAGTTAAGTTTCGGCTTACATAAATTATTAGTATAAGTAGTGTTAGCATTTTACAAAAGCATTTGCACAATGAGTTTAATCTTAGTTGGGAGCATAAAAAAGAGGATGACGATTACAATTCCCTGGAGACACCCATTTTGTGTGAATCCCGTTCCATGATACCATTTTTGGAAATCAAGCATTTTATCTATTTTTGTTCTAGTTTAAATTTCTTGCATTGAATAAAAAGTCAAAACGTGGTATGCTTGGTATTCTTTTAATCCTTTCATTACTTTATATGATCGGATTGCTAGGGACTAGCAATTGATAGTGTGGGGGGATGATGAGTGCCTATTTACTCATCATTTTATGCCCATATTATACATAAAAAATGCTAAAAACAGCCAAATATACCAATTTATACTGCAGATATCCTTGGTTTGTGTTTTTATGTGTTTCAGGTACAAAAGGATTGAAAGCAGGGCAAAAACGGATAAAACCGAGTATGAGATTGGAAAATCGTCAAAAGCCGAGGACGGGGAAGAAATTTACAAGTTTGGACCAAGAAATTGCTCAAGTGTCAAAAGTCAACCCTCAAGAATATCAAAATGTCAGAATTGGTCCCTTGGAATAACTTTCCAGAATTGGCAGAAACAGTCCCTCAAAGCTAAATCTAATTTCAAGTTTAATCCTTTAAACTAAACTAAACCTTAACCCTTTAAATCCAAAACAACTAAAACCCTTTTATCCTAAAACCATAAACCCAGCCCAACCAAATAAAAAAACCCAAGCCCAATCCCAAATAAAACCCTTACCCCGTTTTTAGCTAATACCAGTCAACAAGTCAAACCCACTCACCCTTCCCAAACCATTTGCCTGCCAAAACCAAAACCACCCTTCTCCCCTGACAATCCAACCACACCATGCTTTTTTCTGCTACACTCCATCTCCCCCCCCCCTCTAGATTGCCAGACACCTACATCTACACGTGATACCACATTTCCTCGCTGGAAATCCACTTAGCAGTTTTCCCGCAAAATGCAAATGGAGGGCTGAGATCAAATGAAGGCAATCCAAGGGCTGGAAATGGATGAGAGAGACTCTTAGAAGGATATAAAAAGGGTCTGGAAGCAGAAGAAAAAGATATAGTTAGTTTTTAGTATAAGCTCAGTAGTTAAATTATGTCGAATTCAATGTTCTTAAGTTAAACTTAATGGGTTTTAGTATTTTTCAGTTGTATATTTAAATTAAGCATTGTAATTTACTTATTGTTAATTCAATTTCAGTTTTTACCTTCGAATTCGTTTTATATCAAACTCCTGTAATTCTTAATTTAAATGCAAGTATTGTTTTAAGCTTAAATAAGTGCTCCAATAAGCTCATTTGAGCTTATTAAAGCTTTTTCAAATTTATTAAAGTTAGATTTGTGTTAAGTGCAAAAAGTGAGAAAGGTCAACGAAAGTCAACATAAGCCAAAACAAGCTCACTTGGTGAGAATAAGCTGATAGGGATAAGCTCAGGGGATTTTTAGCTTGTTATTGACAAGCTAGGCTTGTTTTCTTATCAGAACATCCCATTTTAAGCTCATTGCACCTGTAAACTAATTTCTCAATTTTTGCATATTTTATATTGCACTGTTCACTAGCTTATTCTAGCTTATTTTGCTTCTTTCCTGCTTATTGTTAGTGTAAAATTGCTCTGTATCAGTTTTTTGTAATTTAAAAACCAATTGCTTCAATTTTCTATAAAATCTCATTTAAAAGCCAAAAATAGCTTAATCTTAGTTAGCTTATTTCCAATGCTTATTTCCTGTTGAATTTTGCTATTTAGGACTTAATACAACTTAATGCATATGTATCTTTCAAAGTTATAGCTTAAATAGGGTACTAATAGAGTAAAATGCAAAACAGTCCCTCAGTAAGGGGTGTTTGGCATAAGCTTATTTAATGGGTCAAATTCATCTGTACTGTTCATCTGCACTTGTGACTAGTTTGATCTTGCTTCATTTAGTTAAAATAAGCTGTTTGTAGTGAGTTTTGAGCTGCTTTGAAGGTCTTGGTAGATTTAAGTTTGGAATCCTAGGATTTAGGTTGTGCACTGTTCTAATAAGCTTATTATAAGCTTAAGCTTAATCATTCCTTGTTTGTGGTATTTCTATGTTCATTTTAGGTTGATAAGTTGATGTTCAAAAGATAGATTCAATAGGTTTGAGTTTAATGTAGTTTTGACTCATTTCAGTACATAAATAGCAAAATCTGCATAAGTATATTTATTTCTTAAATTCAGCCTATGTTTTTCATTTTTCATTTCTTCGTTATAAGCCCTTTTAAGCTCAAATTTGGTACAATCACTCTTGGGTAGCTTATATACTTATTCCACATTTTTTAGATTTTTTATATTAGCTTTTCAATAGCTTTTCAGTAGCTTAATAATCACCTCAGTGGGTTGTTTTTGCCATACTATTTTGTGCAGATCAGCCCATGTTTTTTATTTTTTATTTCTTCGTTATAAGCCCAAATAAGCTCAAATTTTGTACAATTACCATTGGGTAGCTTACCTAGTTGTTACATATTTTTATGAATTTTTTAGAATAGCTTATACTAGCTTTTTAATGGCTTAAAGTTAGCCATTTTTGCCCTGTTCACCTCAGTAGACTAGCATAACTTGTAATGTTAATAAGTGCTTATTTGCTTGTTCTTTTGGCTTATTCTGAGATAAATGGTCCATCTAGATTGTGAATAGCCTGACTTAGCTTATTTTAGTCATTTTTTTTATTAGATAGATTATTTTTTTTAGCTTATAGTAGATTGTTTATAAGTCGTTTTTAGTTTATGTTTACATATTTTAGCATAGAAATCCAAAATATCCTTTTTCACTATTCATCACACACAATCACGAACCGAATCACAAATTCCATTCATTCCTTCGTTGGGAAAACGACTCGGGTTACACATACTTCACTTGTGTTTCCTAGGAAATATTTATGCATTGATTTTCAACAGATGTCATGCCTCGTATCTGATTTCGTACGTGTAAGAGTCGATATATGTCGAGATATGTGTGTGAGTGTATATCGTGTGAGTGTGAGTCTTATGATAGGTCTCGTAAAAATTAAGTACCATGTCATGTGAGTCTTGGATAATACGTGCACTCCAAATTTGTTAAAAGGTTGAATACTATTTCAATGCTCTTATTTATTTCTTAATTCAGTTAAATGAGTCTTAAAATCTAAATTTACACTTTAAACCCTAATCCTTGGTAATTGACACATTAAACCCTATACTTTGCTAAAATGACATAGAAAACCCTAAACCATGATATTTGTCACATTAAACCTTTAAGTTAACCTATTATCATTTTTTTAAACCCCTAAGTTTGGCAAATTAATGGAGATTACCCTAAACTTAAAAATTATGGAAACTTACTAAATATAGGAAGTTACTAAAAATGAAAAGTTTCTAAAAATGGAAAGAAACCCTAATTCTGTAATTTGGATAACTATACGCACTAGACATAAAAAAGGAACTTATAAGTAATATGTGGTCATTAATTTGTGTAGATTCCGTGAAGAGGGAGTAGCTTCGGTTTCCTTGTGCTATTCTAGTTATTTGCATTTGCGTTGGTTAAGGTACATATATTCTACCCTTTATCAGTAAGGGTCTTTCTCATGACTCGTTTCGTTATGATATGGTTTGATTCGTTCGTGACTTCAATATTGGCATTTGAATCCTTTGATATTTTGTAATCCATTAGATATTATGACTTGTATGAAAAACCTTTTTGAATATATATCTTAATGATGGTTTTGAGAAATTCTATTTTTAAAATAATTTCTATGAATACGAGGTAACACCACTTTTTATTTAAAGGTTTAATGACTCTCATAAAAACGGCTTTTAAAAGAATACTTTCATGAAAACAACATTTAAATGATTTTCATAATTACATAATTTGGTTGTACTCTATCCTTAAGGATTTCTCATGACTCATTGTTTCCTGATACTGTCATGCTTTGATCCGTATTTGTTTAGTTATTTGTTTGATTATTTGTTTCATGCTATATTCTATTCATATAACTATTATCTGAGTTGGATAATTTATAATTATCCCTTACCATTAGATTGCATGTACTATGCTTATTATGTTGCCCATATTTGTAGCCAGTCATGGGGAGTCCATGGTCGTGCCATTGATGCACCAATGGTATTGACACTATCTGTGGAGGTGGGTTTTTGTCCACAGCGTTCCCATTTGATTATATTGCTATATATAGCCCACCTGGCCCGTGTATATTATATATATGTTTAGTCTAGAACTGGCATATGTATCTCTGTTTTGAAGGGAGCGTATGGATGCATCCTAGGTATTTGTTCAGTTATGATTTGATATATGATTGTGAATGGACTTATGTGTGTGCAATACACCCCATTTCACTATGTGGTACATCGAGCTAGCTACTCCATGTACAATTTGTTATATGATTTGCTGGGCATTTCTTTTGATATTGATATCCACTTTATGTTCATTATTATGCTTTGATTCCTTTCATATGTTCCATATTCTATTTGACATCTTGTTTAGCAGGTTCTCTTGGATTCATTCGCTTATTCATTTCGTATACGCTTATTACCTTTCATTTGTTTATATATGTTCACTGAGCGTTAGCTCAGCCGCATTTTCTTTTCTCTGCGGCAGGTTATAAGCGGGATGCTGGGATTTGAGTGATAAGAGTAGGAGCTTTTAGTGGACCACCCTGACGATAGTTACCCACTTGTGTTTGGATTAGATTTGGAGTTATCTTTCATTTAGACTTTGTTTGAGATTGTATTTCATTTAGAAGTTATTCTGTTTCAGACTTAGTATTTTATCTTTTTCTTGGAAAAATTTATGTAACCTTGTAATTAATAAAGTCTTCCGCTTGCGTTTATGTTCTGATTGACACCATAATGTTACATTTTGACCCTTCTCGGGTTGGGGTGTTACATTTATACATTTTCCAAAAGGCAATACTTACAAACATTTAGAAAACTATTTAAACTTAAATGCTGCCACACAAGCAACATTAAACACAACCACTAGAGAACACTTAAATTTATTTAAACACTTTCAGTCGTGAGTAAACAAAACTGTAAACTAAGACTTGCCATACTAATTTAGGTCGCGTGTCGGTGTCGCACACTATTTATTCTTTTCGGACAACTATTTCTGAGGTGAGTTCTCGTAGCCCCACTTTTTTTAATATGTTTTACCTTGGGGTGGAAATAGTACTCAATGCTTTTCAAATGTTTTATGCTGTGATTTACTGTTTTCATGATTTTAGACAATATGTGCGTTTGATTGCAATATGTGCGCTTTGATTTCACCTTTCTTTGATATTTGTTCATCATCAAAAACATTAAATCTTTGTAACAACTCCTAACTTAATTTCATGACAGTTCTTGTTTGATGAGTTGTGAAATTAAGTTGGATCCAAGTGGTTACATAGCTTAATGTTTTGGATGATTGATATTATATTACTAGGAGGTGGATCTTTGTTGTGTGACTATATTGTGTGGACTTTATCCTGTGTGTTCATTGGTGCGCAACTGTTAACTCCGTTTGGAGCCGAAGCAATTGATAGTACTATCAGGGTAGAATCCCCGTTGTTATCTATATGTGTGTGTGCAACCTTGGTGGGTTCAGTTGGCGCGACACTATTTTGTTTTGACTTGAGCGTTATAATTGGTATTCATGCTCACTATTGTCCTATTTTATATTATTCACAGCTTCATAGTTTAACTTTCAAACCTACGAGATCACCAACATTATGCTGATGTTTTCTAGTACCATTTTCAGGTGATCATTGTTAAAGTAATTGAAGGCACGTTTATTGGAGTCAGACCATTTGATAATATGTTACCATGTTTTCAAGACGACAAGATTTCAAAAGAGACATGTTTCACGAGGAATGTTTTGTAAACTATTGTTGTAACAATTATAAGGTATAAATCTATGATGTTATGCAATGTGCCTTTCTCAGTTATATCTCATGTTTCCGCCATTGACGGGGTGTGACAAGAAGTGCGGTCGCTTCGAAGGGAATTGTGGGGGGGCGCAATTCTTAAAAGCTCCCACAGAACCAGGCTAATGTTCATGGCCATAACGAACATAACTATGAGAACCAAAATGTGTCAAGGAGATACTTGTGTGAATATATATTGTCGTCTCCACAAAAGAGCAGACAGTTCAAAGACATCGAGTTCTACTGGCTGCTAGGAGTCTAAGTATATTTCACGAGTGAAGGTTCAAAGGGTAACACCTACCTATCCTATGTAAATATCAAATGCAAAACTCTATTACGACTTCGTGTCCTTGAAATTCCTTTCCCTTGTCAATTTCATTCATGTGGGGGATTGTTGAAAAATGTGGTCATAGGTGTTGAATGACAATTGATTGTGTCATTTAAATTATTAATGTGAATTGAGAATAATTAGTTTGTGGTTTTATTTTAATTCATGAGACATTAGTAAAATTAATTTTGTTAATTAATTGTGACCGTTTTTTCTTCCATCCCTACTCTTTATATATAGAGACATATTCTCTCTTTCATATATAATAAGAAATACACTACTCATCTCCTTTTGTTTACCGTTCATTTTGACATTATATGCATCCAGTTCGTAATAGAGGGAAGACACGGTTTTGGTTTGCCTTGATAACCCGTTTGTGCTAACGGAGTTATCCGTTGTTGTTGTATCCTGGGAGATAGACGTTCACGATTCTCAAGTACCGTGGAGAGGACGAATCTATCTTAAAGAATCTGTGAGCATCACCGGCCTCAACATTTTTCCTTGTTTGTGTTTTGAGTCTCCACGATCATAAGATTTACGGTATGATATTCTACACTTCATCTTTTCTTAATATGGTTTATTTGTCTCTAGTAGCAATATACACATATTAACAACATAAGACATAAATTTGTAAGAAAACCAAATTAAAGTAAATGTTGTCGTTTTCTTGACTATAACAATTGGCTTTGCATATAAATTAAATTATAAATGATATCAACTGGTCAAAATATTGATCATATATAGTTTTTGTTTGCTGCATCATTCTTTTACTCCCTCCGTCCCATATTAAGTGTCCACTTTCAAAATACACAAAGTTTTAGAAAATTCCACTAACTACACTCTCCACCAATCAAATATCATTTTTACCCACTAAAGTCTCATCTCATTGGTTGGAATACAATATGGACACTTAATTTAGAACATCCCAAAGATTCCATTATGAACAATTAATATGGGACCGAGGGAGTAGTTTTTAAGAGTAGTGACGGTAATATATTAACAGCATATAAACATATCTACTCTGTAATAAAGATCCTTCAACGGGTTAAAATATTCTACAAACTCAGAATTCATTGATTTAGAATGTGTGTTGTTGTTACTGATCTAATTGACCCATACTGAACAAGATTAAATAGGATGGCTAACGGATGATACTAACTTGACATCTCTCCCTACAAAAAAATGGTCATCTAATGACACATACAAAAGTGTCACCAAAAATACAAAAAAGTGTCACTAAAAGTAAAACAGTGTCACAATAAGTAAAAAAGTGTCACCAAAAGTATAAATTAGTGCCACTAAAAATTTTATTTGCTTCTCCCACGCTTAAAAAAGTATAGGTGGAAGTGCGGGTAGGTAAAAAGTATATTTACAGTGACATAAAAAAGTATGAGTACATATTTTTTGCCAGTGACATTTTGTTTATAAAAAATGTCATTAAATCTCAAAATTTTAGCTTTTTGGCCACACTTTTTCAAAAGTGTCTAAAAGGTTAGATTTAATAACATTTTTTGTATTATTAGAACTCCGTCACTAAATGTCTGTTTTCTTGTAGTGTCTATATGCATCTGTAATCTCTAAAGTTATACTCCGTCATTTCTAATCCGGGTATTAGTCGTTAAAAAAGGAGGAGAAAATCATGCAAACTAAATAAAATGAGAAAGAAGACAGTATAAAAACAAGTGATCTTGTAATCTTAATGGTTTATGCCCTTCGTTTTTTCGAATGGTAACGGGGACACAGAAACAAACAAAATATTATACGCTCAACTATCTGACTCATTATACGACCACTAGCTTGTCTTTTTAAAAGGAGAAAATTTGAAAGAACTAAAAGCTTTCAATGTCAAACTAATGACTTGGTCAACCCAGAACACAATTCAACTATCTACAATCTGTGTCTTTGACTAGAGCAAATAGCCATGCAGTCATGCACTGCACCACAATGACGTTGCTATTTTGTAGATTTCCTTGAAGTAACCTTTATGGCTTTAATTTCTTGATGTTATATATAGACCACTAGTTTTGTCAGTTTGAGCAAACAAGTTCAAAAGAAACAATCTGGTGATCTGGGTACTAGTCAATTATACTCAGCTCACTTAAGAAAAATGGATCGGATACCCTCTTTTATTTCAAATTTAACTATCATATGGTTATTTTTGGTGTTACGTAATGTATCAACGGTTCATGGGAATTCTGAAGGTATTTGCTTTCTCGATGCCTAATTTAAAAAGATGCAGTGTTGATTAATGAAACAGATTGATTGGTTTTCTTGAATCATTTTCCTGATCTTAGAATCTTTCTTCCTTATTATACTTATAGTAAACCTGAAGAACAAGTACTAATAAATAACAGAAAATGATGATGCTAGTAGTAAAATTTACTTAATTTGATGTTTTCAGAATAAGCTAGTAATCGAGTTCATGTGTAATACAGGTGATGCATTGTATGCCTTCAAGAAACACTTAACGGATCCTAACAATGTTCTACAAAGTTGGAATCGAACCCTCGTCAATCCATGTACTTGGCTTCACATTACTTGCAGCAATGACAACAGTGTTACTCGAGTGTAAGCTTATTCACCATTTTGACCATAATTTGAAATGATATTATTTTCTTCATTGCATAATGTTATGAAGAGATATATACGTTTTGTGGTTTGTTGAATACAGTGAGCTTGGAAACGCGAACTTGACTGGTCCTTTGGCTTGGCAACTTGGTCAACTTAGGAATTTACAATACTTGTAAGTCTCATTTTTTAGATAGAGATGCAAAATGGGCATGTTGGACTGACCCAAAAAACCATATAAATTCCATCTTAATGATTTTTAATAACTATGAATCTCAGATTATGCATGAAAAACTATATTATCACAGTAAAAATTCAACTATCTTCTAATAAAGTTATATATTAAGGAGCTATTTATTCATTTATACACGTTTTTGGATAATTTCCAGCCTCTTTGATGCGTCTCCCTTAGGATATAAAAAAGTACATAACCCAAATCTACAGGATTAGGTAAATGGGTCGAAATTGTGCTGCCTCTGTCTAAAAGTAAAGTCAAATACAGTTTTCTTGTTATCCATTATAATGGGTAAAAAGTGATGACCGTTCTGAATCTATATTATATGCAACAGGGAGCTTTACAGTAATAACATCATTGGAAGAATTCCTAGTGTGTTTGGGAACTTAACGAACTTGGTGAGCTTGGATCTTTACATGAATCAGTTACGAGGTCCCATTCCAAAGACTTTGGGCAAGCTTCAGAAACTTCGCTTTCTGTACGATTTCACATCATTTATATATCTTCTTCATGCAACATTGATTAGTTTTCACTGTCAATGTACTAATTCAGTTAGAATAATTATTAAAAAAAAGCAAGATTATACAGAATTATATAAGTATTTGAATAGGTTGGGTGCACCTGAAAAAGACTTCAGATAACTTTCAGCCCATTTGATGAGTCCCGTTGTAGCTATATACTTTGATTTAACCCATTTGACAAGTTTGAGAGAAAAAACATCCTAAATTGACTAATTCACAAGTAAATGGTTCGAAATTGCCACATCTATTTTTGGCATTTTATGAGGAATAACCATGTTTTTTTTATCTCCTTTTTGTTCAAGGATAGCCGTCTCAATGACAACAATTTGACAGGAACTATTCCGTATTCATTGACCACTATAACTACACTACAAGTTCTGTGAGTATCAAAGTTGGCTTACTTGACTTTAAGTACTCCGAGTAAATAATCTAAAAAGCTAAATTTATAATTGGTTGCGTTTTGTTACAGAGACTTATCAAACAACGATTTGAGAGGATACGTTCCTACCAATGGCTCTTTTTCATTGTTCACACCTATGAGGTCTACTATATTAATATATTATTTCAATACATATCAGTTTCTATATACATTGCGTCAGTGTGCATTGAAGTATACGATTGAACCCCTTTGACGCTCCAGAGATAAATTATAATCAAAATCATCCCATTTATAATCGTATGTGGTTAATTTGGCCACCCCTTGTCATATTATATTTGGTATTCATAATTTTGAATGCAAAATCTTTAATTTTTTCAGTTTTGCAAATAATCCAAAGTTAATATTTCCTGCGGTTCCTCTAGCTCCGGCCCCAGCTCCTGCTCCACTGAGTTCATAATCTTCTTAAGGTATTTCACCTTACCATTGTTAATTTATGCCCTTTTGGTTACACCTGAGTTTGAGCCATTTGACTTATTTCAATTCCTTTGTGATTATTATACCTTAATCACACCCATTCTCAAAATTTAGAGTACAAATTTGAGTTATCAAATCCATTACCAAAATTTAGAGTATAAATTTTGATACTCCCTTTGTCTCTAAAATTATTGGACTATATTTGAAGGTGGCAAAACAAGCTGGGTTGAAGTAAAACACTCGTAGGTCGCTTATAATTAAATTCAGGAAAAGTGGTTGGATTGAACCAACACTCGTCTTATTCACTTTTTTTAATTTTGTTAAAAGTAAAACACTCAAAATGTTTAAAAAATTATGAGAATTTGGAGAAATTTAGCATTTGAGTGGACTAAAGTATCTTATTCAAACTAGTATGTTTTTTTTTGAACGGCGAATTTCATTAAACAACGACCCCGGACCAAGCAAGGAGCTCGACCCGGGCAGCCGGCAAACAACAAACAACAAAACAGACAAAGACTACCAACGATTACACCAAGTTTCTCTATCAATCGACTCCAACTTACATCTATTTTTGACCCACAAAAAGCTGAGACTTTTAACTTCTCTAACAATGTTCAACACGGAAGGTCTCTTATTCTTAAAAATAGCTTCGTTCCGCTCATTCCAAATACACCAACAAGTAGTGTAAATGACAGCTTGCAAATGAGCTTTCTTCCTTTTGCCATACTAGTTTTCATGCATAGCTTTGTTAAATTATTTTCGGTCACAAGCATATTAATGATTAATGAAGCAGAGTCAAAGTGTAAATTTGTTTTCTAACATCAATTAGATCGATGATAGTATTATATATGACACTGGGTGAAGTCTTTTCTATGTTAAACTTCTCTAACGTGTCGTTAAATGAGCAAGTAATTCGATCACTTTCGATATTAGTGGTATCACGTATCAATTGAGAGTAAGAAATTCATTTACATGGTGTCATGGCTACATTAATCAGTATGTATGTGGGGTTTCATCTGATCAACACTTACTTTTTAACTTTTTTTTCAAGCAAAAATGATGATATGTTGTTAATTTCAGCTTTAGTAATTTGTTCTTGTAGCTCATGAACTGTATTCTTTTGTAGGCGATTAATCCAAGCACTGAACAGCGAACTGGCTACATTCTTGGAGGCTTTCACACATTCATCGAGGGTTGCGAATAACAGATGTTTGAATCTTACTTGTACGTGTAATAACATTATGCATAATATGTTGGAAAATGGGTTTTGCAAAATGAGTTTTTGCAAATTTTGGATATTTATTTGTTATATATATTTATATTTTTTGGTAGCTTTGCGTTCTCCTTGAAGAGAGCTTCGTAACGAGCTAAAGTATATACAAAATGGAGTTAATATGAATGAGATATCATGTCTCAAAGTGAGGCACGTGAAACACAATATATGGGAAAAATGTTGCATCCCACATCGCCCAAAACATGAAGTGAAATCTTGTTTATAAGGGAATCTTGGAATTGGCTATCAAATTCTTTTAGTTGGGTTTTACTCCCACACCTACGCGCGCAAAGGGTGCAGATTTTGGGATTTCTGGGCCAAAATGAATCGAAGCTTTTGAACTCATGCGAGCCCGCGCGACCTGCGGACACGAATGCAGCTCCGAATCTTCGCCTAGAATAGATTTGAAACTTATGGACAAAGTTTACAGAATATATGAATCGAAGCTTCTGAACTCATGCGAGCCCGCGCGACCTGCGGACACGAATGCAGCTCCGAAACTTCACCTACGTGCGTATCCTTTTACTGCAAATTCGTGATCCAATTTTCCTAATTTCTGTTAATCTATTTTAGAATAGATTTGAAACTTATGGACAAAGTTTACAGAATATATTGTTGTGTAAATTAAATATATGCAAATCGTGTTTTAACATAACAGATTTGTTTAATTATGGTCTTTATTTAATCTTGGAGAACAAGATAGCCTTTTAGTATAAATAAAGCCATAACTCATTCGGTTTAATAGACGAAAAAACGCAGCTCCAGAGCACCTGAATTCCAGCAATCTCTTCGATCAGAAACACGCAACCTTTTCTGTTAACTTTCAGGCAAGTTTGTCACGTCCGGCTGTACATCAGCTTTGGCAGTTGTACCCTGAAAAACAGACGACGAATCTGTTTTAAGGGAATCGTGTTAAACACGAGCCTCGTGCCTTGACCGACCTTTACTGTTTTCGTTTAAATTTCGTTGAATAGTGTCTGTCTTCTGCTTCTACTCCTTGCTGTCTGTTATTTAATTTTCTGTTATTTAATTTTCTATTATTTACATTCTGTTATTTATTGTAATCTGATTTTATTAATAAAAAGTGTACACCATTTCCCACAGTCTTAAAACAGATTATGTTTAACAGAATTAATACACTTTTCGTATAATTGGATTAATTATTAATTAACAGATTTCATATTCAAACTGTTTTCTGTCGAAACCAGGATTGAGTTTCTTTGGAAAACCAGTTTTCTTAACAGGATTTTAATTTTCAGATTTGGTGTACAGATCTAAAACGATTTTTAAAGCAGTCTATTCCTATCAGTTTATATTGAAACCAAGATTGAGTTTCTGTTAAACTGGTCTATTTATTTAGTCTCTTATTCGGTTTATTTAAATCTAGATTCATTGAAACCAAGATAGAGTTCCTTTGAAGCAGATTCGGTACAAGCTTTTAAGAAATCAGGATAGAATTTCTTAGATACCGATTGTATAACAGTTGACTTAACTGTTTGTGTTTGGTGAACTTTCAGGATGACTAACACCACTACCCCTCCTGTGAATACTACTGTGAATGTACCTGGTGCGCCAGTTACCAACACGGTTGCTAATCATGCTGAGAAACCAGAGAAATTCAATAGGCAGAATTTTAAGAGGTGGCAACAGAAGATGTTCTTCTATCTCACTACTTTGAACCTTGCGCGGTTCTTAAAAGATAATCCACCTCACGTGGAACCTCCTTCAGAAGGTCAATCCTCCGATCAACAGGCTGTTCAAGCCTTGGAAGCATGGAAACATTCAGACTTTTTGTGTCACAACTATGTTCTGAATGGTTTGGTGGACTCTTTGTACAACGTGTACTGCAAGACCAAGACTGCCAAAGAATTATGGGAGTCATTGGAACGCAAGTACAAAACTGAGGATGTTGGTACAAAGAAGTTCGTGGTAGCTCGTTTTTTGGATTGCAAGATGGATAATTCAAAGAATGTGATGAGTCAGGTTCAAGATCTGCAGGTTTTGCTACACGACATTCATGCTGAGGGAATGACTTTAAGTGATACTTTTCAAGTTGTTGCTATAATTGAAAAGTTGCCTCCAAGTTGGGTAGAATTTAATAACTACCTGAAGCATAAGCGAAAGGAGATGAGTGTTGAAGACTTCGTTGTTCGTCTTCGTATTGAAAAGGACAACAAGCTGGCTCAGAAAAACACTTATACGCCCGATTCTGCCAAGGCAAATATGGTTGAGCATGCTTCGTCATCTTCAAAGTCCAATATCAAAGGTAAAGGCAAAGGAAAAGGAAAGAATGACAAGAAGTTCAAAGGGAAGTCTGAGTAACTTGCTCCTAAAGCTGCAATTGTGAAACAGAAGTTTCAAGGGGTGTGTTTCAACTGTGACCAGCCGGGTCATCGTGCTGCTAACTGTAAGATGCCGAAGCGGGTGACTCCAAGCCAGGCTAATATGGTGAATGATAATATGGACATGATTGCTATGGTGTCTGACGTCATTTCCATGATCTCTGAAGTTAACCTGGTAGGTTCCAACAACAGGGAATGGTGGGTTGATACTGGGGCTACCCGTCATGTGTGTGCTGATAAGAGTATGTTTCACTCTTTCAGAGCGGTTAACAATGGAGAGAAGTTGTACATGGGCAACTCTGCAACTGCTGATATCAAGGGTGAAGGAGATGTAATCTTGAAGATGACATCCGAGAAAGAGCTCAAGTTGACTAATGTCTTGTATGTTCCAGAGATTCACAAGAATCTTGTGTCTGGTTGGCTGTTGAACAAGTTTGGTTTTCGTCTTGTTTTTTAGTCTGATAAGTTTGTTCTGTTTAAGAATCAAATGTATGTTGGTAGGGGATATGCCCTGAATGGTATGTTTAAGCTCAATGTAATGGTTGTTAAGAATGATATCAATAAAATGAATTCTTCTGCTTACTTGATTGAGTCTTCTAATATGTGGCATGGCCGTCTTGGACATGCAAATTTTAATTCAATGCGTCGTTTGATTAAATTTAATTGCATACCTAATTTCCATATTGACTCAAAATATAAATGTGAAACTTGTGTTGAAGCCAAACTTACAAGATCATCTTTCAAATCGGTTGAACAAAAAACCGAACCACTTGATATGATACACACTAACATATGTGATTTGAAATCACTACCCACAAAAGGTGGTAATAAGTATTTTATCACGTTTATTGATGATTGTACAAAGTATTGCTACGTTTACTTGTTAAAAAGTAAAGATGAAGCTATAGACAAGTTTGTTCTATACAAAAACGAAGTTAAGAATCAACTTAATAAGAAAATCAAGGTTGTACGAAGTGATAAAGGAGGTGAATACATGTCTCCATTTACTGATTTATGTGCCAAACATGGAGTTAGACACGAATTAACTGCCCCTTATTCACCTCAGCAAAACGGTATTGCCGAAAGGAAGAACCGTACCTTGAAGGAAATGGTTAATGCCATGTTGATAAGTTCTGGTTTAAGCCAGGACATGTGGGGGGAAGCCATTCTAATGGCTACTTATCTTTTAAATAAGATACCTCGTAAGGAAAAAGAAGAGACCCCTTATGAACTATGGATGGGAAGAAAACCATCATATCAATACTTACGAGTGTGGGGGTGTCTAGCAAAGGTAGCTATACCGACACCCGAGGCCAAAAAGATTGGGCCTAAATCTGTGGATTGTATATTCATTGGATATGCTAGGAATAGCAGTGCTTATCGTTTCATTGTACATGATTCAAAAAATCCGGATATACAAAAGGGTACACTAATGGAATCAAGGAATGCTTCCTTCTTTGAAAATATATTTCCTTGTTTAACGAAGGAAACTGGAAGCTCATCTAGAATAGATGACGAAGTTGTCCAAGATAAGAGACAATGAGATGCTAATGATCTCCAAGATGAGGGACAAGATCAAATCGAGGAAGAAGAGGTTGAACCTAGAAGAAGCAAAAGGGCAAGAACCGAGAAATCGTTTGGACCAGATTTTGTTTCTTTTATGGTAGAAAATGAACCTACTTCTTATCGAGAAGCGGTTACTTCCTCAGAAGGGCCTCAATGGAAAGAAGCCATTAAAAGTGAAATAGATTCTATTTTACAAAATCATACTTGGGAGCTCGTGGATTTACCTCCTGGTTGTAAACCACTAGGCTATAAATGGATCTTCAAGAAGAAGATGAAAGCCGATGGCACCATTGACAAGTACAAAGCAAGATTGGTAATCAAAGGATTTAGACAACGAGAAGGTCTAGATTATTTTGATATATATTCGCCTGTTACGCGAATAACCTCGATCAGGATGATACTTGCTATTGCCGCTTTAAGAAATTTGGAAGTTCACCAAATGGATGTGAAAACGGCTTTTCTAAACAGGGATTTAGAAGAAGAAATCTACATGAACCAACCTGAGGGTTTCATAGCTCCTGGACAAGAGAACAAAGTTTGTAGGCTTGTTAAGTCATTATATGGCTTAAAGCAAGCTCCCAAACAATGGCATCAAAAATTTGACCACGCCATGCTAGAGAGTGGATTCAAAATTAATGAATGCGACAAGTGTGTTTATGTAAAGGACACAAGTAGTGGATATGTAATCTTGTGTTTATATGTTGATGATATGCTTATCATTGGCAGTAACGACAAGATGATCAAATCTACTAAAGACATGTTGAAATCAAAGTTTGACATGAAGGATATGGGTTTGGCTGATGTGATCCTTGGAATAAAGATCATACGAACTCAAAATGGACTTGTGTTAAGTCAAGCACATTACGTGGACAAAATTCTTAATACTCACAATGCGGGGATTCCGGCCTAGCTAGAACTCCAATTGACACCAGTAAGCATCTATCTAAAAATAGAGGCATAGGTGTTGCCCAATTAGAGTATTCAAGAATTATTGGCATGTTAATGTACTTAATGACAAGTACCCGACCTGACTTAGCATATGCAGTTAGCAGGCTAAGTAGGTATACTAGTAATCCAAGTTATGCACATTGGGGAGCTATGACTAGGGTACTTCATTATTTGAGATACAGTCGCGATCATGGACTGCATTATGAAAGATATCCAACTGTTATAGAAGGATACAGTGATGCAAATTGGATATCTGACATAAAGGATTCTAGATCGACTAGTGGATACGTGTTTACACTAGGAGGGGCAGCTATATCTTGGAAGTCTTCCAAGCAAACTGTTATAGCTAAGTCCACGATGGAATCAGAATTTATCGCGTTAGATAAATGCGGACAAGAGGCGGAATGGCTACGTCAATTCGTAGAGGACATACCAAGGTGGCCTAAACCGGTAACGGCCATTAGTATACATTGTGATAGTCAATCGGCAATTGGTAGAGCTCATAGCATAATGTATAATGGAAAGTCCAGACATATCCGTCGTCGACATAATTCGATACGACAACTACTCTCAACAGGAGTTATCTCAATAGACTATGTGAAGTCAAAGGATAACATCGCGGATCCGCTTACAAAAGGCTTAAGCAGAGAGTTAGTTAGTAAGTCGTCTAAAGGAATGGGACTAAAGCCCTTGAAGGAATGAGTTTCTATGAAGGAAAACCTAACCCAGTTGACTGGAGATCCCAAGATCTGGGTTCAATAGGACAACCTAATCATAGAAATGTGGGGGAAGTCACGTCAATGTGGGGGAGTTACTAAATATTGTAATTTCCTAGTCCATTCCTATAACAAATGTTACTTGTTGAGAGGTTAAACATATGGCTCTTATGATTCAGGATGAAATCATAAAGCATAATGATTCAAGATGAAATCACAAAACATATGTTTTTAATGATTCAAGATGAAATCACCTATGTGAGAGAGAAGTGGGGTCGCTTCGAAAGGAATTGTGGGGGCCGCAATTCCTAAGAGCTCTTGCAGAACCAGGCTAGTGTTCATGACCATAACGAACACGACTATGAGGACTTGACAATGTCAGGGAGAGTCTTGTGTGAAGTGTAATGTCGTCTACGTAAACAGAGGCTGAGTTCAAGGACATCGCATCTACTCAGATCTAGGAGACTAAGTGCATCTCACAAGGGAAGGTTCAAAGGGTTACACCTACCTATCCTATGCAGGACTTAACCGCAGAAATTTTGCCAAAACTTTTGTGTGTTTTCGACCGATCTCCATTCATGTGGGGGATTGTTGGAAAATGGGTTTTGCAAAATGAGTTTTTGCAAAATTTGGATACTATTTAATATATTTATATGTTATATATATTTATATTTCTTGGTAGCTTTGCGTTCTCCTTGAAGAGAGCTTCGCAACGAGCTAAAGTATATCCAAAATGGAGTTAATATGAATGAGATATCGTGTCTCAAAGTGAGGCACGTGAAACACAATATATGGGAAAAATGTTGCATCCCACATCGCCCAAAACATGAAGTGAAATCTTGTTTATAAGGGAATCTTGGTATTGGCTATCAAATTTTTTTAGTTAGGTTTTACTCCCACTCCTACGTGCACGCGCGCAGGGGGGTGCAGATTTTGGGATTTCTTGGCCAAAATGAGTTCGAAGCTTCTGAACTCATGCGAGCCCGCGCGACCTGCGGACACGAATGCAGCTCCGAAACTTCGCCTACGTGCGTATCTTTTTACTGCAAATTCGTGATCCAATTTTCCTAATTTCTGTTAATCTATTTTAGAATAGATTTGAAACTTATGGACAAAGTTTACAGAATATATTGTTGTGTAAATTAAATATATGCAAATCGTGTTTTAACATAACAGATTTGTTTAATTATGGTCTTTATTTAATCTTGGAGAACAAGATAGCCTTTTAGTATAAATAAAGCCATAACTCATTCGGTTTAATAGACGAAAAAACGCAGCTCCAGAGCACCTGAATTCCAGCAATCTCTTCGATCAGAAACACGCAACCTTTTCTGTTAACTTTCAGGCAAGTTTGTCACGTCCGGCTGTACATCTGCTTTGGCAGTTATACCCTGGGAAACAGACGACGAATCTGTTTTAAGGGAATCGTGTTAAACACGAGCCTCGTGCCTTGACCGACCTTTACTGTTTTCGTTTAAATTTCGTTGAATAGTGTCTGTCTTCTGCTTCTACTCCTTGCTGTCTATTATTTACATTCTATTATTTATTGTAATCTGATTTTATTAATAAAAAGTGTACACCGTTTCCCATATAATATACCTTTTTATTTGTAACTATGGGTTGCACATTAAAACATGAACATTGCTTGTAGTTTTGAACTTTGTTCTTAACTGTGGAATTTAAATTGAGTGTTCGATTTATTAGCAATTTTAAAATTCGAAGGCTTCATTATTTTTACATTATATTTCACAACTTTCATATTTCGTGTAGAAATTTTTTGATAGTGTGCTAGACGTAAACGGCGATGTTAAATTTGTGATGGTTTACCGTTCATTGTTGAAACTGTTTGTTTTACTGTATTTTATTATTTTTTAGCTTTTTTTAATGGTTGAAATGTGAGGTTATATGATTTTTTCCTTTTTGGTGTAGCTTTCTTATGAAATTTTAGCATCTGATTGTAGCTTGTTTTCAGAATTCCCAATTTGATTTGTGGGATATTTCATTGTTTAGGTATTCTTTTAATGCCTGTTATCTATATATATGAACCTGCTGTGTATTTTGAACTAGCTTATAAGAGTATGATTAGGTGGTTTACGGGTGTGTTTGGTAAAAGTAGCAGTGAGCTGTGGGCAGTAGCCACAGCTCACCGCTCACAGCTTCTTAAAAGAAGCATTAGAAAAATGAGCTTTCCTAAAAACTAGCAAAGCTCACGCTCCTTTGCCAAACGAACAATAAAAATCAAAAAGCTCATTGGTCACCGCTCATCGCCCCAAAAAGCTCTGCGCCAAACATAGCCTACATTTAAGTGATGTTTATAGAAAACACTTGAATTGTTTTGTTATATGACTGATTGACTAGGAAAATTATCATAATTTGATCACCGATAGCCTTTTTTTTCTTTCTAGTAATGTTATGCATAGCTATTAATCTATTACTAGTATATGTTCTTTATACGCTTTACAGACTTTGGAAGTTATGTGCCCCAATTCGGTTCACTTCATGACTCGTTTTACTTCATGGCTCGCTTTGCTTCTTTGGTTTCTTTCCACTTGGATTGCTTATAACTATGCGTTCTAGCTTAGATTAATTGTATATATACACAACATATATATCCATGACAATTAATTAATAGTACTTATTACATTATAGATATATCAAGTGTAGATGTGGCAAAAAGGGCGGGCCAGGCGGGCACGGGCTACGGGCTAAACGGGCGGGCTAGGCGGGCACGGGCTACGGGCTAAACGGGCTATGGACTAAACGGGCACGGGCTAAACGGGCATGGGCCAAATGGGCGTATATTATACGAATCGCTTTAGAAAATACCTAAAACGACGAAATAAAAACGTAACACCTCATTTATATTTAAAAAATTAAATATATTATATCTATAAGTTTTTCTTTAAAAACAATTGTAATGTTCTCCAGTTGATTGAAAATATATGCCCATTTATGCCCATTTAACTTTTAAATGGGCAATATATGCCCATTTAAAAAAAAAAAAAAAAAAAAAAAAAAAAAAAAAGGGTTAAGTGTGCCCAAATCTTTTATAAATTTGCCCAAATTAGCTTTTTTTTTTATTTTTTTTGGCACAAATTACCACATCTAATCAAGTGCACAAGAAATGATCTGTATTTTTCGACAAAGCGTAACATGTAATAATCTTCTTTGTGTTAATACAGATCACAATATAGCCACTCTTTAATTTGTTGAACTGTTTTCTATATTGTTTAAGGCTGGCCCCAACCCACCGTATATTATCGGTCGATCGATTGGGAAATGGAAAAGCGACTGATCCATTGTTCGGTCGATTGGATTGCAAACATCAGGTCGCTTCTTGGTCGCTTGTTGTGTTTTGTCCATATCGATCAGTGAATTGATCGATTATCACACCAAAAATCAAACCGTTTGCACATCTTAAAAAATTTTATAAAAAAAAAAAAAAAAAAAAAAAAACAAAAAAAAACAAAAAAAAACAAAAAAAAAACAAAACTTTTTCAATCTTATAAATACCCACCTCAAACACACATTCAAACACACAATTTCAAACACAATTCAAATTCAACTTCTCATCCATAAACCACTTCTAATCATGTCAAACAAAAACACTCCCACATCAAAAAACCGACGATCCCGACTACCTCAAAACAACTTCTCGCCGAAAAACAACTTTAAACTACACGGCATAACACCACCACAACAACGGGGTATTCGATTTCGTGCACCCTCTTTTGAATACTCATCACGATTACAACAACCCAACCAAAATCAAAACATGTTTTACCTTAATCGTCCATATGTTCCACCGTATCGTCCAAATACGGGTTATTACGAAGAACCAAGTGGGTCGTCGTATCGGCCTAACATGGATTTCTTGCAATCTCCCCAACATTATCAAGATTATTCCCCGATTCAGAATGTTGATCTTGATATGAATTTTGATGATTACATAGTCAACCAAGAGACGCAACAATATCCGTCTCAAGATGCGTCGATGGGTCAAGGTTCGAGTCACGGTTCTTACCATGATTCGTACCACGGTTCTTTCGCCGTTGAGGAAGATGACGATGTCGAAGAGACATCACCCGTCAAACCAAGAACCGTTTCCCGACGTGCTACGAAGGCGAAGGCGAAGGACAAAGGGAAGAAGGCCGAACCGTCCCAAAAATAGACTAATTGGACAAAGGAAGAAGAGGTCGCTCTTTGTAAAGCTTGGGTATTTGTCTCAGAAAATTCCCAACGAGGTAACGCTATCAACAAGAACCGCTTTTGGGAATTGATTATAGCGTATTTTAAGAAAGAAACCGGTTCAGATCGAAGCTACGACTCTATCGCAAGCAAATGGAAGAATCGGATTAGGAGTAGGGTTGGAAATTTTGCTGCTATCATGGAAAATATCAAGCTTAACCATGGTAGTGGTGAAAATGATGTTGATGATCGTGAGAAAGCGTTGAGGGAATACCGTACGCTTTACAAGCATGAGTTCACCTTGTTGGAATGTTGGAAAATCTTGAGGAATCACGATGCTTGGAAGACGGAGGGGGAAGCTATTCGAACGAATAGTAGGAAGAAAACAAAGGGCTCTACAACAACTTCGGGGTCAACACAAGGTCCTTTGAATTTTCATGAAGTCGATGATGATGAAACTGAAGATGATACTAGAGAATCACGACCAGAAGGCCGTGACGCAGCAATGAGGAAATCATCGTCCTCCTCTCGTGAACCACCACAATCGTTTGTAGCTTCGATAAGCAAGAACTTCTGGGGATCGAAGCCATCAAAAGAGGGAAAAAAGAAGATCAATGGAGATGAATATAGGTCGATGAAAGAAAGAGAGTTGGCCATCAAAGTAGAAAAAGTAGCACTTCAACGAGAACAGGTCGATCTCTTGAAACAATCGACGAAGAACCAAGATTTTATCTTATACTACACCAAAATCGACCCAACATTGCCCGAAAATGAACAAAATCATCTTAGGCAGAAATCAAAGCAAAATACAATTTGTAGCTGATTAGTTTACATTTTTTTAATTCAGTATTGTAATTTTTTAATTCAGTATTGTAATGTTTTTATTATTAATGAATTTTAAGTTTATTTTAAATGTTTGATTAAAAAAAATGTCGGTCACAGACTATGGCAGGTCGGTCGCTTCTGGTCGCCAGAGAGAGAAAGCTGACATGGCAGCCGATGACCCAGGTCGCTTTAGTCACAGACTGTGCCCAGCCTAAGGGTTGTCTACAAGGTTTTATGGTTCCCAATTTCCCATTCTTCATGTTATGTCTCATTATTAACTTGTATAGGTTTGGTCAGTTTCAGTTGTGTTCAAAGCGACTATTTATTGTCTGTCATCTTGCGTTCATTGATCTTGTTGGGGAATCAAGGCTGTAGGCAATGGATCAGATCCCCTTGCTGGTTTCGACTTTTGCTTTCTTCTGGTTTATATTTGCATCATATAATTTGTCAAGTGTTTATGGGAAATCCGAAGGTATATGCTTTAGTGCTATGTATAACAACCGTGAAATTTCAGGTCATTATTTTTACTAATTTTATTTACTTATTATTCTATTTTTGGGTAAATTAACTTTTGTAGGGAAAGTTACCCGCGTACGTCGTAACGCGTACACTTAAACTCATAATTTGACTCAGACTATGCCCAGTCTACCTTTTTTTATATGATTTATTTCCCCCACGTGCTTGTATTCCTATGGAATATTTTAATTTTCCATTTCTACGCGAAGTGTGCACTTTTTACATTTTACGCGTTTTTGGCTCGCGTTTTAAGTTTAAATGACGTTATAACACTCCGAAAGGCTCGGGAAATATATGATATATCAAATTAGGTCATTTTAAGTTAAATTTGATATTTTTATGAAAATATTACCTTTGTGGCATTTATTTTTACAAACAATGCATAAAAAGTACCCGATATGGCTCCGTTAGCCTTTAAACCCACTCCGTAGGTAACCATACTTGTATAAAACCTAATAAAACTATCCATATACCCTCCCCACCCCCTTTTGTACGTCCATATCTAGGACAAGTGTCCTAGACACTTTTCTTAGTCACTTACACATTTCACTCCTTATAAATCTCACTTTAATCTCATTTCATTTGTGATAAACTCTTCATTTTCTCTCCAAGCTTTTCTCCCTCCTCTCTTGTGCCCTTTCTGCAGTACAACACCAACATCAACACCATCTTCATCAAGTTTTTCAAGCCTCTAATCTTGTGTTACTTGTTTGGTTATTGTCTTGGTAAGTTTCCCTAACACATTCAACCTCATTTCCTTTTCTTTTTATGATTTTTCTTTAAGTTTTGCTAGGCTAGAAAAACCACTCTTGCATGTGTGATTTGGAAGATCTTGATTCAAGTTTTCATAGGAATATAGGATTTATATAGGTATTTAGGCTTGATTTGGTTAGTAGATGCAAGAGTGGGATTGATTTAAATGGGTTTTGATAAGTTATTATTGATTTTTCCCATATGATTTTGTTTATAAAAATTGGTTTAGATCTACAAAATAAATCTTGAAACTCCTGGACTTGTTGAAGTTTTGAACAAATAAAAGATTTTAATGATTGATTATTGGCATGCATGAGGCCTAGACCCATTTAATAGGACTAAAAGAACTTACTTGTCATTGGTTGAAACTGTCCAGATTTTTAAGCATTAAAAACGACTCACCATTTTGTCCTCAATGTGTTATAAACAAAAATAAAAATATTGTGAGTTAGCCACAGGTCTTAGGGTCATTTTTTTGAAAGCCTTGCATCCTAATTCATCCCGATGATTTTATAAGAAAATCTACACTAAAACATGTCTGAAAATGTATAATAGTTTTGAAAAGCCAAAAGCTTATGGATTTAGGCACTTTCAATACCTGGTCCTTTTGAATTAATTTTAGCCAAGACAAAATCAAAACTTTTCCTACTAGCCTCATGTCCATTGGATCTATAGATAAAAAGATGTACTCATTTGGGTAAACCTAAATGCAGGCTGGAATTTCTTACATTGAGACACAGGGGTAAAATAGTCATTCCACCCTAGCTATGTAATTCCCACAGAAGTGAGGCCATGATTTTTGAAAAGTACAGAGTCATACCTTTCCAAGCGTATAAAGTTCATAATTTTTTCCTTTACGGTTTAGAAATGGCGACCCAATTAGTGATGGATTTTTATCAAAATTCTAACAGCTTTGTATTTTAACTCGTATAAAAACAAATATCTTTTCAACCCACGACATGCTATAAAACTCATAACTAAGTTACATTAGGGTATCAAAAGTAAGTATAAGCATTACATATTATTTCCCCGAGCCTAAGTCACGTTGTACTTTCTATAGGTCGTTTGTGATCTTTGTGGTTTTTCTCGTCATACACACTTCTCCGATTTCTATTACTACATCATCATTGGTGATTTCATAGCCCCAATTTTTACTTTAATTGTTTTACAAACTCCGTGGGGGAGATACATGCTATATTACTTACGATCACAATCCACTAGTACAAAAATGGGATTTGGTCACACATGTTGTTTTTCGAACGGCCACACAGTAACTTTTTTATGTGACTAAATGTATCAGAATAAAAGAAATAGCCACACTTGATCCGACTTGTGTGACCATTTCGTCTTTCCAACCGAGGCTACAGTCACACATTTGAATATTTTCGTGACTAGAGGTATCTTGTAAATTTTTTTTTGATTATTTAGTCACATATAATTTGGAACGTGTGACAGATACAAATAAGTTTGAAACATTAGTCACACTATATATATACATATGTGACAAATATATGTCACACAATTAAATAGTGTGACCAAAATGCATATATGGTCACATGAAGTAATTGTGTATGTGGCTAAATCATATAGTCAAGTTTGTCACACATTATTTAAAAGTGACTAAATCATATAGTAAAGTTTGTCGCGCATTATTTAAAAGTGACTAAATCATATACTTGTGTTGCACTTAGTTTTTCCAAAATAAAATTCCCCTCTCAACTTTTCACAAGCACCCCGCCTAAATTTTTCCCCAAAATCAAATTGTCCTCATTCTCAAATATTTCATTGAACCAAAACTAAATAGATCTGGTCTTCTTCTATCTCAAGCCTTGACACTGGTGATGTTTATACAAACAAGTACAAGTATATTTTTTTACTTTTCATTTCACACAACCGATAATACTTTTAGTCTTCATCTTCCTTATACCTCCTCCGGCGACCACTCCTTTTTCCACACTCTCCTCACCAACGCCGCCGCTCGCACCACTACCACACTCGCACCAAGACCGCCGCTCGCACCACCACCACATCTTCACCTGCATGTGCATCCACCTTCTTTAATCAGCTGAGTAAACAGGATGTTACTAATGCTTTGTTAGTTTTGGATTATGAAACCGATTAATTGTTGGTTTTGATTCTACTATTGATTGTTGGTTTTGTTTCTACAGGTCTTCTATTATATGCCCTTTTCGGTGATTCATCTGCTTCTTAAAGGTGCAAAGAGTGCTCCCAAAAATATGAATTTGAAGGTACATCTTTGATTTCTCATGTTTTTGCGATTTTTGTGGTGATTTGTTGGTTGTTAATATGTTTTGGATTTGTTGGATTTCATTTTATGAGTTTTTTGTGGTGTTAGATGTTAAAGTTTGAAGGATTGGATTGATGTATGTGGCTGTGTTCTAAAGTTTTTCTTTTATGTTAATTCACATCTTCCTGGTTATTTCTTAACCTTGCTTATTTGTTGCAGGGAGTGCCCTACCCTTCGGTCCTGAGAAAGTAGAAGCCACGCCGTGTTGATCTTTATTATTCAAGTTGGTTCATCCAACCAGGTAATTATATTCTTACTGGAATAGGAATGTACATTTAAGTCGCTCTGGAACTAGTCTTTTACCTTATGTACTTAAGAGCTCAACTTAACCCAAATCACTAAAACTGTTGCCTCATATATGATGGATATTTTCTATGACAGTGGAATCGAAGATTGGGAGTGACCAGCCAGCATGTGAGGTGACGTTCTTCCATCACGAAGACATGGGCATCCCATGGGAAATTGCAAAATACGGTATAAGGAAGATGCAAAAACGGAAGAAACTCAAGTGGTGACCCAACAAGAGAACCAGGCGGTGGTAGCAAAGCTGTCGAAGTTTCTAATATTTGGTGGAGCTGTTATGCTTGCCTGTAGTATTGACCGTGGTCTGTTGACAAAAGGCGTTATATTGGGTGTTGCCAAGAGGTTTGCCTCAGTAGGGAGACAAGCATACCCCAGGTGTAACTGTTTCTGAATATACTTATACTCTTTTGTGATTATGTTACATGAGCAATAATTTTACCGTGTGCTTATGATTCTGGTGTGTTAAATAATCTTAAAATGGGATTGGTTTCTTTAATATCTCAAAATATAGAAACAAAATGGTGCATATTAATTAGTACTAAATTGTTGTTTGGTACCAAATTTATAGTTTGATTAATTTGTAGGATCAAATGAGAATATGATATTATTATGAATAACGTTGGATTTGGACTGTGATTTATGATGTATTAAGTTGCACATCATGAGTTCTGCTACAATGTGACATGGAGTTATTATTATGCATAGATACTGGCGGATCTACTTAGCCCAACAGATGGTTTCATGTATGTGAGGAAGCCTAGAAGTTTTGTTTTCCAATATCCAGATCACCAAGTGAATAGTTTTTTTGTCTTTTTTATGTTTATATTATTATCTGTAAATGCTCTTTCTATATGATTATATATGAAAAAGTTGCATTTAAGTTGTAAGCATAATGAAATGGAGAGACATGCGAAAGGCCCAAGCTAGTTATAAATTGCAGCATTTTAAGTTGCGTTTAAGTTGTAAGCACAACTTTAACAAGAGAATTCATACCTGGCTGGCAGCCTCTTAACCAAATTCACTTCTACAAGTCCTAGTGTCTAGTAAATTTACTAGTTTAAACTTCCGCTGTGCATATATGGAGTCATACAAGCTGTTTTTTTGTCTATTAAATGTAAATAAACAAGATGGAAGACCTCTCAGAAGCTTGTTAACGTCATGAAACATAGTTAGTTGTTCAATGTGATATAGAAAGAAGTAGTAGTGTATAGTTTACCGGTTTACCATGGAAATGCCATATACTTATCCAGCTTGACAACACTTTAGCCTATTCTAAATCCGTAGTTATATGTACCCTTAGTTATATGTTAATTCACTTTCAAGATTGACCAACTGAGATTTAATCAGTGATGCTATGTGAATTGTTAATTCACTTTCTGTTATTGTTGCATGTTAAGGCGTTTATTACTGAAGTAAAGGGGTCTTAAGCTATATAAGCTGGTTAGACTGAACAGAGGTTTACTTTTTTTTTTTTTTTTTTTTTTTTTTTTTTTTTTTAATACAGCAACTACTCTTGAAGTCAATCCCTCATGCTTCGAGTTGAAGTGCAGAGCTTATAGCTTACTAAGCCAATGTTACCATCATGTTGGAGCTGTATCTTCTCAAAAACAGCTATTAAATAAGGGATTGGAACTCACTGCAACCTTCGGGGAGGGGTATGCATTCTTTGTCAGCTTAAACTAAAGCTTCTCAGTATTCTCATATTTTGAAACATCGAGATTCAGCTACAATTTAGTCTCTCGATAATAAGCTAAATGACGTCCTTTCATGTAACTTCTACGATTGGAATCTATACTAATTGCTATTGTTGTTTGTTGGAAGGTTTTCCGAGAAGATGTGGTCATGCAACTTTAATTCACAGCTCGCAAATGCACTTATCATAGAAAGAGATTATCAAGGTTCAGTATCTGCTCTGGAGGATACTGATGGATTGATATCCCCATCTGTTTAGTGTAGATGCATCCATAGGCATGTCAAATATTGTTTGCAAAATAGCCGAATATGTATTTAATTATGATTGTGTATGTCAAATATGGACATGAACTATGTTAAGAGTACTCATATTCGTAATTTTAATGATCTCGAATTAGGTGGTGATGCCTACTGTGGAAGCAGATGTGGTGTTTGGCCTTGGACGATTCAACCTGACCAATGATGAAACAAAACTGAGAGTCGCAAAAGCATTGACTGTTGTGGGCATGTATGATTATTTACAGGTAACAGATCTAACACGTCTTGTCTTTTTAAACAATAAGGATTCATTTGTATCTTAGCAATAAGCACATAATAGATGTACTCTCATTTGGTCAGCAATTGTTGGACTGTTGTGTCTATGAGCTCCCGTTCTATCTGATATATATCCAATCTTGTAAGTTGTGACTAAATCAACTTCAGACTTCACTTGATTAGCTAACCCCCATTTGACCATAGGGTTACCCACATGCTTTCTTTATTGATACTTAAGAATTGTGTTTGCAGTTGGTTGTTTACAGAGTCTTGTGGTAGGTCCTACAGAAATTGAGGGTCTATCTCGCATTACAACTGTGATTCATGGCACAGATGAGTCTATTGGCAAGCTGGTTCAGCAATTTCACAAATTGGTGGATGTTCATGAGGTGGGATTTTGTTTCAGTTTCAACGACTTCAAGTTCTTGAAAAATTGACGATTGTGATTTCCACTGGAAAACTTCTGATCTAACAAAATAATATACTATTACTATTTCAGGTAAAAGATATCACATACTTGCCATTTGCAGAACTTGAGCTAATGTTGATCAAAGTTGCTGCAAATACTACTGCTCGTAGGGATGTCCTGGACATTGCTGCCATCAAGGCTAGGGGTTCTGATCTCGGATGTCACTTCAAGGTATGCGACACAGCTTTCATCTATAATTGATGTATCTTTAGTAACATAGAAACGTTATTGTGATGAAGCATATATGTCAATGAGGAAGTTGTTCTGTATAGTTCTATGACTAATGTTTTGTTTCCTATTATGTGTTTGCAGAACACCAGAGAAACCGCGCATGCCCTCAGGAAGATGCCTTTGATCAAGGCTAAGAGGTATTTGGAAGATGTCTTGGTTCACAAGCAGGCTATTCCATTTACCCGTTTCTGCAGAGGTGTTGGGCGTACATCTGGATATATAGGCAGAAGTCCAAGAGAATCCTGATCGAGTCTTCGGATAGTGAAGTTTTGAAATTATTCAAGGCAAGAAACAACAGACACGAGCTTGTTTATGCAAACGCAACATGATAGATCCATTTAATCCTTCATTTAGTTAGTACAGGTTTTTGCGATTTCAGAGATTTGTTTTGTGCTGTTAGATATTATAGTATGAGCAGATGGATCATTTTTAATACTGCTAGTGTATTAGTTACAACTGTTAGTTATAAGTTAGTATTGTTGGTTCATATAGTTAGTACTGCTGTTGGATATTATTGTATTTGAATTTGTTTTGATATATATTTGAATTTGTTTTGATATATATTGATTTCTTAAATGTGACTAAAAGATGTATATAGTCGCACTTAATAACACTTTTGGTCACTGTTTGTTTAATTCGTTGTGTGACTAAATATTACAAAAGGCCACACACACAAAAAATTCATGTGGCAATTGGATGATCAATAGTCACACAAAATACAAAAATTTTCACTTTAAACAACATATAGTCACACTTATTAACATTTTTGGCCATTTTATGCTTAATTGTATGTGACTAAATACCCAAAACAAACATGTTTTGTGTGACTAAATATTACAAAAGGCCACACAAACATAAAATTCAAGTGACCAATGGATGAACAATAGTCACACAAAATACACATTTCTTCACTTTAAACAGCATATAGTCACACTTATTCACACTTTTGGCCACTTTATGCTTAATTGTATGTGACTAAATACCCAAAACAAACATGCTTTGTGTGACTAAATATTACAAAAGGCCACACAAACTAAAAATTCATGTGACCATTGAATGATCAATAGTCACACAAAATACACATTTATTCACTTTAAACAACATATGGTCACACTTATTCACACTTTTGGCTACTGTTTTTTAAATTGTATGTGACTAACTCGAAAAAACCAACACACGTTGTGTGACTAAATCATCATAAACGTCACATTTATTATATATTCATGTGGCCATAGAATAGGAAATAGTCACACATACTGATAAATCCAACAAAACTTGTGCCTAATTGGTCACACATATTCAGGTTTTGGTCACTCTTTTTCAATGAAAACGGTCACAAACTAAACAATGTGACCATATAGCACCTACGGTGGCGCGACTTTTTGTCACACACACCCAAAAAAACGTGTGTGACTATATGCATATAGTCACACATTTTTTGTGTGATGACCGTAGGCCAAATCTGTACTAGTGATCACAATCTTTTGAAACTGTATGCTTTCCTCATACTATTATTGCCTAAGTGTTTCCCTATAGCCTGAAAGTCCCTTTAATCGTGAAACCGTTAATTACATGCGTGTAAACGCGAATGCCGTGAATAGATCTATTTAGGACTGACATCCCCCACATTGGCATGCTGAGTACGGCTACCATGTGTACTGTATTTGTAAATTCTAGGTAGATTGGCTATTACCTATTGACAAAGGGCATATTTATATTCTTTTTGAATATCCATTGATGCGTTAAAGTTCGGTGTCATGAGCTTAGGGCAATAATAATTGTTATGACTTTGTATTCGTTGCAAGGTCACCTTTTTACAAACTGATATATATTGTGATCAACTGCTTATTAAACTTTATGGATTTCACTCAACATTTGTGTTGACGTTTTTAGCATGTTTTATCTCAAGTCCATAAGCCGATATAAGGTTGGGGAGCATAATCGAGTCTTTTGCATAATTGAAGACTTGCTTTTATTATAAAACATTCGATAACTTTTGAACACTTTATGTTTATGTACTGATGTTTGGGACTATATTATGCTGTAAATTCTAAATTTTCTTAATATTATCGAATGGTGTTGTTTTTCGAAAACGTCTCATTTTAGAGTTCGTTTTCTATGACTTGGACTGTGAAACTAATAAGTAACTCCCCAAATTTCTATTCCACTGCATATCCAAATTTGAGGTGTTATAGATTGGCATCAGAGCCTACGTTATAAAGAATTAGGTTGCATTCATTACCTAAACTATAACTAGTTTTGACACTGATACTTCCCCTATCGCCTTATATGTTTTACATGCGTTTATTACTTATTTTCCTGGGCATAGCGATTTAAATAAATGATTATTTATATATTATATATAATTACGGACTACATATGCCTATCTTTTCAGGTATTATGTCACTCCCTGCCTCCCCCGATCACATACCTACATTTACATTTTAATGGTCTCTTAAACTTTCCCAAGACATTGTAGATGACACAATGATCTCGTTCGTTTTCAAGACATTGTGAGTGAAACAATGGTCTCAGTTAATTTCAAAACATTGCAAGTAATACCATGATCCGCTAAAACTTTTCGTGACCTTTTATAACATAGTTTTGCACAAAACCCGTTACAGTCTATCGATTTCCCTCGGTTGTCTTACTCCTAGTCTCCGAATACGAGTTAGAACATTCGTCCCATACTTTTGGAACACCTACAATCGCCTCGTAAACCATCGCCTAAAGACACTTCGGTTGATTAGAACATGACTTTAATGTGCCGCCTTGGGAACACTACTTTCGGAACATGACTTTATAAAGTCTCATTCTTTTTCACTCTTTGTAGTTTTGAAGAATCACGCACCCAGGAAGGTAACGTCTAAGCTTGACAACAATGTTTACCCTAACTTAATACTATCTTTCAATTCTGAAGACAAATTGGAGAATTTGTCGGCCATCATTATGACACCCCCCCTTCACCAACCTATGTACTGATGTCTGATAGTGAGACGGAGCCATTCGAGGACGAGGCTTTGGGGTTTGAACCCAAACCAGAACATCACTCACCCGAAGAAGAACCCCTCAGAAGACGAGGAGGAGAACTGCTACTGCATCTAATCCTCTCACCCGACGAGAGTCTATCACCAGAGAGCCCATCCACCACAACATCCCATTCCTGGCGACACACATGGCACATCATGAGAGATATTACACGTCAGCAGAAATGAGCTGTAATGGCCAACCTACAGTCTCGTTGGAGAAAAGTAAAGATCGAGGAGCCAAGTACGGATCTTATTCAATCAACATTCGTGATGTTTTATTGACTTTATCATTCATTACTCGTTCTCATTTAACCTCAAACAACTTTCGTAATACTTAATGTCTTTCTCATTTTATGTTGTTCTTATTTAACATGCATACTTTCAACGTAAGGATTTTCTCATTTATTGTTGATCCCCATTCATTCTCAATTAGCAATCACAATGCTTATTGTCTTTGTCACTTATTTCCTTCCTCATTAATTGTTTACTCTCAGCTAGCATTTGTGTTGCTTGTTGTATTTCTCATTTACTGTCCGTTCTCATTTCTTCTTTTCATTTAGCATTCGAGATGCACATTGTATTTCTAATTTATTGATTTTCTCAGTTATTCTCATTTAACATTTGTGATATTTATGGACTTTATCATTTATCGTTTGTTCTCTTCCATTACATTTGTCGTCTTTCTCATTTATTGTTTGTCTTCACATTTATTTTCTATTACATTTGTTCTCATTTAAAGTATTGTAACGTTTATTGCTTTCTCAATTCTTGTCTATTTCACTTCATTTCTTTTAACAATCGTGATGTTTATTATCCTTCTCAGTTATGGATTTTCCTTATTCATTCTCATTTGACATTCGCAATGAATATTATCTATCTCGTTTTATTATTAAACCTCATTTAGAATTATGTCTTTCAGTATTAGCCTCTTTTGACTATTGGTTTGATTCGTTGGTTGTCTCGATTAATTGATTATTCGTGTTTATATTCTATATCTCTTCGCTTTACTATTATAGTAATTTATGGTACTTCTGTTTGCATTAATTTGAGTCATTGAGTCCTCTTTTACACACCTTTTCGGTTGCTTCTTCGTTCGTATGAATATGAAAATTTTCTTCCGAGCACTCTATGATCATACGAGTACGATGATATGGACATCTAAATCTATTCACTATTGTTTTGATTCATTGATCCTTTCATTTGCATTGATTGATAACAATTTGCTTCTGTGTTCGTACAAATACCTAATCTTTCTTTCGAACACTTTACTCATGCTGGTACCAATATTCTTGACATCAAATTTTGATCCACTAATATTATTCATTGATCCTTTGGTTGCATTATTCGATAATGACTTGCTCCTTTGTTCATGCAGAGATCTAATCTATCCATTTTAAGCAGTCTTTGCTAGGGGTGGCAATTCGGGTCGGGTTCGGGTTGTCAGGTGGCGGGTCAGAAAACCCCATCCCGAACCTGACCCATTAAAATCATCGGGTCAGCTACGTCAACCCTAACCTAGTTACACGTAACTCGAACCTGGCCCATTTAACCCGTATATATACTTGGGTTGACGGGTTAAATAGGTTACACAGCTTGAATATGTTAAACGGGTTTCGGGTTGACCCATTTAACCCGTTTTATATACAAAAATTAGCACATTACACTAGTTAAACGGGTTAGCGGGTCGACCCGTTTAACCCATAACCCGTATAATTAAATATAAATAATTTTTAATTTAAGAAAAAAAAATATTAAACGGGTTGGCGGGTCGACCGGTTTATTTTATTCCCAACCCGAACCTGACCTGTTTAATAAACGGGTTAGATATGTCGACCCAAACCTGACCCGAAATCTATTTAGCTCGACCCGAACCTTTTAATTTTTGTGTCGGTTTCAGGTCGGGTTTCGTTTCGGGTCAGAAATTGCCACCCTTAGTCTTTGCTCCTAAAACATTTTACTCGACAAAGTTTTATTACTATTTTTATGATTCAACAAGATCTTTCATTTGTATTATTAATTACTCCTTGTAACTATCATTTCTTCCATGGCATTGGCATCTACTTCTTTCGACTGATAATAAACTTCCTTAGTAATCTCATTCACATTATCATTAGTACGCATCAGGACTTAGTGACAGCACTCCAGAACAACAGGTTGCAGGCAGTACAAGATCATCAAGAGAGTTACGCGAAAGTTTTGCCACGAAAGAACGTGCTACGTTTCGGAAAATGATGAAAACTGAACCCGATGTACATTGAACCCTTCGAGAATTTGGCAAAATCTGGACCGGTAGCTTATTGACTCAAACTTCTGCAAGAGCTCAGTAGTGTGCTCAACACGTTTCACGATTCGAACTCGGAGAGGTGACTAACGGATGAAACCCTCGTCATTCCACAGGAGGAGATTCAGCTTGACGACAAGGTTAACTTTAATAAGGAACCAGTTGAGATCATGAACCAGGAAGTCAAGCGATTGAAGCAGAGACAAACCCCCATTGTTAAGGTTTGTTGGAATACTCGACGTGGACCCGAGTACACATGGGAGCGAAAAGATCAGATGCGACGAAAGTACCCTCACCTTTTTCCCGACACACCGTCAACTGATAAGACAAATTGAATCAAGATGACATGATTCCTTTTAACAGATGGGTGATGTAACAACCGTGAAATTTCAGGTCATCATTTTTACTAATTTTATTTACTTATAATTCTATTTTTAAGTAAATTAACTTTTGCAGGGAAAGTTACCCGCGTACGTCGTAACGCGTACACTTAAACTCATAATTTGACTCAGACTATGCCCAGTCTACTTTTTCTTATATGATTTATTTCCCCCACGTGCTTGTATTCCTATGGAATATTTTAATTTTCCATTTCTAAGCGAAGTGTGCACTTTTTATATTTTACGTGTTTTCGGTTCGCGTTTTAAGTTTAAATGACGTTATAACACTCCGAAAGGCTCGGGAAATATATGAAACATCAAATTAGGTCATTTTAAGTTAAATTTGATATTTTTATGAAAATATTTCCTTTATGGCATTTATTTTTATAAACTATGCATAAAAAGTACCCGATATGGCTCTGTTAGCCTTTAAACTCACTCCGTAGGTAACCATACTTGTACAAAACCAAATAAAACTATCCATATACCCTCCCCACCCCCCCCCCCCCCTTGTGGACGTCCATATCTAGGAGAAGTGTCATAGACACTTGTCTTAGTCACTTACACATTTCACTCCTTACATATCCCACTCAAATCTCACTTTAATAGTTCCTCATTTCATTTGTGATAAACTCTTCATTTTCTCTCCAAGCTTTTCATTTGTGATAAAATTTGTTATAAACAAAAGTTATGTAAAATAATCTTGTTAGGCCATAGATATCTATTTCATATGTTCGTAAATGTTACTATGTTAGGGTTTTATTTTCACTTTGCTTTCATTTTTATGGAAGTCGGCATCTAATCCTCTATTAAACAACAGAAAATCAATAACCACCCCGCATGACCACCACAAACCCTAGCCATCTGCAAGACCGCAACAACCACCTTTATCACCACTCGAAGCACCTTTGAAATCCATACAACAACGCCAACCATCACTACTTGACCATATACAACAATTCAATTTGTTATTTTATTAATTTCTTTTAAATTCACTTTATATAAACGATATATTGTGCTTTTTCCTAAGAAGTTTTTTTGCCATTCTTATTGTTTCCAAATTGTTATTAAGTTGTAATTCACTGATTTGTGATCTATGTAATTCTGTATGTAATGTTGCACTTAATTATCTTAAGTTGCTGCAGATTGGAAAGTTGTTGCTGAAATATTAATTTTGTAATGATAAATTACGAAACTATATGACAACAATGAATGACAATTATTATGTCTAGTTTCAATAATATATAAGGGTATTTAAGTAATTTACTCGTGTTAAATTTTCAACTACTATTCAACAATGGTTTTCGTACTTTATAAGTAGTATAAATATTTTTCTTTTTTAATCATTCTTATATTTTGTTTTTGCTTGAATCATTCATTCAAGTAAGAATATAAGAAAGAAGAAAATCGATGGCTTCAAACCTTTTCTAACTCTTTCTAAGCTTCAAACGTTTTCTAACTCTTTCTAAGAACACTGTCATTTTAAGAGAGAAAATTTGAAGGAAAAGGAAAATAGTTATTTGAAAATGTAATAAACTTGACTGACCCATTATACTTTAGTGCGCCTCATGCTTATCTTTTTCGTAGTAAATGTATAAACTTTTAATTTATTTGATTGTGTGTAACGTAGGTTCGATATTTTTGAATGATAATCATTTGAAACGTATCAAACTTAATGGTAAGTGATAGACAATATGATAAAAAGAAAGTTTGATAAAAAAAAATAATGATAGTTCAAGTTCGATACATTTTAAGAAGATTAAAATATGAAAAGAAAAATGAAAAATTAGTAAGACTGCCAAATATTTGTTTTTTTATTTGTTTGAAACTTTGAACAAATTAACTAGCTAGCAAATCAATGACTTGGCCTCATTCAACTAGCTTAATTTTTTCTCTTTGACCAGAACAAACCTCACAATACTTATTTCTCAACTACCAATTTGGATATTTCCTTGAGTAGTTTTATTTTTTTGATGTTATATGTAGGTTTTGTTAGTTTGAACTCTGTGTAAATGTATAATTTAGTGTTTTAGGTACTGGTCATTTTGTTTCTGTTGATCCAAACAAAACTAGATTGTCGCCCAGGATATGGATCGGATGCCCTCACAGATTTCAACTTTTTCACTCCTCTTTTTTATATTAGTACTATATAACTTTTCGAGTGTTGATGGGAATGCTGAAGGTAAGTGCTTTCTTGATGCCAGTTACATACGAATGCAAGTAGCTTATAATCATTTGCTTGATCTTAGTACTACGTATCTCGCTTGCTTATTAATTTAAGTCATCATGAAGAATAAGTAAGACATATCATGACGTTTGTAGTTAAATTTGATTTGTTTTATTGACTTGTAATCGTGTTCATGTGTAATACAGGTGATGCATTATTTGCCTTAAAGACAAACTTAAGCGATCCAAATAATGTTCTGCAAAGTTGGGATCCAACCCTCATCAATCCATGTATGTGGTTTCATGTTACTTGCAACAGCCAAAACAGTGTTGCTCGAGTGTAAGCTTACTTATCATTTCGACCAAGTTATATATTGGGAGTATTTTCTTCAGTGCATAGTCTTAGAAATAAATCTATGCTCTGGTGCTGTGAAGTTCTAAAGTGAAAGAGAGGAAATGAGAGGATAAAGTTGTTGTATATTGATTGGATCAGAAATGTATCTGAATTACAAGCTAATATAGAAACAGAACTTTACAATTTAGTCCCTATATTATGATCTAAACTACAAACTAGTCCTTTATACTTTCACACTCCTCCTCAAGTTGGGAGTTGGTAGGAACTGAAACACCCAACTTGGACAATAATTTGTGATGCTGATCAACTGTTACAACCTTGGTGAATACATCTGCAAGTTGAGATTTAGTATTGACATAGGAAGGTTTGATGTTGCCTGCTTTGAGTTGATCTCTAACATAGTGGCAATCCACCTCTATATGCTTTGTTCTAGCATGAAAAACTGGATTTGCAGCTATGTACAAAGCAGCTTGGTTGTCACAGTATAAATCAACAGGTTCCAAGTCTTTAATACCAAGATCTTTGAGTAAACTCACAAGCCAAGTCACCTCACAACAGGTTAGAGCCATTGCTCTATATTCAGCTTCTTCTGAGGATCTTGACACCACTGCCTGCTTTTTAGATTTCCAAGAAATTGGTGAGTCACCCAAGAGAATACAGTATCCTGTGGTTGATCTTCTAGTCATTGGACAACTTGCCCAATCAGAGTCACAATAAGCCTTCAACTGAACTGCTGAATCTTTAGCAAGTAAAATACCCTGACTAGGTGAAGATAAAAGATACCTCAGTAAATGCTTAACAGCTTGCATATGCACAGATGTTGGTGACTGCATAAATTGACTGAGTAATTGAACAGAGTAGCATATATCTGGTCTAGTAACAGTAAGATAGATAAGCTTGCCAACGAACTTTCTATACACTTCAGGATCAGTCAAAGGAGTTCCAACATCTGCTTGCAACTTTAGATTAGGATCCATAGGAAGTTTATAGGGCTTGTTATGCAAAACTCCTCCTTCCTGCAACAATTCTCTTGTGTATTTATGTTGTGAAATGAAAATACCTTGTTCAGATCTACATACCTCCAGTCCTAGAAAATAGTTCAAATCTCACAAATCTTTCATATGAAACACAGAACTGAGTTGTGACTTGAGGTTGCATATCTGAGCATCATCATTGCCAGTAATGAGAAGATCATCAACATAAACCAATACTGCAGTGAAACTAGACCCACTCTTCTTTGTGAACAAAGAGTAATCTGTTTTAGACTGTGTGTAACCAAATTCCAGCAAAGCATTTGACAATTTAGAGAACCACTGTCTAGGGGCTTGCTTAAGACCATAGAGAGACTTTTTCAACTTACATACAAGGTTGGGATCAAGAGTAGAATTAGGTGACACAGATTTTCCTTTGCCTGCATAACCCAATGGAACTTTCATATACACTTCTTCCAGTAAGTCACCATGGAGAAATGCATTAGAAACATCCATTTGACAAGTAGACCATCCTTTCAAAGCTGCAACTGCCAAAAGGGATCTCACAGTCACCATTTTTGCCACTGGTGCAAAGGTTTCTTGATAATCTACACCATGCCTTTGTCTATTACCTTGTATGACCAACCTTGCCTTCTTTTTGTCTTCTGTACCATCTGACTTAAGCTTTGTTTTGAAGATCCAATGAGCTCCAATAGCAGTCTTACCAGGAGGCAACTCAGTTAGTTCCCAAGTTTCATTATCATCCAAAGCTTTCAACTCAACATCCATGGCTTTACACCACTCAGAATTCACTACAGCTTGTTTGAAATTCACTGGATCCTTTTGAGCCAACAATGCACAAATAAAGGTTTGAAAATCAGGAACAAGTGGTGTTTGGGACACTTGATTTGCCTTTGGAACATGAGACAAGACAAAATCTTTTAGCTTAGCAGGCACAGCAGTTGTTCTAGTAGACTTTCTAGTAGGTACTTGTGGTTGAACAGGTACACTAGAAGTAGAAGACTGTGAATTAGTACTTGCAGTCTCAGACAAAGGAGGCAATGGAGCTTCATTAACTGTGATTGGTTCAGAAGGTGTTTGATTCAAATTACTAGGAGCTGAAAGACCATCAAACTCATCAAAAAATTTGTTTGACAACTCAAATTGACAAGGCAGAGTTGTTGGCAGAGGGTTTAAAAATTGATGAACACTTTTGGCAGCATAAGGAAAAATATGTTCATAAAACACTGCATCCCTTGACACAAATGCAGTGTGTGTTAGTAAATTGTAGAACTTATACCCTTTTTGGTTTGTTGGATACCCCAAGAACACACAAGGTACACCTCTTGGATCAAACTTATCAGCAGCTCTTGAAGGATTACTTACCACAGCAAAACAACCAAACACTCTTAAATGATCATAAGTAGGTTTCTTACCAAGCAAAACTTCATAGGGTGTTATATTATCAATAACAGAAGAGGGCAACCTATTGATCAAATATGTTGCTGTAGTAACACAATCACCCCAAAACTTAAGAGGTAACTTGGAATGGAACCTAAGAGCTCTTGCAGTGTCCAAAACATGTCTATGCTTCCTTTCAACCCTTCCATTTTGCTGTGGTCTGTCTACACAGGATGTTTGATGTACTATGCCTTGACTTAACAAATATGGACCACACTGACCCTTTACAAATTCCAAAGCATTATCAGACCTTACAATTTTAACTTGCTTCCCAAACTGTGTAGAGACCATCTTCAAAAATGACTTCAAAGCTTGAAATGAATCAGACTTTTGTTCAAGCAGATACAACCAAGTTACTCTGCTATAATCTTCAACCACAGTCAAAAAATATCTAAACTTCCCATGTGTAGGTACTTTATAAGGACCCCAAATATCAATATGAACCAATTCAAACAAACCACTAGTATGAGAATCACTGATGGAGTAAGGAAGTTTAGTGAATTTAGCCATAGGACAAGACAAACAGATATCATTGCAAGACTTTGATACTGAAACAGGCAAATCATTCATATGTTTCAACTTTGAATCAGATACATGACCCAACCTATGATGCCACAGTCCATAGGATGAAACATTTTGCTTATTACTAGACTCAAAAGTACCTAAAGCAGCTAAAGAGAACTTTTGCACAGCAGACTTTACTAGATTTGTAAACACACTATCTACCTTATCAAATGGAACATTGACAAGATGATACAGTCCATCTTTCTTCTTACCCAGTCCTGTCACCTTCCTTGTTGTCAAGTCCTGAACAACACATAACTTGGGGTAAAAAGAGACCACACATTGATTATCTTCTGTGAGCTTTGGAACAGACAACAAACTAAATTTGAAAGAAGGCACAACTAACACATCTTTCAAAAGTGTTCCATTATTGAGTTTAACCTTACCCACATGAGATATAACAGAAGTATCCCCATTAGGCAGTCTTATTTGTGGTTTAATTTGAAGTAAATAAGGATCAAAAATATCATCTTCCACTGGTGTCATATGATCAAATGCACCAGTGTCATAGATCCAATTCCCCAATATTTCCATCAAATCTAACTGACTATTAAGACAAGCAATACCTGCAGCATATTGATGGTCAATTTCCTCCTCTGCACTGCTAAAAGCATTCATCTGCTGAAAACTCTTAAGCAATTGATCAAACTGCTGAGGAGTAAAACTGATATTCCCACTTTCTACATGAGCAGCAGTTCTTGCAACAAATTGATTCCTACCTTGACCTTGACCAGTCTTAACTTGCTTCTGTTGTGAGATCTTGCTCTTTGGATGCCAAGAAGGATAACCAACTTTTTCCCAACACCTCTCAGGAGGATGCCATTTGAATCCACAAATTCCACATTTACCATCTTTAACTCCATCTTTAACACTATCTTTAACATGACCTTTACTAAACAAAGCAGTTGACTCAACACTAGAAGATCCAAACAACATTCTTTGTGACTCTTCTTGTTGAACCAAAGAACATGCAGATTCCACATTAGGCAAAGGCACAATCATCAAGATTTGACTTCTTTGATGACTATAGCACTCATCCAAACCATTAAGAAACTGAAACAGTCTTTCCTCTTCCCTTTGTTTATTCAAAGCAGCCAAGAACAATGACACTTCAGGAGTAACATTACTGATCACTGGCAACACATTCAAGTTATCCAATTCCTCCCAAACACATTTCATTTTGGTGTAATATTCTCCAACAGATCCACCATTTTGAGCAATTGCATACGTATCTTTGTTCAGCTTATACTTCCTGGATCCATCACTCAAAGAAAACCGTTTTTCCAACTGATTCCAAATCTCACTTGCAGTTCCAACAAACATTATGGATCTTGCAATCGACTCACTCACAGATCCAATTAACCAACAAATCACCATATTGTTACAAGTATCCCACAATTCTGCAAGATTGGGATCAGTTGTGGATCTTAACACAGTTCCTTTAATGAATCCAAGTTTTCTTTTAGTAGATAATCCAATTTCAATAGCTCTTCTCCAAGCTCTGTAATTTTGTGCTCCAATCAGTTTCTCCTGAACAGTTAACGATGCTGGACCATCAGATGGATGAAGATAGAGTGGATTTTGAAACAGTGCTGGTTGTGTAAGATCATGTTGTGAAGGATTGGATGATGTCATTGTTGATCAATCAAGAATTTGCGCGGAAACGTTACAAAGAAAACAGAGTACACACTAGAAACACACTAGTACACACGTGTAACAGAAAAAAAACCGTTAGAAATCGGTTAGAAATGGTTAGAACTCCATTGATGAAGCGCTGATACCATGTGAAGTTCTAAAGTGAAAGAGAGGAAATGAGAGGATAAAGTTGTTGTATATTGATTGGATCAGAAATGTATCTGAATTACAAGCTAATATAGAAACAGAACTTTACAATTTAGTCCCTATATTATGATCTAAACTACAAACTAGTCCTTTATACTTCAGTGCATAGTCACAGAAATAAATCTATGCTCTGGTGCTGTTGAGTTCAGTGATCTTGGAAACGCGAACTTGACTGGTCAACTGGTTCCGGAGCTTGGTCAACTGGTTAATCTACAATACTTGTAAGTGGTACTCTTTTGCTGACTCACAGGCGCTTATTTAGAGTGAGCCCTTTGCACCTTTGTTAACAAAAACACTTGCAATCTGTGACAGGGAGATTTTCGGTAATAACATCAGTGGGATCATTCCTAAAGAGCTTGGGAATTTAACAAGCTTGGTGAGCCTGGATCTTTACGAGAACCAGTTACAAGGTCACATTCCAAAGAAACTGGGCAAGCTTCAAAAACTTCGCTATCTGTACGATTTCAGATCATATAGATTATATTCTTGAAAACACGTTATTAGCTTCCTATAAAATTTAAATAACTATTTGTGATTGTTTTTTTTGTTAGATGTGACAAATCTATGGGTTACAAAATGGGTCCAAGTTTAAACAGACCATTTTCTAGTGAGGTCGGGCAGACACAATTAACACTATTTTTTTCCTAGAAATTAATCTGTCTGATATGATTCGTAAAAAATAACTTTAGTTTAATGATCTAAACCTATGGATAAGACAGACTCATTTTACCCATTTGAGATAAAAGACATCCCAAATTAATAAATTTGTTAGTACATCGGTCGGTCGAAATTATGACCCCTATTTTTTTATGATTATCTAGTAGTAAATTATTAATGCGATTTGAAGAGCGATTACATCATTGTTTCTATGATTTTTATGCAAGGATACTAGGATAGTCGTCTCAACAACAACGCTTTGAGAGGAACTATTCCATATTCATTAACCACTATAACCACCCTGCAAGTTCTGTGAGTAAAATACTTGTTCCCCTGCTTATAAGTATTTCATGTAAATGATTTTGACTGCAACATAGATAACTTGGTTTCTATTTAATGCAGTGATCTATCAAACAACCATTTGAAAGGATATGTCCCTGTCAACGGATCCTTCTCGCAGTTTACACCTATCAGGTCTGCTATACTTATACGAGTCGCTAAATAAAGAAATGATAGACCAGAAAACAAAGGAGGGTTGGAAGTTTGGGTAAAGAGTCAAAACAAGTAGAGTTGCCTAATATTGAAATTCTTAGATGAATAATTGTGCCAAAATTAATTTTAAAACGTATATATTATTCTAACAATATCATATCTCAAATATAATGGGGTTGGAGTATATATGAACTAATTAAAATTATACTTTGGAAAACTTTCAGCCCGTTAGAGACATAACAAAACCAGAATCGAACCATTCACAAGCAATTGGGTCAAAATTGCACTCTAGTGAAATTGCATCACACTGCGATTTGACTTGAAATTTGGTAATTTTTTTTTCAGTTTTGCCAATAACCCTAAGTTGATATTTCCAGCGCTTCCTCAAGCTCCGGCTCCAGCTCCAGCTCCACTAATTTCATAGTCTGTTCGAGGTATTTTTAGTTCGTGCTGTTACTTTACACCCTTAATTGCACGTTGGTATAGGTTAAGGAACATTACAAAATGATTCGCATTTGTATATTTTCAACAATATTTACATGAAGTCTTTTATTTGTGACTAAAAGTGAAATCATTAGAAATCGTAAAAGCTGTTGAAACCTATAAACCAAATCTAACGAGTCGTTTGACCTGAATGACTTACTGTCACGCATGAATTTGGAAGAATGTCTGTGCATAAACATGGAAGTGATTACTGAACTAGCACTTTTTAAATCAAAACATTTATATATGACAATAATCTAGATTATATAGAGACTCGGATAAATTGTTGCTATGATAAATTGTAATGATGAATATCCTATAATACACAAGAAATTTTATTTTAATCAATCCTTTAAATGGTATTTTAACATAGTTTCCGTGAGTATCAGATATTAAGTTATCTTTTCTTTTTTGTAGGAGATGAATCAAATGACTATACAACATATGAGCACATTTTGCAAGAGTAGTACTTCATTTACATAAAATAACATAATTCTATTTATATTCTATATTCTTATAATTTGGGTTGTATAATTGTATTAAAACATGATCATTGCCTTTAGTTTTGAACTTGTTCATGGACACTACTAACACTTTTATACATAATAGACGAATACCCGCGCAAAACAACAGTATATAGCGGTAAATAAATATAATTGCAAACTTGTGGTTTTTGTGTGACTCGGGTTCAATTTGTAGTCATTGCGTAAAAGAAAATTTATGGGCTAAAAACGAAAAATATAAAAGTTTGAGGATTAAATAATATTTAAACTATTAAATTAGTGGCATATGTTATCATCATTTTTAATCAAGGGTGTATGTAAAAAGGAATTTTAAATATAAAATGGTATTTTGGGTATAAGGCTGGACACAGTCGATGACCCAAGCGACCTGGGTCACCAGCTGCCAGGTCAGCTTTCTCTTTCCGGCGACCAGACATGACCAAAGGGCCATAGTCGATGACCGACTTTTTTTTTTTTTTTTTTTTTTTTTCTTTTCTTTTTTAATTCAAACATTTTAAACAAAAAACTTAAAATTCATTAAAAATAAAAAACATTACATAAATTAAAGATTAACAAACTACGATACATGAAAATAAAACTACAAATTAAGATAAGAAATCATCTGAAACCCAACCGTCTTCACTGGAAGATGATCTAAACTCGCCGGCATAATACTTTGCTTCCATTACGTCAAACCAGTTCTTCCTCAGGTGTTCTTCATCCCTGGCTTGCTGCTCCAAACGAGCAACTTCCTCTTCTAGTTTACGTTGTTCTGTTTCTCGCCGGACTTCCTCATCTTGCTCCAGAAGTCTAAGTTCATCTTCAGTTAGACCAAATGGCTTTGGTTCTTGTTCGACAACTGGTGGAGTGTTCACCGGTTCATTTACCGGTTGGAACACCGAAAAGATATCCTCTTGTGGAGTGTGATAAACTTCATTTGGAGGACTCGGGAATTGTTGGGAGAAATCTCAACGAGGAGGACTGGAGAATTGTTGGGAGAAATCTTTGCGAGACATTTGCAGTTTTGAATGTTGAGTTTCGATTTTGAATGTGTTTGTGTGTGCGTTTCAACGTGTTTGTGTGTGTGTTTGAATTGGGGTCGGTATTTATAGTTGAAAAGTTTGTTTTTTTTTTTTTTTTAATGAAATGGTTTAAATAGGTTGAAAGTATACGTTTGTGTGTGTTTGAAAGTCGGTCGAATAATAAACTGACTTTGTCTTTGATTCGTAGTCGACCGATACTTGCCCGTTTGCCCACATCCGACACGACCGACTTGAATATCGGTCGCTTCGTGTGACCGATCGATATTTTACGTTCGGTTGTGTTCAGACTAACAGAATAATAGATTACTCATTTTTAATTCTTTTAAGTTCTAAGGAAAAGTTATTCATGCTTTATATATAGTATAGATAGAACATATTTCATGATTTCAGTTATACACTAAATCTAACCCAGATTACTATACATGGAATCAGATAATGAGACTAGATTCACATGAAAGTAGGCACTTATACCTTTCAACAACATATGGCACGAATCAATCGGAGTTACGGTTGATTTTATATAATTTTATAAAGGATTTTCTAAAATCGCATAAAACTGCAGCCATAACCGACGGGCTGCAATTTTTCTTTTGATAAAATTGACTCAAAACACTTTAAATTCAACCCACATAATCTTCAACACTTTAAGCAATCTATATCAAGTTCATACAACTGATTAGACCCCATTTAAACACTAAATCATCACAAATTCATAATATACTTTCATTTAAAGAGTGTTTGGGTTAACTTCTAACATCATTCAAAACTATCAATTTCAACAATAAGATTTCACTAATCTTTAACTTATCTAAATCTCACACATTCTTATGTTGATTCATATTTCATAATCTATAAGCAAACATCATATAATCATCATACACTTCTACTAGTTTATCATCAAATATATAATTATCACTTTCAATCAGCTAGAGAACATACTTACTAACATCATTTAACTTCTATAAAATTATCATTAACAAACATAGAACATCATCACATGTAAACACATAAAATCCCTAATTTCACTTTTATGAACTATTCCATAATTTCTATCATTTACATCATAGAGCTTCACTATTTTAACATAAAAAACACCACACAATAATCTCATAAAAGCCCTAATACACCTTATGGTTTAAACAAGAAAATTGAGGCACTTACCTTGATTAGGGACATACATAAATGTTCTAATTATTTTATAGTTCATCTAAGTTTACCAATTTTATTCATGAATGATCTTAATTCTTCAAGGCTTGAAGAATCTAATAAAGTATACACATTAATTAAGCAATGACAAGTGTAGAATAAGAGAAAGGAGTTTCATGATGATTCATTTGAGTATGACAAAAGGGTCTTTTAGTAATTTTACATCTTTATTTTCCACTTTTACACATTAAGCCCTTATGGTTAATTCACAATTCATCTCAAGTCCTAATCTGTTAACATCCATTTCATACTAAGTCTCAACTAACCTTCTTAGTTAACTCGGTTAAAATGAGGCTTTATTATTTACTCCTCTAAAATAATAGATATATCCGTTAGACTTTTCTTATATTTTTTGGGTGTTAAAAGTTTTAGATACAATCCACTGTGAATCAGACATCCTCTAGTTTTCGACTAATTGTTGGTGATCCGGAGGGATCCCGTTTACTTTTTCTTGGTTTTTTTGTTAGCTGTGGTAGAATCACGAACTGAGAGTCGTAATAGTTATATTTCCTTAAACTTCGTACTCTAGCTTCTAGACACATAGATCTAGCTTTTGATTTTTCGGTTTTATGTCCACTTCTGATTGTTCGGTTTATAATTGTCATTGAGCATTCTTTGAATGTTGGACCTGCATGATTTTTGGCACGTAGCTTGAAGATACATTAGATCTACAATATGAAAGGGGTGATTTCTCATCGGATGTTTCAACTTAAATTTATATGTAGTCGAAGTTTTCACATAAAATATTAGGGATCGTATATTGTTTGGTTCGTTGTCATCATGGTTTGGTTACGTTTGATTTTATTTGTTTTGTTTTGGTTTAAAATTGGTTTCATCTGGTAATTTTTGGATAAGTTTTATGCTATCTAGTTTTTTTGGTTGGATGGTTCCGCTAGAATTATTTTGGTCACCTTTGTTTCATTGTAGGCAAACTCTTATGATGTGGGGTTAGGATCCTATTGAAAGGGGGATAAAATCATTAAGAATTGATAGAAAAAATTAAAACAAAAATTTAATGATGAAGAAAATGCGTACAGTTTATCAATCCAATGTTCATTATATTATCCGATGTTCATCAGTTGATGGTACATCAATATTTTGTCCATCAAAACGATAACGTAATATTCTTTTGAGAAAAATTGTTCACTCATTTTTCATTCCCCAACTTTATCTTTGTTCTCAATATTTTATAGAAACTTTTGAAGACTTTTACTAAACAAAACAACCGATGAACATCGAAAATTTAATGAATACAAAAGTTTATGCATTTTTTTCAGTAATTTTGTATTTATTTTGTTATGTAGTAAATAAAAAGTCAAATTAATTTGCACAACTTTTTTGTGTTAACAGATCGAGGAATGTACTTGTCACAGCCTCGTTACCTTCTAGACATTTTTAACTTCTTAGACAAAACGGAGTGGATACATTTTCCACCGTGAGTGAGTAACTCACAATCGTGAGTTCCAAAAGACCAAAACTCATGCCAAACTCGCGCGACTTAGGCCAAATATTGTGTCCATATGGTGAGTTACTCACCATATTGAGAGATGTGAAAAAGTGGGATTTTTATAATTATACATTTGGTTTGTGAGTGTGTGTGGGGTATTTAGTGTAATATATTTTTATAAAGGTGAGTGGGAGTGACCAAAACGGATGTGCGGTGAGTGAGAGTGAGTGGAAATAAGTGGAGAGAGAAAGCTTAGTTGACGCTGAGGTGACGGTGAGTGACTCACCACCACTACTTTTAGCTTTAGAGATTAGAGGAAACTGATGACTTCTTATTTTATTCTTTTCTGCTATGATATAGCCCTATTAGTCGAGTGAGGATATAAGCTTAACAAAAGCCTTAAGCCATGTTGCTTAGTTGTGCTAGTTTAGTCCATATAGCTGTTAAGGTTTCGCCTTGGTGAGTTCTAGCTATATAAACTCTTTGTATGTAAACATATTATCATTTCGAAATATACAAGTTATTCTTGTCTATGTTTCAGCATGTACGTACAATATCGGATTCTTGATCCACTCACGTCCCAGAAGCTATTCAACAATCCAAAGTCTGCCTTCATAAAATATATGGCTCTTGTCGAACTACCGAACTCATTTTGAAACCCAAACCTCCTTCGAACAATGATATCGATCAATATATAATAAAGACACAGAATTTTAAATGTGAAATAGAAGTTAGAAACAATTTATGCCTTGTGCCGTGTGGGGCTATATTTGTCGGGCTTGTCCAAAAATTGAAGTAAAAATGTCGTGAAAAAAAGGAATAAGATGCCGCTGGGACTTTTAGAAAAGCACTAATTAAATGGAATTTTAATTAGTTAGCACTGCTTGAATGTTCGGTTCCCTTTTTATGCAAAAAGGTGAATCACAAGCCTTTCTCGCTCATATATAATCACACTGCATTGCAAAAGAAAAAAGCATTAAACCGAAAGTACTTTGACACGATAGCGTATCGTTTAGTTTTACTTCTGTGATTGCTATCTGAGTAGAAACGCGTTTTATGTGACCCTATAATGATATTAGAATCATTGACAACAACCAAATTAAAAATCTTGATTGACATGCATGTAATTCAATTGTTTCTTGATGTTAATGTAGTGTAACAACATTTAAGGAAATGTGTTTTAATTAACATGTAATCTCTCAATCGTTTATTATATATGCAGATCATTGACACGTACTACAATATTATCGTTTTTTAACGGCTAGATACATGAAGTTGACATGCACTTCAACTAAATTACATTATATTAAAGTAATTGAGAATTTAACGTCACTAAACATTTCATTCGATTTGTGAAGCATGTGAGATAATTGTGGTGTAATATATTTTACCGGGTGGAGACCCTTTACCCAAAAAATATGTGACATATATAATTGTGACCTAGATCGATATCGTCTTCATACCGCAAAATCCTCATATATATGAATTGAACGGGTAGATTTGATACCGAAACGTAATTTATGAAAAGAAATTAGTTAAAACTTCAAAGGCATGTGAGTATGTGGCCCATTGATTGTTTACATTGTCTAGAATTGGTAAAAGCCATTACTTTGCAATGGCTCATTAGCAAGCTAAAAATAGAGGTTATGGTGTAATCGGTGTAACGAAACATTCAAAACTTTAATTTTTACCATTTATATGTAATATGCATGGGACAATACTTAAATGCATATGTACTCTAGATTATTCACCATAAAAGGTAAATATTTACTCTTTAGCATTAAATTCCTTTGCAAATGTTTACATGATTAATTACAATATTCTGTGAGGATACTACAAATATCCAACATTAAACCAGCTCATTTTGTTTCAAACTGAATTTTTCTTGGGGCACATGAAAGTTGAGCCGCCCGTGTCATGAAGTACTCAGGATTCACTCGGTAGATGCTCGAAACGAACCTGAGTTTGACCTCAATCCTAGTTTGAGACTCATTTAATAAACTGGCTCAATTCCGAACTCTATACCCAAAGACCGATTGGGCTGAGCCTAGCAGGCATTATGCATATAGTTATGTACTTTAGCTTAAGAATACTTTTAACACTACATGAGCTCAATATATGTTGACGTATGTGTCCGGACGGCCTGTCTTGACCGGCCGTCCGAACGACATGGAGCCGTCCGGAAATACCGAAAGACACTCGGCTCATCCGGCCAGTATCACTATAAGTAATACGACAGGTGGCGTTTACCTTTTTGACAGATGGCAGCTGCAGACGCCGCCGCCGCCGCCGCCCCGGGATTTACGGGATTATGTCAGCGACATGTTCCCTGAAAACCCGGCACCGCCATTTCAGGTATCGAGGCTGGGCACTATAAATACCCAGCTCATTTACTACTCTCAGCTAACTAAATCATTAGCATTTACTTCATACTACTGTTCATAACCCTTCGGAATATTAAATACTTACTTTCACGCCGGAGGTGGGTCCTGGGATAACACCCGGGGCGAGCCTAACGCGTGTTGCTGTGTGCAGATACCCGAAGGATCCTTAGTAGCCGAAGGGATCGACACACAAACCTCTCGGAAGAACCATTAGCTAGTTCAACCGAAAGGTCTCTTTTATTTGTCCGAAGTGATTGCAAGAAATTACTTCAACAATGTACATAAACATGGTTGAGCCTACCGTAATTAACATCCCGAGCCAAAGTTGAGCTTTAAGGGGACAAGGAGTCATGACTCCCAATTTTTTAACCCTTCCAAATTTATCCAATAAAATTATGTCAACTCAGCTCAACCCTCCAGCCCTCCCAACCAATTTGGCTTCGTTCCTCACAACCTCCCAAGCCGCTACATGAGTGAAAGGCTTCCCTTTGTTCTTGGTGTTATAATCGACCAAGGCATTGTTCATCACATCAATATCATTACAACCGCTTTCCCAAAGACAACGCTACAAGTATATTTTAATAAAACGTATTAATAAATTATAATACAACTAATAAAAAATAATACACGTATAAAGTGTTAAATAAGAAGTAATACCGATTGGATGTATAGGCCGTTAAACGTATTCATGGCATGGTTCATTGTACCCCACTTCGTGTTCAAACTATGATGAGTTCTAGTGGTGTCTTTTATTAAAGACGCAAATGGCCTAAAACTCGTTCCCAAAACTTATCTCGACCCTGTTCATTCCCGACAACCTTACATGTCGAGATATGAACCAACGCTTTGGCCAATGCCTCGAAATGAAGCAGGAAGGGAAGAGGCGATTTATTTTTTATTTTTTTTGAATGCCCAACGTTCTGTTTTTAATGCCCCCTTGTAACGTTCAAAATTGACAAAGGACAAAAAATTAAATGTTACACACTGCCCCCTTTAACGTTCGATTGAGCGGCTTCATCACAGGGTAAAATACCCGCCCACCAACCCTCCCAAGCCAACCCTCCCAAGCCAACCCTCCCAAGACGGAACGGTGTACCCGCCGGGTTCAAGAGCCCTTTGTGCAGCCCGTTGGGGCACTCTGAGTCCCCTAATTCGTTTTGGATTAATCACTAAGATGAGACGACCGTCAATCAATATTTAACATCCCGAGCCTAAATTGAGCTCTATTTCGTTTTGGGTCAATCACTAAGATGAGACGACCGTTAGTCAAGCTCGAGGTTCTACAAATTATTGAAAGTAGACATGTTTATATTTGTTTAGAGAGTTTAACGGATATATACGAGCTAGAAACGAGGTAGATACACTCATTTAAGATGGACTTTATTTCAATTAGCAACATTATTATTAGTTCAAAAGTATTAGTTATTAAAAATATACTTTGACTATTTTTATTAAACTTTAAACTGACGTAACTTATTAAAACCTTACTACAAATGTATAAAGGTGATAAAACTTTGTAAAACTCATATGCATCTAGTACATATTTCATTTTCCTAAAACAACTTATTTACTTAGGTCGCGGTTAGGATCATTTGTTCGTTGATTACACTTATCATTTCCCGTATTCATTATTTACTCAAGGTGAGTTCATAGCCCCACTCTTAATCGTTTTGAACTATTTTTGGGGTGAGAAAACATGCTCATTTCACTTACAAACACTTTATTTGTTTACTGAAACACTCGAAAACGTTTACGGAAATACTTTACTTGTTTAATGAATCACATTACTCGTTTTACTTACATACTTAGCTTGTATTTACATATGGACACAAATACATTAAACATTTAGTGATTGACTAAGTTACCACATTTTTCATAAAAGTACCCACTATCATGAGCCGTTAATTACGTTGTAAACGCGAGTGTTGTGAATAGATCTATTGGGGTAAACTCCCCCGTCCGTGTTGGTCGCTCCAACTAGAAACATACGCATTTCATTTGATGTCGTACAGGTGATAGGCAAAGCACGTGGTTGGGGTGATACATAACTAACTGTCAAGGCTTCGGTGTCATGAGCTTAGAGCAATAGTAACACTTTTTTTATATATGACATTGTATTTGTTATAATGGTTATATACACTTATTTTGTCATTGAAATCTTGTGGTCCACACTTGACATTTGACTTGCATCATGAATTTTATTAGCAGAGAATTTTCAGACCAATTATTATAACCAGTGTTTCGATTTTGACTATAGTACTTTGACTATTTCTATCTTTAGAAACAATTATTATGATAAATTTATATGTGGACTCTAAGATGTTACAAGTCTTATATGGGCGGGATTTGTAACAGGATTAGGTTGACATATACTTGTCATGAGGATTTACTTTAAAAGGTTTTCATCTTATTTACATTAAATCTATAAACTCACAAACTTTTATGTTGACACTTTTAGCATACATTTTCTCAGGTTCGTATAGCATAACTTTGGATTCCAGCATTATAGTCGCACAACATGTTTTGAAGACTGGGATGCATCATATTTTATCATACGATAACTTTGTAAAAAAAATTATGTAACTTAAAACCTGGACCTCTTGCTTATAACTTTGACATTTAAAATTAATCGAATGATAACTTTTTAAAATGTCATATTTAGATTTCGTTTTCTATAACTTGTACTTTGTACTATGAAGTAACACCCAGTGACACTATCTTCCGCTACGATATTTTTGTAGGTGTTACATTTAGAGTTCGTTTTCTATAACTTGTACTTTGTACTATGAAGTAACACCCAGTGACACTATCTTCCGCTACGATATTTTTGTAGGTGTTACAACTATTGATCTTATTCCTTTTTTTTTCTTTTTTTGTCATAGACTTAGATTTGGGTTTGGTTGTACAAAGATGAAAATGATATTTAGATATAAGATTTGGGTTTTGGGAGTAATTGTATGTTTTTCATCTATATATGTCTAAACCCGCTAGTGGTGCTACTGTTGGTGGTAGTGATCGATTGTTAGTGACGGCTTGTGGTGGCAATGGCGGGTGGTTTATTTGTTTTTCTTTATTTATTATTATTATTGTTTTGTTCATGTAAGTGTGTTTTTAGTGTGTTTCTTTAAATGGGTGAGGAGAGATATATTTGATTGCTTGGTATAATAAAAATAATAAATTGAGGAAAATACCATAACACCCTCGTATGTAAAACGTGTGGCTCAACTTAACGAGATAGAGTTGCGAGCGTTACTTTTTTAGACTCAATGTTGCAAAAATCGGCCGTATTGGCCGATTAATCGCTTATCGGCCTTCGACCTTGTAGAATTTTGAAAATCGGTCAAAAAATCGGTCTGGGCAAAAAAAGGGCCAGAAATCGGCCGTATCGGTCAGCTTTAAAAAAAATAAAAATTTAGGCATTCTACTTAATTTAGGGATCGTTTATTTCACTTATAACACACAATGAGCCTCATAATCAGAATTGGAGCCTTTTATTGAGGTTTGAAAACATAGTAGGCTTGGAATCAGTTACGATCTTTAGTTTGGTCTCCAGAAATACCCAAAACATGCAAAAAAATGTCAATCCGATTAATCACCGATTAATCCCGCCTTGGCCGATTAATCGTTGCAGGGTGGTCGACCGCCACGCTACCGATTCACGATTTTTGCAACATTGGTTGCGAGCGTTACTTTTTTAGACTGTACTGTATGCTTTTGCAAATAGTGGGGACTAGCGGTGTAATTTTTTGAAATAGGCCTCGAACGTGCAATTTTGGTACATCTTTAGGGACCTTGTAAATTATTACTCTATTTAGAATATGAATTTGGATATCTAAACATGTAATACTGTAAGCATGTATAGATTGAAAGGAATATAGAAAAGAAATATATGTGTCAAATAGTTTTAAAAAGAAAAAGGGATTCTTCCAAAAAGAAAAGATGGCCGGCTAGAGAGAAAGTAGTAATTTAATGTCACAAAGTATTATTTGAAGGAAGGGATCTAATTTACATGTTCACATGTTTAAAAGGAATTTATGAAGGAAGGGATCTAATTTACATGTTCACATGTTTAAAAGGAATTTATGAAGTTAATACTCTGTATTTATTGATAATTAGTATTTTTAACTACGTATATCAGTTTAGTTAAAAACAAATGTTACTAACATATCGAATTAATATGCATAATTGTGATACATGTCACATGACTTGTGCACTTAATGTCTTAATCCTCTCTCATGCTCTGAGTTTTCATCTTATTAATAATTTAGGAAAATTTCGGCATGCACGTCAATCTAAGTTCCTTGGAAGAAAAAATAGTTTTAGATTATGGTATGTTATTAGAAAAACGTTTTAAAACATATAAATAATTTTTTATCTTTTTTTTTTAAAAATAAAAAAAAAGGAGAGAACTTTGTGTATAAAAAGGGACACAAAGGCGTGTGTCCTCCACAAATCAGTTTGTATATTTCTCCAAGTGATAGCTATCTTAGTGTGGCTTCCGTAATCCACAGCTTCATTTCCTTGCTATAGTCACCACCTTTCCGGCTGATGACAAGCGCAGTCATCTCATCTTCCATGGGAACCACCACCCCTATGGAGAAATCTGAGCATACAGCCATCAAACATGACAACTTAGACGTTGAAAGCCAAGAAACCCAAGAAGTTACTGAAGTGGTATTCGATTATGCTAAAAGAGCTCAATGGTTGAGAGCTTCTTTGTTAGGTGCTAATGATGGGCTCCTTTCTACCGCATCCTTAATGATGGGCGTAGGTGCTCTCCGTGATGATAAAAAGACCATGATCCTCTCTGGGGTTGCGGGGCTAGTAGCTGGAGCTTGTAGCATGGGCATTGGAGAATTTGTCTCGGTTTATTCCCAATATGACATTGAATTGTCACAGATCAAAAGAGAGATTAAGAATGGCATTTGGAGTACTAACGAAGATCTAGTAAACAGGAAAAAAGGGTTGCCTAGTCCAGCAAAAGCTGCGAGTGCATCAGCCATTGCATTCGCAGTGGGAGCAAGTGTGCCCCTAATAGCAGCGGGGTTTATAAGTGATTATCATGTGAGAATTGCAGTGGTGATAGTTGCGGTGACCATGGCCCTAATAGGGTTTGGTGGGTTGAGTGCAGTGCTTGGGAGGGCTCCCTTGGTAAAGTCGACACTTAGGATTTTGATTGGTGGGTGGATGGCTATGGGTCTTACTTTCGGTTTAACAAAAGCCGCAGGTACTACCGGTTTGATGAGTGCTTGATTCGTCCTTAAATCGTGTTTAGTGATATATTTTAAGCGTTTTTCTTATTGTTCTTCATGTGGAGATATATAAACTTGTAAAAGTTTGAAAAAATGAAGTTTGTTGAGTATTATATATATACATCATTTCTGTTAAAGGTTTAAGCTTTTTCTTCTTTTTTTTGGAACTGCGAGATCTTATCAAATAGTAGGTTTCTAATTACAAGAAACTGGAGACAATGAAACTTATAAAGAAATTATAGATGTTGAAGCATTGATTGGATTATTTAAAATCTTATCGGTCCAATTAGATGGACGAATTAACTTAATTACTTCTATGAAAAGTTCAAGAATAAACGTTTAGTTGTTACAAACAAGAATATTACTTTTAGTGTGAAAGTGATAAAAATAGACGCAACAAAAAAATTACTTGATCCCAAGGATTTTCACTAAAAGTTAATTGAACCATAGCCAGATTCACAAGAAAAGCTAAATCTGTTAAAGAACATCATTAGTAGGAAACGAATTGAACACTTCATTTCTAAACGTACACGTGATAGTCTTGTTTATTCATCTTTTGAAAAAGTTTACAATACATACATACATCCCTTAAAATCAGAACCAAAATCGGCCAAAAATAGTCTCTTGTATATGCACAATGATATTCAGATGTTTATACAAAACGAATCTATTCTGGAATCGAGATCTAAAACAAACTGTTCATCAAGAAAAATGCAGAAAGTGCATTCTATTCCAACTTGCTAAGTTTGTTTACACACATAGGAATTAAGTTCGATCATATTCCAACTTGCTAAGTTACCCCTAAGTTAACTCGCTGTTCTCAAGGTGATTTGATTCAGGGCATGTTCGAGCTCCAGCTTCTTGTTTAGCCGTCAGTTCTTCAGGTAGATGTGAAGCATGTTTAATTTGTTTGGAAGATTGAAGGGTAAAACGATAATTTATAATTGTCGTAACATATCTTTTTGGTTTTAATGGTTACTTATTTTTACTAAAGATTTATTTAGTTTATTATTTTAATTTTGGTATGAATTCTTGGATTTCTCTCCAAGACACTTTTAAAGTATTAGACAAATACACGTGTATAGCAACGAGATTTTACAATGATAAGCTTTTATAGTTGCGTTGTTATTCATTTTCATCACATATGAACTAACAAAATAATAAAAAAGAAGATTTAGAGCATGCTTAGTAAGGGGGTTATGAGGATGAGGAATGGGAAAGATCATGAAAAAAGGTGCTTGATATATCATAATGCAATGACCCATTACCTAATAGTGGGTAATGGGTCATTACCCCATTACCCAATAAATTGAGGGGAATGCTTTTTTTTCTCTTTCACTTTCCTCACCATTATCATTGCCTATGTAAATGAATTTTTATAAATTATTAGTGTTGGATTAAACAAAAAAATAAAGTTTCATTATTTTAGAAACTACTTTAAAAAAAAGTTGTCAAAAGTTGTTATGCATTTTTTTGAATTTTGGGTGGAAATTATTAAGTCAATTATTTCATTAAGGAAACATTGTTTGAATTTTATATGAGAATTTAAGTTTGAAAATGTATTTTAGGGATTAAACATTACTCATTTTTAAGCTTTTTAAGTTTTAAAGAAAAACATGCATGTTTTATATGTATTATAGATAAGTACTAGAATTTGATGCATTAGTCGCCGGTTCTTCGGTTAACATGTGAAGTCGTGTGTTTTAATTTGTTCAAGAAGATTGAAGGGTAAAACGACAATTTAAATTGTAATATATCTTTTTAGTTTGAGTAAATTACATGGTTGGTCCATGTGGTTTGTCCAAAGTAACAACATTCGTCCCTCGAAGTTTAAAGTTGCATTGGTAGTCCCTAAGTAGGTAAACAAATAACACACCTGGTCCAATCGTTAACGTGCCGTTAGTAAGACCAAAAAGTCACACCACGTGACAAAGATGGGAGGGTATTTTTGTCTTTCCATGTTCCAAAGTTATTATTCTATCCTATTTAATAAAAACCCACCCACCACTGATTTCATCTTCTTCCTTTTATTTTCTTTTTATTCCATTTAGTTAAAACCCTCAAATCAAAACAATAGTGAATTGTTATTGTGGTAGAAGATCAAATATCGTCACATCTTGGACAAATGAAAACCCTGGCAGACGTTTTTATGGATGCCCAGATCATGTAAGTGTTATCTTATTTATTAGGGTTACAGTTTGCAATCATTAATATGTTATTTTTCTTGTTTATTAGGGTATAGTAGATTGGTTTGATCCCCCTATGTGTCATCGTGCAAGAAACATAATTCCAGGACTATTGAGGGCAAGAAAGAGGCAAGAAGCTCAATTGTTGGAAGCACAAAGGGGACGTAAAAGAATGAAGAAGTTGTTGGTTGTTTCATGGTTAACATTTTTAGTGTTTGAATTTTTCAACCTGTATGGTTAATTTAGTGGAGTTATTGGTATAAGTAATGTTAGAAACCATGTGTTATTGTAGTGGGTTATTGTAGTGTTTGAATTATGTAGTCACTTTTGTATTTGCAACAACCTAAAATAAATGGACTACATTTGAATCTTATTACTCCATAGTGTTTGACTTGTGATTGTTTTTGTTGAATGCCAAAATTGACACATAAAAGTCAAGATGACCCATTTATAAAGTGGAAACCATGATTCTACAAAACATGTGTTAAAAACCACAAAACACAAGTTACATAAACATGTGCTAAAACTAAACCACAAAACATAGTCAAAATTGACCCATTAAAGTCAAAATGATCCATTCCAAATATCAAAAAAAAACCTTTTCTATTTGCCAAAACAAGTGAGCTATCATAAAGCTGATCCATAACAAGACAAAATAACCATAAACCTGATCCATTCCATATCAAGTCAAAATTGACCCATAACAAGTCAAAATAACCATAAAGCTGGACCATTCCATAAACAGTTAAATAACATAGTCTAGTCAAATGATCACACAGAATCAAAAGTAAGCATAAACCTCCATCATTCTAATAGTCTAAGGTCAAATGATCACACATGATCAAAATCAATCAAATTACATATTCTTACTACACAAAAGAAAATCCAGGTCTAGTTCCAACAGACATATTCTTACTACATAAGATCACTTGGATCACTTGGCTACACTTGGGTTTCCATTTTTCTTCTTACCCCTACCAGCACCACCTTTTTGAGAAGCAACTTTACCCCTACCAACAACACCTTTTTTACTTGAAGGAGCACTTGCAGGCTTTGCAGTTGTACAAGGAGCACTTCTAGCAAATCTTTGGGTCTTGATTTTTGCACCTGTCTACACTGGAATTCTGGGTCCCTTGCATGTTGTAACGCCCCGTACCCGTTTAGACTAAAATATAAAAACTTTTGACGCGGAAACGTTTGACTAAAACGGACTCATACAAATTCTTCATTTAAATGACCAGAAACTATAACATTTAACCCTTTAAAATACTTGCAAGAACATATACTCGAAAACCCTTCAAAACATTTCACAATATTTTATAACACAACTAACAACCCTTCTGTAACCGACGATACGCCGTATCCCAAAAATGGATACGCCGTATCAAAACTGATAGACCATGCGCCGTATCAACCTGAAGTGATACGCCGTATCACCTTAAACCTCTGATACGCCGCATCTGATATATTAGATACGCCGCATCACCTTAAACTTCTGATACGTCGCATCTAATATATTAGATACGCCGCATCGACCAATTTAGACAGAACATCAGCAGGAAAACCTGCATATACTCAACTCACCACCCAAGCCACTTTGACACCTCAAATACAACACTATAACTTGTATCAAAACACTCACTTTACATTCAAAACCATATCAAACTATAATACACGGCAATTGACCCGTTAGACTCCAAAATGGGTACAAACACGCTTAAATCCAAATGCTCATTTAAACATTCACTACAAACACTTAAAACACACTTGACGACTCGTTAGACCCCCAAACCGTTACCCGACTTTGACACACTTTATACGACTCATAAAATAGACTCTCGGGGTACAACTTTGACTCGAGCTCGGTATTCTACCTAGCTCCTGATGCTGTTATCTTCCAAATCCATTTCCAATCCTCATGCTACAATCCAAGCCTTCCATTCCGCCGCACTTAAGCCTACAAAAACATTAACAACTAAAAGAATAAGCTTACGCTTAGTAAGTAACTCGTCATAAAACATATATCATGCACATATTCCCACATAAGCGTCATAATCGCATAAAAGCCTCTAAGCTACCACATATCACTCATATCATACACAACTTCATAACATAACCACATTCATTCATCACAACCATAACCAACAACATACCTTAACTAATCCAAAGCCGATAACTAACATACTCCTATCCAAGGTCACTAGCCATCCATCCTTAGCTTACAACCATACTAATCCAACTCTTATACACTTATACCACCACAATACATACATGATAAATACATACATAACACATGCTTTAGGGAGAGTTACTTACCTTCAATCCAAGCTAAGCTACTAACATAAATCCCACCAACAACATCTTCATATCATCATCATCAATCTTCTACAACATATCAAACCCTAATAACATCACAATTAATAATATGACAAGGGTTAACAAAACCCATCAAATACACTCATTTTCCAAACCATATCATCATATGATCATATCTTGATCATATGATGAAAACCCATTTTACTCATAATCTTTAACTTACACCCATTATAAAACACTCCTTAATTACTATAACCTCTTAATTATCTTGAAACCATCATTTACCCCACTTATCCCAAATTAGGGTTTATAAACCCTAATTCGTAATTCATCAATTAACACTAATTAAACATCATACCTTATGAAGAATCAAGCTTAGAGAATTGTTCCATGAATTGGAACACTTAACTATCTCTAAATCATCATCCTAAGCTCCATCTTCTTCCCTCTCTTCTCTCTATCTCGACATCACAGGAACACACAAGAATTGTGTGGAGATCTCTAGAACCTAACACATATAAACTAGCTGAGAGGGCATTTCTGTCATTTCTGCCCATTTTAGGCCGATACGCCGCATCTATCTTTTAGATGCGCCGCATCTACTGATGCTCCGTATCTACATTTCAGATGCTCTGTATCTATATTTTAGATGCTCCGCATCTAAGCCTCACCAGACATGCACTTAAAAGACTCAACCACATATTCTTAGTCAAACATACTTAGGCTCGGGTCAACTTCATCTAGGGTGGGGTCCCAATACCCGGGAAACGGGTCCCTTGCATGTTCTCTTGTTATGTCCTTTTTATTTGCACAAAACACAAGTTACACTTTTAAGCTTTTTTGTGAGCTTCCCATTCTTGACTATATCAAGCATTTCAGTTGCAGAACTCTTCCTCTTCTTGTTTGGTCTTCGAGGGTGAGGATGATGATTGGGTGGAATGATTGTTGTTGTAAGGTTACACTTAGGCCACATACTTGGCCCATTAGTGGGACGAATCTTGTGTGAGTAAACTTGTTTCCAAGTATCCAATCTGTAACACGGATGCACCCACTCTTCTGGTAGAGTAAAAGTCAGTTGTAAACCTAAGAAAGGGTCGAAGTCTTCATTGATCAAAGTAGAGTAAAAGTCAGTTGTAAACTCACTTGACACATTATTTTTACCCATTTCATTAGTTGTGCTACTTTCACCAACAACATTTACACTACTTTGACCCACTACCTTGTCATTCCATTCTAACATCAATTGCTTAGCAACTTTACTTCTAGGAATGGGTACATCATCTTCAAGTTCAACAATGGTACAAGTTTTACCTGATGAAGACTTATAAGTGTCCAACCTAGTTTGTTCATGCTCAATATATACATTGATCAACCTATGACCTAACAGAACATACTTAATCAGACCTTGAACATTTTGGTCACCACCTAAAGCTCTAAGCCCATAGTCTAAATCAAGATCAGGTATCATATATTGGTAGCACATTATCTTATCCCCACTATACCCTATCGACATAACCATGTCATTCAACTCAATGTGTAACACCCCAACCCGACAAGGGTAGAAGCATCACATTATGGTGACTAATCAAAGCATACATAATAGCACAGCGGAAGTCTTAAACAATTTCATAAGATAAAGTCAAGTCAACACGACTTGAATATAACATAAGTTCAAAGAAAGGAAAATAATCCAAAGGTACGAATACAAAGGAAATCATGTCCAAAACAAAGTCATGAGATAAAGGTGGTCATCTAAGGTCAAAGCTTCATCTAACTCTCATCCCATCCAAAGCATAATCCAAAAGCTCCTAGCTTAGATACCTGCCGTACATGAAAGAAACGTACGGCTGAGCTTAAAAAGCCCAGTGAACAGATATATATAATAAACGGAAACGAATAAACGAAACATAATGAAAGAGATAAATAAAGTGTAAGAGTAAAGGTTAGGACAGTCATCCACCACGAGCCCATATCATAACATATCATATCATAGCATATCATAATCATACAGAGGGGATACCTCTCAAATAATCCGATAATATGAGGGGTGTCCTCATGTACCAGTTGGAGTGATCAGCTCCCATATTTTGTGAAAGGAGTGGACTGCACCCAGCCCCAATCACCATATCATATCATATCAAAACATATCATAACATATCTAGGATGCATCCATACGCCCCCCAAACAAATCATATTGGCCATAACAAATCATAAAGCGCGCATATCATATCATAATGGGGACGGTGTACAACATCACTCGAGTACACTAGAGTCATGCCACTGGTGCATCAATGACATGGCCATGTTACCTTCATGGCTAGGAAACATATTTGGCTCGTAGTATCAAACTGGGGTCAAGGTCAAAGGTTCATATCATGGCAAAGGTTCATATGTCATAATCATAGTCCAAATATCAAGGTTCATATCAGAAGGCTCATATCAAAGTTTCATATCAAAGGTTCATATCAAAGGTTTATATCAAAGGTTAAGGTCAAATCAAATCAGGGTTCAAGAAACCGAAGGCACCTTATTAAAAGGGCAGAATATCTGTACCTTATTTCAAAGCAAAGCAAATCACAAACCAAACAAGAAATAGATGGGATAGGAATCAGCTCCTCTCCTTCTTCACACCTAGAGGGGTAGACAAGTGTTACAACACTTTCCATTTTAAGTAACTTTCCATTTTAAGTAAGTTTCCATATTTAGAAAGTTCTCATAATTAGTAAGATTTCAATATTCTCAATTAGGTTAAGTCATTATCACAACACATTATGGCTTCAGGGTGTATTTTAACAATTCACAAAAGTTTAGGGTTTCTAATGATGACTTTACATAAATTAGGGTTTGAAGTGTAATTATATCAAAGTTAGAGTACAAACATGAAAATATCTCAAGTAACCTGTTTTAAATCCATAATTATCAAGTCAACAATTTCAGCCCCTCAAGTTCCCAATTTTACACTTTACACCCTTAAGTTTCATAATTTACATTTTAAACCTTATAATATCCATAATTACACATTAGACCCTTAGTTTATCAAAATTACACAATGGACACTTATTTCATCACATTATATTAGTCTATCCTTAAGTATTCATAATTTACACAATAGGTCCCCCAAGTTTTCAAAGTTACATATTTAACCCTTAATTTACATTTTCAATCTTTAATTATCAATAATTACATATTAAGCCATGAAATTATCAAAATAGCACATAACCCCCTGAATATATTTTATTACTCCATTCGACCCCAACTTTCCAGAATTTACATGATTGGTCCCTCTATTTTAATTATTTACAAACCGAATTCTAATTAATTAATAAATACATTTTAATCCTTTAAAACATGGAAATTACACATTATACCCCCAAACTATATTTTATTCGAATTTTACTCAGTCCAAATTAAGTTCTAAAAATAGCCCATTAGTTTTAAAAATTACGAAACACCCCCTCATCATTTATTTTACAAACCGATTACACTATTTATATATAAAACCTTAACCCTAAAAATACCAATAATTACCAAATCATTTTATCATCAATAATCATCATTTAATCATTCAAAAACAGCCCTAAAACATAAACCCTAAATCGATTACATTTTATTTCTTATTTCTTCTTTATATTTCTTAAATCCGGTTAACCACATAATTCAACAATAATTATTTCAGGTCACCACAATTCGAAATATCATTTTCCCCATACTAATATGATTATATAGAGTCTAAATAAATTAATAATGAAGCCTTAAAAATTCGGATGCAATATTTTAGGTTATAAACACGATTTTAACTTTTAATTCACAAATAATTTGTAGATCATGCATGGTTCGTGTATAGTATTTTATTTGAGATTCATAAGATGTAATGTTCATAAGAAAAATACCAGATCGAATCAAGAGCGTGTAGATTAAGTGCAACGAATTATGTTACTTGGTTATGCCGCTCGACAAAAGGAATTTCACCACAGCCACACGAACAATCCCACGACCTTGTAATAATTTTTCACAGGGTATACATGATGTGAGGATCTTGAGAAAAATGAGGAATGAATTTTATAAAAGTCGTATGAATTATAGACGAATTTACTTACAAATTGTTCTAGCGATAAAGAATTGAACACCACGATCGAACCAAGAGACCCACGACCTCACACGTATTTTTCTAGCTTCCTTTAGATGATGAAGAACAAGGGAAAATTTATCTTGCAATTCCAGAAATTCGGATGAGTTATTGGTGGCTAATTCTAGGGTTTTTGTTCTTTCGGTTTGTATTTTTGGGAGAGAAAATGATTTGGTTGTTTAAAGGTTGATAGTGCCGAAAATATGGAGGAGGGGGATGAATAGGAGCGGCTAAATTCATGGCATGGTCAAATCACCATTGATTTTTCATTAATTCCCATTATTAGTGATTTAATTTCCCTTAAATAGCTTTTAAATTAAATAATTGCATATTTAATTATTTTGGGACTTGTAAATGTGTAATTATAATCTTTATAGCTTGCATAATTATTTTATGATGTTCAAAAAATTATTTCATAACATACTTTGTTCATTTCATAATTTTGGAATTAATTTATAAGTTATATAAGCCTTTATTTAATTTTCAAAGTTGTAGGGGCATTTTGGTCTTTTTACACATTTTAAATTTTAGGGTTTTACACAATGACAGAAAACAAATCAACATCTACATTGTCAATGAAACTTTCATTACCATTAATGTATCTCCTTCTTCGTGGGTCAGTAAACATCCCTCCATGATGTATCTTGAGGGAAAAGAAATTAGGATCAGAGGCTGTAGAAATCACCAAAAAAATTATTTTAGGGTTCTGTTAACACATTTAATTATCACAATTAAATCATAATCAAAAAATACATTTCTTACCATAAACTGCTTTATAGTCCACATTCACTTCATTTTTATCAGATGGACGTAAATTCCACACTGATAAAACCATCGCAATTGTTTTACAAAATTGGGTGAGGGTTTTTGTCAATCAAGGGTTAATGTGAGGAGATTAAGTTTTTGTGCGTGTGTGTGTGTGAGAGAGAGAACAGAGTGAGAGGGAAAACGAAAAGATGGGTATTAATTAGTATAGGTACTTGGTCAAAAGTCAAATGTAATAGGTAGAACATGGAAAGACAAAAATACCCTCCCATCTTTGCCACGTGGTCTGAGTTTTTGATCTTACTAACGGCAGGTTAACGATTGGACCAGGTGTGTTATTTGTTTACCTACTTAGGGACTACCAATGCAACTTTAAACTTCGAGGGACGAAGGTTGTTACTTTGGACAAACCACAGGGACCAACCATGTAATTTACTCTTTTAGTTTTAATAGGTTACTTATTTTTACCGAAGATTTGTTTAGTTTCTTATTTTAGTTTTGGTATGGATTCTTGGATTTCTCTCCAATACTCTTTTAAAGTATAAGGGTCCGTTTGGTTTGTAAAAATATTTGGAATTGGATTTGGATTTGGTTTAGAATGAAAAAAAAATAAGGTAAGAGAAAAAAATATATATTTTATTAAAAAGTGTATTTTAATAATAGTTGATAAATAATTTATTTGAGAGAAAGTGGGATGGTTTTGTTTTTTAATAATTAATTTATGTATAGATTGAGAGAGATGGTATAAATGTGGGCAATTATAGGAATGGATTTGCAAAAGACACCTTATTAGTCATGAATGAATCTTTCATTACCGGGCTCATTTCGATTGCAAAAAACTTAAACCAAACAATTAAAATTTAGAATGAAACCATTACTTGAATCCAAAAGGCATAATCCAAATGGCTCCTAATTATTAGAATTGTTTAGGTTTTGAATAAAGTTATGATGAACCGAATGAAAAGTTAATTGCTTTTCAAGTCCCGATTGCGCACCCTTTGAGGGTTTATTGAATCCTCTATTCTTTGTTATTTGTGTGGTTTTTTGCATTCCCAGCGATTCCGCCATTATTTGGTATCAAGAGCATAGGTCCAGAGAAAAAATCACACAACTTATTAAAGCCAAATCGCTATCGTCATAACTCGCTCTTGGCGATCCAGAACTGCTTCCGGCTCCTCCGGAAGAGACATATCCGGCTGAATCTGATCGAGAGGATAAGATACCACGTGAAGAGGATGATAGTTGTATCCCCGAAGGAGAGATACATGGAATACATCATGCACATGCGAAAGCTGGGGAGGTAGAGCTAGACGGTAGGAAACCTCTCCAACACGCTCCAGGATCTCGAATGGTCCGATGAATCGAGGACTCAGCTTGCCCTTGATTCCAAAGCGTTTAACTCCTCGGAACGGTGAAACCTTAAGGAAAACCCGATTGCCAATCCGAAACTCCAAATCACGACGGTGTTTATCCGCATAACTTTTCTGACGAGCCCTAGCTTCCTTCAACTTCTCTCTAGCAACATCTACTTTCTCATTCGTAATCTGAACCAACTCCGGACCCTCAATAGCACGCTCTCCTACTTCGTTCCAACAGACGGGTGCTCTACATTTCCGTCCATACAACATCTCAAAAGGAGCCATCCGAATACTAGCATGCCAGCTGTTGTTATAAGCGAACTCTACCAAACAAAGATACTCGTCCCAATTACCCGTCCACTCTAACGCACAAGCCCTCAACATGTCCTCCAATGTCTGGATGGTCCGCTCTGACTGACCATCTGTTTGAGGGTGGAAAGCCGTACTGAACTTTAGTCGTGCACCCCAAGCCTTATGTAGTCCTTTCCAAAACCGTGAAGTAAACCGTGGATCCCTATCCGAAATAATCGTCGTAGGCATACCGTGAAGTCTAACGATTTCCTGCTCAAAAATCTCCGCCAACCTAGGAACCCGATAATCCATACGAATCGGTAGAAAATGAGCCGACTTGGTTAGTCGATCGACGACTACCCAAATCGCATCATGTTTCTTTTTGGTAAGTGGCAAACCCGATACGAAATCCATAGAAATTTCCTCCCACTTCCAGGTCGGAATATCTAACGGCTGTAGCAAACCACTGGCTCTCTGGTGTTCGATCTTGACCTGCTGACAAGTCAAACACCTAGCTACATAAGACGCCACATCATGTTTCATGCCGCTCCACCAAAAGTGCTGCTTCAGGTCTCGGTACATTTTGGTGGAACCCGGATGTATAGTAAAGGGAGAACTATGCGCCTCTGACAAAACAGCCTCTCGCAGATCAGGATCGTTAGGAACACACAGACGATCCTCGAACCATACCACACCAAACTCATCAACTCGGAACTCAGATTGCTTCCCATCTTCCACATTCTGCACAATGGCCCAGAGTTCACCGTCATCTTTCTGGGCTTCTTTAATCCGCAGGATGAGATTAGACTCAACCTTTAGACTAGCCCAGTAACCGTCACAACCCCGAACACAAAACTCGACATCTAGAATCTCCAAGTCATTTAGAATCCGAGGCTCAAAATTCAAACTAGCAACCATACCCGATTTCCGGCTCAGAGCGTCGGCAACAACATTTGCCTTGCCGGGGTGATATTGGATGTTGGTGTCGTAATCTTTCAGAAGCTCCAACCATCGCCTCTGTCTCATATTTAGCTCCTTCTGCGTGAAAATATATTTAAGGCTTTTGTGATCGGTGAAAATGTCACATGACTCGCCGTAAAGATAATGCCGCCATATCTTAAGAGCGAAAACCACCGCAGCCAATTCCAAATCGTGCGTCGGATAATTTTCTTCGTACGGTTTCAGTTGTCTCGAAGCATAGGCGATGACTTTCCCGTGCTGCATTAAAACGCAACCCAAACCCTTTTTAGATGCATCACTATAGATCTGGTAACCACCCGAACCAGACGGAAGAGTCAGAATAGGTGCCGATACTAATCTCTGCTTAAGCTCCTCAAAACTGTTCTCCCTCTCCTCAGTCCATACAAATTTCTCCCCTTTTCTCATCAACTGAGTCAATGGCAAGGCTAGCCGCGAGAAACCCTCAACGAAACGACGATAATAACCAGCGAGTCCCAGAAAACTTCTCACCTCAGTCACATTTGTAGGTCTAGGCCATTTAGTGATAGCCTCGACCTTCGCTGGGTCCATAGTGATACCCTCCGCTGAAACAACGTGACCTAGAAAAGCGACTTGACTCAACCAGAATTCACACTTAGAAAACTTCGCGTACAACTTCTTCTGTCTAAGAATCTCCAACACAGTCCGAAGATGCTGTTCGTGCTCCTCTTTAGATTTCGAATAGACAAGAATATCATCGATGAAGACAATGACGAATTTATCGAGGAACTCATGAAAAACCCGGTTCATAAGGTCCATAAAGACGGCCGGAGCATTGGTCAAGCCAAAAGGCATAACCAGGAATTCGTAATGACCATAGCGGGTGCGAAAGGCAGTCTTGGGAATATCTTGTTCCCTCACACGAAGCTGATGGTAACCCGATCTCAAATCAATCTTAGAGAAGTGCTTTGCCCCTTGCAATTGGTCAAACAGATCGTCGATGCGCGGAAGGGGATAGCGGTTACGGATAGTAATGCGGTTGAGCTCCCGGTAATCAATACAAAGGCGCATACTACCATCCTTCTTTTTCACAAATAGCACAGGAGCGCCCCAAGGAGATACGCTCGGACGAATAAAACCGTTCTCCAATAACTCTTCTAACTGCACTTTCAATTCTTTGAGTTCAATTGGAGCCATTCGGTACGGAGCCTTAGAGATAGGCTCAGCACCGGGAACTAGATCAATACCGAATTCAACTTCTCTGGTGGGAGGAATACCAGGAAGTTCTTCGGGAAAGACATCAGCGAACTCCCGAACAATGGGAACACTACTAATATCAGGTCCCTGAGAAGACGTATCTTTAACAGAGGCCAAAAACCCTTGGCAACCATGAGAGATTAGAGTCCGCGCTTTCATAGCAGAAATAAGTTTAACAGATTTCAAAGGCTGAGAACCTTGATAAACAAAATCCGGATGATGGATATCACCAAATCTTACACATCTGGCATGACAGTCGATAGAAGCCTTATGGAAAGACAACCAGTCCATACCCAAAATTATATCAAAATCAATCATATCGAGGGGAAGTAGATTAGCCGGACGAATACAATCATCAAATCTTAGCGGACAGTTTACATATTCACAATCGATGGTGACTTGGGTTTTCATAGGAGTAGAGATAGATATAAGATTATTCAATGGTGTTGGAGTTACTTTTATTTTCTTGGCAAGCGTATTAGATATTATAGAATGTGTAGCACCGGTGTCAAATAAAACAAAAACAATATGATCTCCAACATAAAGATAACCGGTAATGGTACCTGACGTGCCTGCCGCCTGATCACGCGTGAGAGAATAAACCCGACCAGTAGTAGGAGCTGGCCTACCCGAACCTGATGGAACAACCTGCTTTCCCTGTGGGCAGTCCTTCACCCGATGAGCAGTAGACCCACAAGCAAAGCAACCCCCGGTAGCCTTGTGGCATGGCCCCGGATGAGGCTTTCCACAAGTGGAACACAGCGGTGGAGGAGGTAACACTTCATTAGTCCTCCCCTGTCCAGACGAACCTGACTGATAACCCAACTGAGCACTCCGATTAGTCTGATCGCGATACTGACGTGGGTTGTTGTTGTTGTAACCACTCCTCCCAGAAACCTGCCTATCATAACCCCGAGAATCCTGTCGCCTCTGACTGTAGTCCCGATCCTGGCGACCACGCTGATCATACCTAAGGTCCTGTCGACCTCTCTGCTCGGATGCCTGGTCCTGCCGACCTCTGAAATCCTGACCATGTCCCTGCTGACTCTGTCCTCTGAAATGCACCCGGTTGCCATCCCTATCACGCTTATTATAACCACTACTATCACTATGCAACATCTCGATGTTGCGAGCGTCGTTCGCAACCGCCGCCACATCATCATACTGCGTATTCACTATCTGGTTCAGTATCCATTTCTTTAACGCCCACTTAAACGTCTTAGCCTGACGGTACGCATCTCCCGTAATCTCTGGCCCAACGAAACTGGCCAGCCTCATAAATCGCTGCATAAATTCCCCAGTAGTCTCTTGGTCCCCCTGACGGATGCTCCCATACTCCCGCTCATATCGCTGCTGTTCCGCCACTGGAATGTACTGCTTATAAAAGATACCCATGAAATCCTCCCAAGTACAAGTCTCCTCAAAACCCTGCTCCTGAGCCTGGACATAAGCTGTCCACCAGCTCTGTGCATCGCCTTCAAACTTAAATGCAGCCAATCTAGTCTTAAACTCATCTGGACAACCCAAAACCTTAAATATCTTTTCCATGTGGATAATCCAGTCTTCCGCCTCAGTGGGGACGGCAGCTTTACGGAAAGAGAGGGGTTTCAGCTTGTTAAACCTCTCAATCCAGACATGGATACCAACTGGTGGAGCACCTCCACCACCAGCACCTGGACCTGCACCACCACCTCCTCCGGAAGAACCTGCCCCATTCTGAATATTATTGGTGACTTGAGTCACCAAGTTAGGAAGAGCGTTGGCCAAAGCTTCTGCTATCATGGCCTTAAGGTCTTCCTGATGTCGAGTATTCACCATCTGAATGTTTTCGAAAACGATTAGCAACAATATAAGAGAATAAGCACGAAATGGAAGACGAAACAGAACCTATGACTACCCAAAACCTCACCAGTCAAAACTTAAGCCTTAAGGGTCAAATCCTAGGGTCCATAAGACTCACAGGCCATGACTTATGTACTACAGGTCGCAACCTGGCTCTGATACCATAATTGTAACACCCCAACCCGACAAGGGTAGAAGCATCACATTATGGTGACTAATCAAAGCATACATAATAGCACAGCGGAAGTCTTAAACAATTTCATAAGATAAAGTCAAGTCAACACGACTTGAATATAACATAAGTTCAAAGAAAGGAAATAATCCAAAGGTACGAATACAAAGGAAATCATGTCCAAAACAAAGTCATGAGATAAAGGTGGTCATCTAAGGTCAAAGCTTCATCTAACTCTCATCCCATCCAAAGCATAATCCAAAAGCTCCTAGCTTAGATACCTGCCGTACATGAAAGAAACGTACGGCTGAGCTTAAAAAGCCCAGTGAACAGATATATATAATAAACGGAAACGAATAAACGAAACATAATGAAAGAGATAAATAAAGTATAAGAGTAAAGGTTAGGACAGTCATCCACCACGAGCCCATATCATAACATATCATATCATAGCATATCATAATCATACAGAGGGGATACCTCTCAAATAATCCGATAATATGAGGGGTGTCCTCATGTACCAGTTGGAGTGATCAGCTCCCATATTTTGTGAAAGGAGTGGACTGCACCCAGCCCCAGTCACCATATCATATCATATCAAAACATATCATAACATATCTAGGATGCATCCATACGCCCCCCAAACAAATCATATTGGCCATAACAAATCATAAAGCGCGCATATCATATCATAATGGGGACGGTGTACAACATCACTCGAGTACACTAGAGTCATGCCACTGGTGCATCAATGACATGGCCATGTTACCTTCATGGCTAGGAAAACATATTTGGCTCGTAGTATCAAACTGGGGTCAAGGTCAAAGGTTCATATCATGGCAAAGGTTCATATGTCATAATCATAGTCCAAATATCAAGGTTCATATCAGAAGGCTCATATCAAAGTTTCATATCAAAGGTTCATATCAAAGGTTTATATCAAAGGTTAAGGTCAAATCAAATCAGGGTTCAAGAAACCGAAGGCACCTTATTAAAAGGGCAGAATATCTGTACCTTATTTCAAAGCAAAGCAAATCACAAACCAAACAAGAAATAGATGGGATAGGAATCAGCTCCTCTCCTTCTTCACACCTAGAGGGGTAGACAAGTGTTACAACACTTTCCATTTTAAGTAACTTTCCATTTTAAGTAAGTTTCCATATTTAGAAAGTTCTCATAATTAGTAAGATTTCAATATTCTCAATTAGGTTAAGTCATTATCACAACACATTATGGCTTCAGGGTGTATTTTAACAATTCACAAAAGTTTAGGGTTTCTAATGATGACTTTACATAAATTAGGGTTTGAAGTGTAATTATATCAAAGTTAGAGTACAAACATGAAAATATCTCAAGTAACCTGTTTTAAATCCATAATTATCAAGTCAACAATTTCAGCCCCTCAAGTTCCCAATTTTACACTTTACACCCTTAAGTTTCATAATTTACATTTTAAACCTTATAATATCCATAATTACACATTAGACCCTTAGTTTATCAAAATTACACAATGGACACTTATTTCATCACATTATATTAGTCTATCCTTAAGTATTCATAATTTACACAATAGGTCCCCCAAGTTTTCAAAGTTACATATTTAACCCTTAATTTACATTTTCAATCTTTAATTATCAATAATTACATATTAAGCCATGAAATTATCAAAATAGCACATAACCCCCTGAATATATTTTATTACTCCATTCGACCCCAACTTTCCAGAATTTACATGATTGGTCCCTCTATTTTAATTATTTACAAACCGAATTCTAATTAATTAATAAATACATTTTAATCCTTTAAAACATGGAAATTACACATTATACCCCCAAACTATATTTTATTCGAATTTTACTCAGTCCAAATTAAGTTCTAAAAATAGCCCATTAGTTTTAAAAATTACGAAACACCCCCTCATCATTTATTTTACAAACCGATTACACTATTTATATATAAAACCTTAACCCTAAAAATACCAATAATTACCAAATCATTTTATCATCAATAATCATCATTTAATCATTCAAAAACAGCCCTAAAACATAAACCCTAAATCGATTACATTTTATTTCTTATTTCTTCTTTATATTTCTTAAATCCGGTTAACCACATAATTCAACAATAATTATTTCAGGTCACCACAATTCGAAATATCATTTTCCCCATACTAATATGATTATATAGAGTCTAAATAAATTAATAATGAAGCCTTAAAAATTCGGATGCAATATTTTAGGTTATAAACACGATTTTAACTTTTAATTCACAAATAATTTGTAGATCATGCATGGTTCGTGTATAGTATTTTATTTGAGATTCATAAGATGTAATGTTCATAAGAAAAATACCAGATCGAATCAAGAGCGTGTAGATTAAGTGCAACGAATTATGTTACTTGGTTATGCCGCTCGACAAAAGGAATTTCACCACAGCCACACGAACAATCCCACGACCTTGTAATAATTTTTCACAGGGTATACATGATGTGAGGATCTTGAGAAAAATGAGGAATGAATTTTATAAAAGTCGTATGAATTATAGACGAATTTACTTACAAATTGTTCTAGCGATAAAGAATTGAACACCACGATCGAACCAAGAGACCCACGACCTCACACGTATTTTTCTAGCTTCCTTTAGATGATGAAGAACAAGGGAAAATTTATCTTGCAATTCCAGAAATTCGGATGAGTTATTGGTGGCTAATTCTAGGGTTTTTGTTCTTTCGGTTTGTATTTTTGGGAGAGAAAATGATTTGGTTGTTTAAAGGTTGATAGTGCCGAAAATATGGAGGAGGGGGATGAATAGGAGCGGCTAAATTCATGGCATGGTCAAATCACCATTGATTTTTCATTAATTCCCATTATTAGTGATTTAATTTCCCTTAAATAGCTTTTAAATTAAATAATTGCATATTTAATTATTTTGGGACTTGTAAATGTGTAATTATAATCTTTATAGCTTGCATAATTATTTTATGATGTTCAAAAAATTATTTCATAACATACTTTGTTCATTTCATAATTTTGGAATTAATTTATAAGTTATATAAGCCTTTATTTAATTTTCAAAGTTGTAGGGGCATTTTGGTCTTTTTACACATTTTAAATTTTAGGGTTTTACACAATGACAGAAAACAAATCAACATCTACATTGTCAATGAAACTTTCATTACCATTAATGTATCTCCTTCTTCGTGGGTCAGTAAACATCCCTCCATGATGTATCTTGAGGGAAAAGAAATTAGGATCAGAGGCTGTAGAAATCACCAAAAAAATTATTTTAGGGTTCTGTTAACACATTTAATTATCACAATTAAATCATAATCAAAAAATACATTTCTTACCATAAACTGCTTTATAGTCCACATTCACTTCATTTTTATCAGATGGACGTAAATTCCACACTGATAAAACCATCGCAATTGTTTTACAAAATTGGGTGAGGGTTTTTGTCAATCAAGGGTTAATGTGAGGAGATTAAGTTTTTGTGCGTGTGTGTGTGTGAGAGAGAGAACAGAGTGAGAGGGAAAACGAAAAGATGGGTATTAATTAGTATAGGTACTTGGTCAAAAGTCAAATGTAATAGGTAGAACATGGAAAGACAAAAATACCCTCCCATCTTTGCCACGTGGTCTGAGTTTTTTATCTTACTAACGATAGGTTAACGATTGGACCAAGTGTGTTATTTGTTTACCTACTTAGGGACTACCAATGCAACTTTAAACTTCGAGGGACGAAGGTTGTTACTTTGGACAAACCACAGGGACCAACCATGTAATTTACTCTTTTAGTTTTAATAGGTTACTTATTTTTACCGAAGATTTGTTTAGTTTCTTATTTTAGTTTTGGTATGGATTCTTGGATTTCTCTCCAATACTCTTTTAAAGTATAAGGGTCCGTTTGGTTTGTAAAAATATTTGGAATTGGATTTGGATTTGGTTTAGAATGAAAAAAAAATAAGGTAAGAGAAAAAAATATATATTTTATTAAAAAGTGTATTTTAATAATAGTTGATAAATAATTTATTTGAGAGAAAGTGGGATGGTTTTGTTTTTTAATAATTAATTTATGTATAGATTGAGAGAGATGATATAAATGTGGGCAATTATAGGAATGGATTTGCAAAAGACACCTTATTAGTCATGAATGAATCTTTCATTACCGGGCTCATTTCGATTGCAAAAAACTTAAACCAAACAATTAAAATTTAGAATGAAACCATTACTTGAATCCAAAAGGCATGATCCAAATGGCTCCTAATTATTAGAATTGTTTAGGTTTTTAATAAAGTTATGATGAACCGAATGAAAAGATAATTGCTTTTCAAGTCCCGATTGCGCACCCTTTGAGGGTTTATTGAATCCTCTATTCTTTGTTATTTGTGTGGTTTCTTGCATTCCCAGCGATTCCGCCATTATTTGGTATCAAGAGCATAGGTTCACAGAAAAAATCACACAACTTATTAAAGCCAAATCGCTATCGTCATATTCTGCGCAACCGTGGGAAAATTGATGGCACAGATTCGTTAACCGTTGGACCGTCGTGATTTTTTTGTCACATTGTACAAAACTCACGATTTAGAATCTCGTCGTTCGGATCTGTGATTAGAGTAGCGAATCAGAAGTTATTCTGGCATGAACTTTCTGATTTTCTTCCTAAATCTGGTATAAATGGCTATACTTATCCCATAAATTGGTGGATGTGGAAGACCTAATGGTTATGTAATTTATTGATTCGTTGGTTGAGGCAACGACAAATAAACCAATAAGGACCACTTGTTGTGAAGAATGAGAAATGAGACCTCCTTAAACAAGTGAAGAAAGTTAAGACGGATTCCAATAACAAGCCAACCGTAGAGTCGTCGAACGAGGCAACGGGCACGTGAGTGAGAATGATATCACTTCACCTGGATGATCTTATCGAATGGTTGGCATGGTGAAAGGTGATTCTCCATAAAAGTCGTGTTAAGTAAACAAAGGAGGATTAGAAAGTTTCAGGGTACGAAATTTGGAAAGACAAGACTCAAGGGCGAATCATTTCCAGGGGGAGGAGAATGATGCATGGCATGTACAGGTTTGAGCTCCTCTGGCTTAGCCATCGGTTCTTCGGTTAACATGTGAAATCATGTGTTTTAATTTGTTCGAGAATATTGAAGGGTAAAACAACAATTTATAATTGTCGTAATCTATCTTGTCAGTTTTAATAGGTTACTTATTTTATTGAAGATTTGTTTAATTTCTTAATTTTTGGTATGGATTCTTAGATTTCTCTTAAAGACTCTTTTAAAGTATACGTATTAGAATTGTTCATGTTTGGGCAAGGGTCATAAAAACGTAATGTACTCTTTCCAGCATGCCAATGTAGGTAATAGACCCACAATTGTCCTATTACATGCAATATACATGCAAATTAATCCACATATAGGTATTATTTTTGACCTGTGACTTTTTTAACAGGTTGCTACCCTTCATCTTCATCTTCCTCATGTTTAACCCAGATTCTGGCGACCAAACACAGATTCCGATGGCCATGTTTTATACCTAATCAGCTATGGTCTCTGAAGTCCATTTTCCAAACCCACAACAAATAATCTACAACTAGATCATTTATATCTTTTTACAATGTTTGGGAAAGTATTATAAAAAGTGATGATGTGCATTTTGCAACAGCAGTTGTGAACCTTTATTTGAAGACAGTTTCGCAAACTTAAGCTGTTATTACTGTAAAACGTAATCTAAACACCCCTAAAATGGAAACAAGATCTTTAAACACCCCAAAATTCATAATGATTCCGACATGTAACAGTTAAGAAAATGCATGATTGTCAACAGCATCCACGAAGCCGAGCTCCAAAAGTGCACTTTGACAATCAACTTATATAACATAAAAACATATATGAAAGGATTCATGAATGCCATATAGTGTTACGTTGAAAGTTTTGACAAATACAGCTTCTCTAATGAGGTAACAACTTAAAAGTAAGTCACCAATTAATAAATACAAATAATGCAAGCAAACTAGTGAACCATAAAAACAAATATATATGTGCATTAAACCTTGACAGGTGCCTTATTTCCCATAAACATGTACCCCAACTCTGATTATGCATCATGAAACTAAACCTATTTTCTACCATGGTAAACGATCACATATAAGAAACAAAATCTAACTTCGCCCAAAAATATGCAAAGACATAATTTTAAATGAACAAATAAGTAAATCTTGGAATATAGATATCGATTAACACTGGAGGCTATATAGGGTATGGAAGCTATACGACTAAACTGAAGTCTTGCTTATTCAGTGAATTGTGGATACAGGACGTTAACGGCTGGATGGAAAACATAACATGCCCCTTTGGCTGCAGTAGGAAAGGCGGGAAACAAAGGATAGAATCCAAGGAACGGAAAATGCAGTCACTCAAAGTATCAAAGTTCTTCCACAACATGACTCAAAGCGCACCAGCATCCAAAATGCAAGGGCAGAACCGCCCTCAGGGAGAACATGGGCTATGAGCTGGAAAAAGGTATAAGAACCAAAACTCGAGGACCACATAGGACATCACAAGAAGATAAACAAGTACCATCTTCCCAAAACACATCCCCATGCTATGAACAACATATATCTTCCATCACAGTGGCTTTTGAACGATAAAACACTGACCCATCATTTATTCACTTGCAGATAAGCTGCTTGGTGCTCAAAAAGGCTTTTCGGGAATTTATCATGTTTAAACATAACCAAACAATTCATGTACCCTTATATAAAGCCAAACAGCCTGCCAAAAGGGTTAAATATGTTAATAACGTGACTGAAACTGGCATAAAGAAGGTTCAGTTAATGCAATTGTGAAAGGTTACCCGCTTCCAAGAACATCTGCCAAAGAATCGAACCAAAATCAAGGACCCAAAAATGAATTTTGTTTGTAACGAAAAGACTAGTTATCAGTGCTCATGGGTGGTCCACATAGATGCCTCCCAAACCACAAAAAGCTTGGGACGTGCAAGTGCATAGAGGGAAACTCATCGTGCATCAGCAGAAGTAATAGAAGTTGTAATCACTTATGCAAGAAAGTAGCAAACTAGAACCAGCAGCAATAAGGACAATCATAACAAGCATAATACTCCACCGAACCAATCCAACATAGTAGTAGTAGGTACCAGGTGCTAAGTTGTGAAACTTTCAAAGTTTGATTACTACATGAGAGCCAAATACGCACATACGAAGTAAAACGACATCTTGCAGAAAGAAAAACCCATCCATTTGCATCCTCGAAATCCAGCACCGCCTTCAAGTCAAGATCTGCAAATTGACAACATAGCTCCATTAGCACTAATCTTTAACAAAACAATAGAAGTGACATTTTCTGCGCATCACTTATCATAAGCCAAACGCGTCAAATCAGAAAGGGAAAAAACCTAATAGGACACCTTAGTGTACTATTACGGATAAGAGCTCCTAGTTTTTTTTTCTAAAATACTGGATTAATATTAAACAGCATAATTTGTCTAAAACTGCAACATTTTGACACACTACTGTTTTTTTCTAACCTAAAGGTAAACCAAATATTAGTTGTACGAAATAATTGCCTTCTTTTACCAGAACCCGTTTACAGCTGCCCGATTCCCACATTTAGTAGCATAATAACATTACTGCGTATATCTTACCAGAGCTAAGATGGTCACATTATCCATCATCGGAAGCCTCCTCCTCCTGACCGGCGTTCATATGGTCCAGAACGGTCACGGCTGTAGCGATCGCCACCACCGTCCCTGCTGCGTCCACTATTACGATCCCCATTCCTATCAGGACCAAATCGACCACCACCACTACCACGTCCCCCACCATAACGATCATCTCTACCACCATACCTGCCCCCTCTATCGCCTTCACTTGGACATTCCCTAGCAAAGTGTCCAGGCTTACCACACTTAAAGCAGTCCCCACCACCTCCGCTACCACGGCCACGGCCACCACCGCCACCGCCACCACCATAATCGCGGTCACGGCCACGATCACGACCACGATCCCGGTCCCGACCGCCATCATAATCCCTGCCTCCACCTCTACCGCCTTGAGGCTGAGCCTTATCTACTGTGATGTTTCTCCCATCCAGATCAACTCCATTCATGGCTTCAATAGCATCTTCCATTGCATGCTTATCTTCAAAAGTGACGAAACCAAATCCTCGTGAACGCTCAGATTCCCTGTCTACGACAACCTGAATGATAAACAACCAAAAAAAGTTGAACAAAAAAAATGTCAAGAAAATTATTAACTTTAAATTCAACCAAGCTAAAAGTATGCAAGTGATATAAGATAAAATGTTCTCGAAAGAGGACCCGCAGCGTGATTTTTTAATTTAAACAAGTGAAACAATCACAACCGCACATACACATACATGTTCATAAGCACACAAATTTGTTTCGTCTATAGCCGAAGTCCAAACTTCCACCCAGCAACACAGCAAACAATTATAAAATCTGGACTGATAAAAAATGAATAATTTCCAACTCTTTTTGGACTCGTTTTATTAAGTACGTCCAAATGCTTTAGGATGAGTAAAAAAAAAAAAAAAAAAAACAGTTTAAAGGAAGTATGAAAGCAGATTCAAACCTACCTTCATGAAACTAGAGAAAAATCATCTAGACTCATTATAAACAGTCAGGGTTCCACTGGAGGGACAGTGAAGTGCATACCAACATGTATTCCTAACACAGCACAACATCAAATTTTAGAAAAAAACTCTATCTAGTTTACCTTTGCATCAAGAAGACGGCCAAACTTTGAAAAGGCATCTTTCAGAGCTCGATCATCTGTTGACCATGACAGGCCACCAATAAAACAGCGGTACTCCACCTCATCCGACATGTTTACAACTGCATTGACAAGTAAAGAGGGGATTAGGTGATTAACAACAAAACAAATGATATGTAAAGCATTAGAGAGCTTATCCTGCTCAGAACTAAGACAGACACAAGTCACACAACCACTCAGCAGATCAAACTTGTAAACCAGCACATTACTAAATACGGAGTAATCAATACTGAATAGTTTGTGGCATTGCTACTCTTATGTATTAAAAAAACACTAGTATGAGTAAACTAATCTTATAACCATCATCCTTGGACTTCTTCACAAAACAACCATCAAAATTATCAAAAAAAACACAATTGTTGTCAAATCTAGCCATTTTGGACAAACTTTAACCTATGGTTAAAGCTCTACAATCACATGCAACTTTATTGGACATTTCTTTAATAAAAGAGTTTCATCCACAATCACTCTTTGAAACAGGTATATGTAAAGTAACGACTATCTGTAACTATAAAAAACCACCCAGCAAATGAATAAACTCATTTTTTTCAAAAATGAATACCCACGTTGTCAAAGGATAGCATATACTTCAGTAAAATAAGAACCAATTTTTTGTGCCATGTAAACAAAATTCAGCATTGGGAGTTCTTCACTTTTTTACAGGTACTACATAGCTACTAATATAACTCATCCTCAAGTGAAAATTAATCCTCTATACTGATGCTCGCTACATTAATCAATAAATAACAAATTTCCAATATCAGTAACTCATAAGCCCAAAAGGTAAACACCAAACGAGTTATCAACAAGCCTAACGTGTCTTTACCACTTCACGTTTGTATGACTTAAAGGGTAAATGGCATAAAAGGTACCCAGTTAGGTCTAATTTCCAAATTAAGGTATTCGGCTTCTTTTTTCCCAATTAAAGGTATCAAGCCTGTTTTATGTTCAAAAAAAGAGTCAATACTAAAAAATTTGTTAAGATTTAAATGTTTAGCTATTAACTTGTCACATGAACTGACACATCAACTTTTTTATGCACTTATATAACCAATATACAACTCGGTATATAACCAATTTGAGCCTTATTCTCCTATAATCATGCATTAATAAGTCCATGTCACAGTAAAAGCTAAACGTTTAAACACACCCAAAAATCTTACAATGTCTCAATTTTGAACATAAAATAAGTTGGTTACCAATACATGAAAATAAGAAAGTCAATTTTGGGACCTTTTATGCCATTTGCCATTACTTAAACTAAAGCACATACATCTTAATTTCTATTTACCTACACACTTCCTCACTATATATTCAACTAATTTTCTAATATCATCAAATTAGCATACGATTCCTGAATATTTGATCTACAAACCTATCAATGTGTCTTGACGTATAAAGAATGACAAAACTAGGTAGCCATTTGTGTGTCAATATAAAGTGTAAAATGACAAAAAGCAAAACACTAAACACTTGTTTTATCAGTATATGTTTGGCAAACCTAGGGTTAGTTAGCAGAAGCCGTAACATAGTTGTAGCTGAAAGGCCAAACGCATATTTTATTAACGTATGCAATAGGAGCGCTTAGCCACAATCCACCCAAAAGCTGAATGCCTAGTTGTCAAAAGCGACGGCGAATTCAAGCTTTATACCCTAAACGCATCGAAAAACTTGTCGCCAAACATAGCCATGATCCTCTACATCCTAATTCCTAACTACCTACACACTATTTAATTACCTCATTCACCATCTCAACTAACTTACTAATCAGCCTGTAAATGTGTTTTCATTAACATTACTCAAACTACGTCAATATTAGGGGCGAAGACATGAGGGGGGAGGGGGGGCATGTGCCCCCTAGCCAAAAAAAATTGTAGAGTTTTAAAATATCTGGCTAATTTTGTAATTTGCCTGCTAACGAACCGATTTATAGTGTATTTTCTAAAAATCATCAAAGTTTGCCCCTCCACCATAACTTAAAATCCTAATCACCTATACACTTCCACACCGTCACTAATAATATCAACGTGTTTTCGCCTACGATTACTTAACCCTAAATATCAACCAATAAGAAATCATCACCAATCTAAAATTAAATATAAACACACAATTAAACAGATCGTAATTAAATAAACAGCGGATCAAATAATTGAAACAGATCTATATTTACATGAATTGAATGATAACTGTATGAATTAGTGATTGTTGTTCATACCAGTAGCTGCGATTTAGGTTGAAAATAATTGAGAGCGTTGATTTGACGAACGAATGAATTAATGTGAGATATTTTTATTTATTGTGCCCTATCTAGTAAAGCAACCTCGTATCCTAAGTTGGATTGGGCCTATTCTAAAACCTATTGGGCCTGTTTAAATAATGACCAAACGAATACTCGAGCAAAACTACGGTTTATAACGGCAAGTAACTATACTTCCGAAATCGTGATATTGGTTTGATTCTTGATTCAAAACTTGCGAATTTAATTTATAATCATTGCAATAAAAAAAGTCCACGAATTCAAAAAAAATAATAATAAAAGTTTAAGGAGCAACCGTATGTTAACTTGCCATTTTTATTACACGAGATTGGCGGTGGTCCGGCGCGTTGCGGCCGGGCGTCGTTTTATCGCGTTGATTATTGGACAGTAATTTTCTACTATTACAATAATCCCATCGTCGCCGGTAAATTAGTATCTTCTAGTTACATGCGGTGCATCTATAAACTGGATGCGTCGCATCTATTGGGCCAGCCCATTAACGGCAAAATGACACGGCGTCGTATCAAACGACATTGCCTCGCGGTTTTTTTGCGGGTTTTGTTGGGAAAACTATTTCGTTAATAATGGTGCAATAATCTGAAGAGGGAAGATTATTTCGTTATTAATGGCTCAAGTTTCATAATTTTTCGAGGCCATAGACAAATATATTGAGTTGGATAAAGTATTGCATATTTATACTCGTTTTTGTTGGGAGAATTATTTCGTTAATAATGGCGCAAGTTTCATAATTTTTCGAGGCCGTTTGGCACGAAAAATAATAAACACAAAAGCAAAGGCAAATACATTAATTTAAATAAAGTATTGCATATTTATACTCGTTTTGTTGGGAAAATTATTTCGTTAATAATGGCGGAAGTTTCATAATTTTTCTAGGCCGTTTGGCACGAAAAATAATAAAAACAAAAGCAAAGACAAATACATTGATTTCAATAAAGTATTTCGTTAATAATGGCGCAAGTTTCATAATTTTTCTAGGCCGTTTGGTACGAAAAATATTTAAAAAAAAAAAAAAAAAAAAAAAAAAAACTGGGCCGGGTACTGTAGCGGGCCACTGTAGCAGCCCGCTAATTTTGGCGGGAAAAATGCCGGGCAATACGACGTCGTGGTCACCGGTTTTAATATATACTTATAATGTAGGTTAGAGCAAAGTAAAATAGTAGTAAAGATATGTTTTTTTTTCCCTTCGTTTATAAGGGGTGTTATAAAAGGTGTTAGAACTACAAGACAAACCGTGTGTTGTTTGATCTTCTTCTTTTATTTATGTAAAGTCAAACTTGCTTGAAAACCGTGTGTTACAGCAAAGTAATTAGTAGTATAGATGAGGTGAGATCCGTAACAATCAACAAATATCTAAAGAATAAACTAGCACATCCTAGCCATTCATCCTGCTTTAATCCAATGGCTGAGATCAAATAAAACAATAACAAAACAAGGGCAAACTGGTCATTACAAGCTCATTTAATATAAAAATTAATTTCTCACCTTTTTTTAAAAAAATGACATATCTTGCAAACGGTAAATCTTTAAGCTACGAAAAATACACCATCTCGACGAGAATTAAATTATCTTTCTATAGATATGCACTTTTATATACTTTCGACGAATTTTTTTTTTCAAAATTTTCACTCAAAAAAATCACACGTAATTTGTAAAATCACTTGTGATTTGTTATTTTAAAAATCACGTGTGATTTTGTAAATCACAAAATCACATGTAATCTCAATATCAAATCAATTTATTCCTTCTTTTATAAAACAAATTCACATATTTTTTTTTTTTTTGTTATGTTATGAAAAAATGTAAATCACATATGATTTGCAATAAAATCACATGTGATTTGAGGTAAAATCACATGTGATTTGCGGTAAATCACATGTGATTTGCGTTAAATGGTAAAATCATATGTGATTTTTTCTTTTCTTTTTTTGTAACCCGAGTTTCCGAAATCACATCTGATTTTTTAATGTGATTTATAAAATCACACGTGATTCGTTTTTTGTTGTGATGTAAATCACATGTGATTCGTGTGTAAATCACATGTGATTCACCATAAAACGTAATTTAAGGTAAAATCACAATTACCAAAAGACTTCTTTCAAAAATTGTGCTTTACAAATATTATCTCAAGACTTCTTTCAACCCCTTTGTCAGTTTTACTCGTCTTTCATGTTTGTCTGGAACTCTGTACAGAGAACCAATAACAATTCACATACTATCAAGCAAATTACATCATACTTTCATTTAAAAATGCAACAAAATAGAAATATACAACTAACAAAAGCTTGAACCATATACAAATATGAGAAAATGCGTATACTTTCGAGCATTTCTTGTGTATCTGTTCCACCGATTGTGTGGAGATATCGAGAAGGTATTTTCCGGCAATGATGACGATGGTTTTTATAGATCTAGTAGTAGCGGTAGATCAGTGATTATGACAGATCCGATGGTAGTGATGGTGGCGCCGGTGATGTGGTACGATGGTACCAGATCTGGTAGTATGGTGGTGTGGTAACGGCGGATCCCGGCTGATTAGGATCAATCAACGGCGGTGGATCAGACAAGTTGTGTCTCCCATTCCAACTATTTGACGACAGTGGCTTGACGGCGGCGGCTCGACGGCAACAAATCAATGGCGGTGGATCGACGACGGATCCATGACAGATCGACGGATGTATGACAGTTGTTTGTGTATGTGTTTATGTGGTTTGTGTGTGTTTTGTAGAGAGATAATTAATGAGAGAGAAAGTAGATCGGAGTCTTTTCTTGAAAGAGAAAGTGAGGTACGAAATCACATAAATGCCCTTCAGTAAGTAATAAAAATAAAATGGGAAAATATATCAACCGTAGGATAAAAATAGAATGGACGCTTGAGATGAAGTGTTTTGATCTTTAAATAATTATTGTTCTGCATTGAACTTTTGTCTAGTATAGATTCACTTATTTTTTTCATTTATACAAAGGGTATGATAGGTAAACAATATTAATAAGAAATTAAGAACTTTTAAGTTTAAGTGATGGCATCCGTATTTTTATAAGTAGTAAAGATATAGCTGTTAAAATATATAGATATAAAGATAGAGACATTTGTTTTAGATTAATATATTATTTTATTTTAAATTATTGTTATACATTAAATATTTTATATATATATATTTTATATATATATATATATATATATATATATATATATATATATATATATATATATATATATATAATTAAAAACCTAGAAAAAAAATAATAAAGAGAAAACAGTAACGATTTTATTTTTCTTAAACCTTAATGTTTTTACTAAATGAGTAATGAATATATGAGCATCCACAATGCATTAGCAAACACTTATCAGTATTTAAAAAGTATTCTACATTTTTTTGCATTACAAGGTTGAGTTTTTTCAAAATTCTCCAAGTCTTTGAAGTTTCATACAATGTTTATAGAATATGCTTAAAAAACTAAATATAAAGTGAAATTCTTTTCATTGACACCCTCTTCATTTGCATTGTTGTGTGTGACTCTCTATATCAATATTAGATAAATAAATTCAAGAAATTTTAACTTATATTATGGACAATGACGTACCCAGAAGAACAGACTAAGTGGTTCCTTCATTTAGTAATGGCGATTGAATTAAAGGTTCAACAGGTTGAGTTTGGTCAGGTTTGAAAAGACGCAAGTTTTAGGTAAACGATACTAAAACGAACTTTAAAATATATATAGTTTTGAATAATGCTCATTCAATAATTAAAAGTTCTTACAAAGCTTTTATGTAGTAATCAATTTTACATTTTATGAACTTTAAATACACAATTTGATTAGGCCATAATCAGGCTTTTGGACCGGATAATGGCTCTAAAATTAAACACTTGTTTATAGTAAATTTAACGGTTTTTCAAATCTATTATTCAATCGTGACATTTAAAATTTGTGAACTCATTGGATAGATTAACCATCAACCCAAATTCACAACCATAAATCTCATAAACAATTAAACGTACTATTGCGAAAAATGCGGGTTAAGCAAGGAAATACAATGACCAAACGAAACAACCATTAACTGAACAAACATACGATTGGTTTCTATGATACATAAAAACTAATAAGCAATTACTATTAGTTTTACTAAATTCAATGATACATAAAAAATTAAAAACTATAAACACATTTGATTATTATTAATAATGTTATCTCTAATAAAATATTTGAACTAGTCATGGATTCGTCATATTAAAAAGTGGGAATTAAATTGATGATTTTCAGATAAATAAAAATAAAAAAAGCCCAAAACCAATGTAAAAGATAAGCTTATTTCGTCATACGAATTTATATCAACTTTTCCGCCGCAACGTGAGGCTTGCCGTTTCTAGTTAATTTTTTGTTTCATGTTCACTTGCTTATTGTCACGACCTACATCAAAATTTCATAAGTATCTACACTATTCTTGACGACTCAAGAGGCATATAAATAAGTGGCAAAAATATCTAAAATCTTTTTATAAGCGACTATTTGGTTTCCCATGGACCGATTGTGCAATAATTCTAAGGCCCTAGAAGGTTCATTTAGGAATAATATAGAAAGTTCATGTGCATCTCTAAATAGTGGTGCATCATTTAATACAAACACCTCACCATATATTCTATCATAAAAGTGATCTAATCATGACACGCCTGCTAATCCACTACTGTCATATATTTCTTTTGGGTGAGTTTATCCGCGCCTTCCTATAGGGAGGGTATTGAATCATTGGATGCATTGTTGGCTTGTACGGTGTGCATCAAAAGTTGTACGGTTTGACCAAACCCTCCCTGATGTGACAACATAGGGAGGGTATGTATAACACATCCCATTTATTTTCACTCAAAAGTGATTTCAAATTTAGTCGAAGGAAAAAGTTGGTGGAAGTTGGAACACAAGATTTTGAAAGTGGAAATCAGATCGACATAAATTACAGATAAGTTGCTGAAATGCGTAGATAGCCGTAGAAGGGGGTAGATGAGGTCGCCAACGACACAGGTAGTAGTTGGGTCGCAGGATATGGTAAGTGGGTGGAAGACGGGGTTGATGAGAGAAAAGGTTGAAGAAGTTGATGGATGCAAAAAGGAAGTTAGTTACACATGTACAATTATATTTCACTACTGCAATCGCATGCTCAATTTGTTCCAAAAAAATCTCCAAAATTTAAATTTTTCACTAGTCAACACTATGCACGAGGTTACCTACCAAAATTCTCATATTCATAAATTTACACCATGTCTGACTACCAATAATGCTTAATCTCAAAAACCTAGAAGTCTCAAATTCATTGACAAGCCATGATACCGAAAATGCAGCAAACACAATTGTAGTTGATGCATAATTTGAGTGATGTGTATTTAACAACTACTCCATCAATGACACCATCGTCACGTAACACCACAAACACCACCACAACACCAACATCACCCTACATCACACCACCATCACATGACACCATACCACCACCACCTATCGGCACCACAATACCACCATCACCACACATACATGCGGGGCCTCGATACTACCATCACTCGACACTATAACACCCCCTTCTGGCACAACCAACTCACCACCACCCCGCAACACCATAAAAATGCAATCACCCAAAACCAGATGCGCCAAAACTCAAACTTCACTTATCACAACATCACCAACTCCCTCTTCTGGCACCATAACACCACCACTACCACCAATAGACAAAACCACAACTCTACCACCACTCAGTGTTACCGCAACACAACCATACGCCAGCCACCTTAAGACCGTCACCACCCAAAACCGACGCCGAAAGACTGAGAACAATGCCACCTTTTTTGACAGTCATCGGAACCTTAACAACAATACTACCCCAAGCGTCACCACAACACAATCATCTTCAGCCACCACAAGACCATCACCCGATGCCAGAATACCCAAAACAACGCCATGCACATTAAATTTTTATGAAACTCCGTATCATAAAAACAACAATCTACGGTACCACCATTACATTACCACCATAACCACTCGGTAGCACCACTTAAGTGCTTATATAAACCCCATGGATACTCGTCATCTGAAATCTTGCAAAAACTATATGAATTCAGTATCAATGGGATTGTGCGAGAGTATTTGGCGAGGTCTTTACTTGTAATCTTGTTGATTTCACAACGAAATAAGTGGGTATCATGGTTATTAAAACGTTGAGAATTAAGTTTTTTAGGATTGCTAATGGTGGGGAAGGTTTAGTTGATGAATTTATGCATTTAATTTACTTATATACCCTCCAAATATTTGTTTACAATTATAGATATGTTCGTTTATGTCATTTTACATATTATAATTACATTTAACAGCTAACTTACCAAAAACTTTTATTGAAAAAAATATACAACTTGTAGCTTATGTTAACAGCTTACAACATACAGTTTACAGCTTACAACTAGTTTTGCCAAACATACCCATAATTCCTCTATTTTTCTGTAACACCCCAAACTCGGAATATGGCAGCGGAACATAGTTTGGGGTATTACCTCAGGGTAGGACAGTCACAATCATAGAAAACGACCTCATGACAAGTCGTTTTAATAAAACATATCATTCGAACTTTAAGAAAAACATCAAAGTTTAAAGATCTCTAAAAATTCAAGCACAACGGAATAATAAGACACAACTTAAAAGGTTTTTCGAATGATAAAAGATAATAAAGTAGAAAGTGAAAACCAATAGCCATCAATAGTCTTCATGCCACTTCCAGTGCCAGTACAGTATGCATCAGTTACCTAAGATAAAACATGCTAAAAAGTCAACACAAAAGTTGAGTGAAATTCATATGTTTAAAAATAAAGTAGTTGAACACAATATTTTCAAAGTTTGTATGATATAAGTAACATATACAAATATCGGGTAAACCGTCGTATAGTTGCTAAGCTCATGGCACTCAAAACGTTAACCGGCATCAATAACATTAATGTAATCACAATAATAATATTCACAAAATTTTCCCCCAAGTAGAAAGCTTGCCTACTACCTAGTTAACTCCAATATAGCACATCACATGTTGTCGTCCTTAGTCAACATTGTGGGTTAGTCATTCCTATAGGCCTATAAAGTATATTCGCGCTCACTCGCAAGTGATTAATGGTTCATGATCGAGGGACTTGCTTGTGGCAAGGGTGGTACTTAGCATTATCATCTTAGTCAGGAAAAGCATACATTTAAACAATTGTGTTCATAAAAGTAAGTAGCATGTATCTCCCCCTTAGGTTTATAAAACAAGTTAAAAGTAAAGTGGGGCTATGAATCACACCTTAGCAGCAGAGTAGATATCACAATATGATCAGATGGAATAGCACGGCAAGTAAACTTCAGCACAAGCTAATAAGTAAATAGTATGTTTCAGAAATAATCCTCAAAGTGATTTATAAAGTAAAATTCGTGGAATACTCGTATTGAAATGAAAATATTTGGTTTCAATGGCGATGAAAAGAAGTAAACATTTATATCTCATGTGGATGTTAGATAAAAGTTAAGACGATAAAAGTCGGTGAAACATAATCAAATATGTAGAAAAGATAAGGAAAGAATAAGAAATGAGAAAGAAAGAACAAATCAAGAAAACAAGAAAGAAAACATCAATAGGTTGTTTCGACGTTTTACCCATAACCCAAATAGTCGGTAAAACGTTATAATTTAGGAAGAAAACGTATAAGTTTCAAAAGGTTTTTATGATGTTTACAAGCTGTAAATAATTAGGTTATAAGAGGTTTTTTTTTATAGAAATTTGGACATGACGCGTCCATTTTAGTAACTTTTCCATGTCGTCACGACTCTTGAATAAACCAATTTTAATCACATTTTACAAGATCGACCATTTTGTTTCCGTTTGGGTCCTAATATGTTAAGCTCTTTCGATTCTAACATACTATTCTGTCTCAAGTACAAAATCGTCCATAAGTCCATCGGCTAATACCGTAAATCCAATAACGTCAAAATCCAATAATCTCATCCAAGCATAGGTTATATCATAACGTACAATCCAAATCTAAATCATATCCCAAGTTACCCGAATAATATCCGAAACACCAATTGACAAAACAAAACGAAATAAATTAGTAAGCGGAAGTGAAATAAATTGTTGAAACAAAAAGGAAAACAAATAAATCAAAAGTCCAAAGTCATTGGGCTTCGGCCCAGTGCTTAACCTACACGACCTATGTATTCACTTTGGACCTACAGGTCCAAAACTACCAACACTTGCCTCACATGGGCTTATATAGTCCATAAGGCCCAATAAGACTATCCAAGTCCAAACCAACTCAATCTACTAACTCGAGGTTTTATAACCTCGACTACGACATGACTCGAACACAACGAGGTTTTCTAACCTTGTTGACCAACCAAATGACAAGTAATATCAAACCCGTCCTGACTCAACTACACTACTAACCACTTGAGCTCGTGCTCCCTCGAGCTAAAACTCGTACCAAGATGTAACAAACAAGGTCGAGGCCTCGGCTAAAAAGACCACGACATGGCCGTGATTCCCACGAGTCACGACTTGATGCGTGGTTTTGCAACCTTACAACAGGTTTTACCTCTCGAGGGATCTCAAGAGGCTTACAACCCCACCAGGCAGTGTACCTGACCGATGTAGTATAGTGTAGTGGTAAGTACGGGGGATTGATCGTTCTCCACAGGGAATAGTGTTCGTTAGGTATGAAAAATTACTCTAATAGGTCTAAGGGTGAGAGAAGATTCTATAGGTCTAAGGGTGAGAGAAGATTCTTTTTATGTTTTTATATTTTTTTATGAAAGCAAGTAAAATCTCGGGTTTGAAAGAGTGGGCGGAATTAGTTGCTAGTCAACTAACTCAAGTTACTACAAATGCAAATAAAATAAAATAACAGAAAATGAAAAGGTTGGTGAAAACTTATGTGGAGGGAAATGTGTTTACTTAGATTTCCTTACTCCCTAACTATCTTTTACCGGTTGATTAGTGTGTATTAGTTGCGTGGATGACGGGTGTATTCCTTAATACCATTTGTGGGGTGGCGTACGTACTTCCCCAACTCTACAAGCTCCTACTTCACTCCTATGTCGAGCCGGCTAGGAAGCTCCTAACATGGGATCACTAGAATTCGCTTGTGCATTAAATACAACCATAAAAACCTTTAGTACGCATTGGTTCATGTTTCTTAAGACGTTCAAGCAAGTTACCGAATAGGAAGTTAGCCAGTTTTCTTAAGCCTAACATAGATGAACAATCATCCAATACAACTAACAACACACTAATAACCAATAATCAATAGCTAGGTTTCATTAGATCTAAGCAAACACAAGATAAATCTAGCCTAGCATGTTAAACAAAAGACAAGAACAAGATAGAATCAAACAACACATAGACATATTGAAATGATTAATTGATAACTTATCTTCAATGTAACATGGAAGATCTCAAGGCAAAAAGCCTTGAAAAAGCTGCCAAATTCGTCCTAGGGTTTTCACACATAAAGTTCCCCAATAAGTTCCACACTAATGACAAAAAATTGCAAAACTATATATAGACTTTCAATCTGACGGCGTCACGTTATGGAGTGTGACGCCGTCACCTCGCCGCTTTTAGGGTTCCCGGATGACCTCCTTGACGCCGTCCCTCTTTAGCTCTCCAAAATCCGTTCTGGCCTATCAAGGCTTGACGCCGTCAGGATTATGCGTGACGCCGTCCCTCTCTAAATTAAGCCGTGACGACCTTGATCATATTAAAGCGTGACGCCGTCAGAATTTCATGCGAATTTCACTGGCTTATCATGAGTAATTTTCACATCCACCATTTTATTGCCAAGCCGTGACGCCGTCTGGAGAGGATCCTGACGCCGTCAAAGGTAACTTTTAGCCGATTTTGAGACTTTGTCGTTTTCTTCACTTTAATGCTCCAAAAACGTCCAAAATGCTTCCTTTTCCAGATTTCTTCTCAAAAGTACCTAAAATGACAAAAGGAACGATTTAGGGCAATATTTGATCAAATAAATACGATTTAGGGCTTAAATGACCCCTTAAAAGCGGTACACTTTTCGCTTCATCAAATACCCTTACACTTGAGATTTGCTTGTCCTCAAGCAAATGCGCTTTTATTCTAATCAAAATACAAGTTAGGGGTCATTTAATGCTAACATAAAAGTAATTACAACAAATATTCGTTCCACTTTAATCATAATAAGCACGGAGATTACAAACTAGCACCTCACAAGTAGTGTTTAGATACTCACATCTCTCAAGTGTCATCAAAATAAATCTCATAAATGAAAACGGATAATATCTCTCACTACCTGTCATAGCAAATAGATTACCATAGGCTTGGGAAAGGATCGAAAACCTCCTCCACTAGGCGTAAGCACCTAAGATAAACTATCAAAGAGGGCTTTTAAATGGGTTATAACGTTAGGTGTAGGGAAAAGGAAAACACGGTTTTGTTGGATAAAGGATATTTTACTGGTGGCGAGTTAAAGATCTTGATCAATTACATGTACTATACAATGTTGCTAAGCCAAGACTCGACTCGATTTAAGCTAATGAAAGAAAATAACAAAAACATAAAACAAACATAAAATGAAACGGGATGGTAGTCCGTATGTTTTTTCTATTTTTCTTTTTCTCATTTTTTTGTATTTTTCTTGATTTTTTTTTTTTTTTTTTTTTTTCATACACTTTTGCCCTACCATCCAAAATAATACATCATAGGGGCGTTGCATTCCCCTTACACTTGAACTTTTACATAACTTTACAATTAACTAATCTAATGACTCGAATTAAGATGATCGAAAAACTTGGAGTACTTTTAAAATATTTAGCACATATGGGGGTAATAAATGATGTTCTTCCCCATTACTCCATTACACTAGTACTTTACCCATGAGTCTCAATCGTCCCAAAACAATATGTACAAAGATATGACTCGACTTAAGCAACCGTGTAATCAATTAGATAATTAACTTGGGTTTAAACAAATGTTGTAACAATAATGCACTAAAAATGAGTGCATACAAGGTAGGCTAAGGCGATTTGGGTGTATATTTAAGTGGGGTGTAACAAATTCTTCCTTTAAGTAAAATGCTTGAAAGGTCGAAACGAAAAGATAGGCTCTGAGGGGTGTACTAGGGGTATCGTGTACTAAAAATGAGTACAACGCAAAGGGTGTGGGAGAATTACTTGACCAATGTAGCCAATGTAATTATAACAAAAAACAGGTGTAAAACAATGGGTTAATCCTAATGCCTCTTATCATGTAGTAAATCTAACTACACGAATGTAGTCTCACTTGTGGCCTCGGAATGGTCCTAACGCAAGTTCTAGAATCTAAGTGCTACCGGTACACACATCATAGCATAAATGCTTTTCCTACCAATTCTAGGGGCGAACCTCACATATTTGGGGTGAAAATTTTTTAGTGGTACGGTTTTTTGTGCTAGTCATATAACTCCTATCCGTGAGACGCTCATTAGATCAAAGTTTCACTCCTATATGTTGTAAAAAATTTTAAATTTGGCACTAAAATTGCCCTAACAGGTATTTATCTCAGTTTTATTACACATCTACTATTAAACAAACAAAAATCAAGCGTAAGAGCATTCTCTAATCGTACTTTTACCCCCCCCCCCTTACACTTAAGATGAACATTGTCCCCAATGTTCAAATAACAAATGTAAAAGCATAAAGTAAAAGAATGAAATCAAATACTCCCCTGATTCGTTCGGTGGATAATGAAGTAACACGGTTAGATCTTCTTCCAAAGAGAATGTAAAAGCTTCATGACTAATGCATCGCCAAAAGCTTGATCCAAAACATTTCCTTGTCCAACATAACCTGTTAAACCTGAGAAAACAAACACGAAAACCTGCATAACATCGGCGGGATAAACTCTATATATAAGGATATAATGCTTGTGGGATGATAATTTTGCAGATTCCTGGAGATTATAAGTTAGAGATTTAATAAAAACTTTTTATGAAAACAAAACTTTCAAAAATTTTCAGAAAATTAAACCTGACGCCGTCAGGTTGTAACTTCTGACGCCGTCAGAAATGATCTGACAGAATTCTCATGTTAAGTTTCCGGAAAATTTCTGGAAAAACCTATACCTTACTTCCTGGAATTCCTGCAAAACTTCATTATGACTCGATACAAGCATTTGACTCAAACAAATACTAATATGCATGCTTATATCTCATTGTTATCGTTCATGTTCAATCTTGTTCTTAAAAACAAATTTGGATTTCCCTTACACTTATCTTTTGCAAAATACCTTTATATGTAGTTAAGACGAAGTTAAAAACAAAATAAAGCATTTTCACAATTTATATTTGAGACATGAACAGTAAACAAAAAGAATAAGAAATGCATACGAAAACAAATAAAATTAAATAAACAAACAATCAAACAAATAAAGCAAATAAAGCTTGGGTTGCCTCCCAAGAAGCGCTTGTTTTTGTTCGAGTCACGAGCCTGACTCTACCCTTATTTAACAAAAATAGGGGAGGTTTTCCCTACACTTAGGATTAAGTGCGGGTGAAAGTAGCGATACACACCCTTAGGGTGTGAATATGCCACGTGAGGTGAAGGGGGTGAGTGAATGGCTTCCTTCATCCTAAAACTACCCGGATAATATTGGTTGATGGGTGGGTCGGTTCCTCTTTTTTCTCCTAGATGTAAATCTAAGGATGAAAAGTTGTGTAAAGGTTGAGGTTCCAATTCATCAACACTAGGAAATTCCCTAGAACTATGAGTAAGGTCATCACTAAAAGTGTGCAAACCTATATCCTCTAGTTGTGCTTGGTCCAAGGGTTCTACCTCCATCGGGATTCCTAAAATCTCTTCTACTTCTTCCGGGTAAGTCACGGGCGGTGTGGGTGCCTCAAATGATGGTTGAGTATTTTGTGGGCTTATGGTGTTTACCTCATTATTCCACGTGTCAAGATCACCTATATCCTCGTCAATTGTTTTCTTAGGTAGTGATAATAACAAACCTAGTGCTTCATCCAACTTATGATTTATTGATACGGCTCTATCCACAATTCCTTGGCAAACTAGGTCGCTTTTCCTATTAGCCTCACTAAAACAAGATCCTAAACATGGAGGTTGTTCATAAGAATCTATCCTAGGTGAAGGCTCATATGATTCATAAGTGTCTCTAAATGAGGTATTTTGAACTTCTTGGTGTTCTAGCCACTCAACCATATCTTGCAATCTTAGAAATCTAAGTGAAAAGTCCATTTGAAGCAAATTACAAACAAAATCACAAAGAAAAGATAGACTACGAGAAAGCTACAAAATAAAAAGAAAATATCTCACTTGATAGGAATCTTGTGAGTAGACCTAATAAAAATAAAATTTCAACCTAAGCAATAACTACTCCCCGGCAGCAGCGCCAAAAACTTGATGCGTGGTTTTGCAACCTTACAACAGGTTTTACCTCTCAAGGGATCTCGAGAGGCTTACAACCCCACCAGGCAGTGTACCTGACCGATGTAGTATAGTGTAGTGGTAAGTACGGGGGATTGATCGTTCTCCACAGGGAATAGTGTTCGTTAGGTATGAAAAATTACTCTAATAGGTCTAAGGGTGAGAGAAGATTCTTTTTATGTTTTTATATTTTTTTATGAAAGCAAGTAAAATCTCGGGTTTGAAAGAGTGGGCGGAATTAGTTGCTAGTCAACTAACCCAAGTTACTACAAATGCAAATAAAATAAAATAACAGAAAATGAAAAGGTTGGTGAAAACTTATGTGGAGGGAAATGTGTTTACTTAGATTTCCTTACTCCCTAACTATCTTTTACCGGTTGATTAGTGTGTATTAGTTGCGTGGATGACGGGTGTATTCCTTAATACCATTTGTGGGGTGGCGTACGTACTTCCCCAACTCTACAAGCTCCTACTTCACTCATATGTCGAGCCGGCTAGGAAGCTCCTGATGTAATATATTTTTATATTTTTATTTTTGAATCCAAAGAAATTGTAACGAATACAATTCCCCCGGGTCGTTCTCCCAACGAAGGTTTGACGGCGAATAAGTCGAATCGGAGTCGTGAAAATGTGAAGTGAATAAGTGACGTGAAAGATTATTTTTTTAGTATTGATTACACTAAAATAAGGAAAATTAAAAGCAATCTACGCTATTAAAATAAATGCACACAAAAAGAAATCAAATAAATGCAAATCCCGGGCTAATCCCGAGATTTATAAAACTAATAGTGAAATTATAAAGCTAAAATGCAAAGATTAAAAACTCAAGGGACTGAAAATGTAATTCAAACAAACTAAATTATAAAAGAAAATTTAGAAAATAAAAGTTTATAAAAGCCAAGGGACTAAAATTGTAATAAACTAAAACTATTATTAACTTTATAAAAGACAGGGACTGATTTGTATTTTTTTGAAACTTGATTTAAACTAAAAACGTTTTAGAAAGAAAGACAAGGACTGAATTTAACTAAAACGAAATTAGAGGACCAATGAGTAAAAAGTGAAAATTAAAAACGTTTTTTAGACTAAAAACAACCCAGGTTCGATCCCTGGCTAAAGCTAACTTCTTAAAACTATTTTTTTATTTTTTTTTTCTTTTTGCAAAACAACTACAAGCTAACAAACACTAATTTCATGAAAAGAACAAGCTTAAATGAAATTGAAAAAGCTGGAAATCAACTTATAAATCCACCAGACAAGTGTTGCACTATTTTTAGAAACAGTCCAGATAAGGTCAAAGTGAGACTCAATTAAGCAGTTTTAAATGAGCTGAAAATAGCCAACCAAAAGCTGAAACTAATAAACAGCTAGCTTGACTAGCTTTTGCCCCAATAACATCATACTTAACTCAAATAGATTTCAAGAAAACTGCTTATGAACATGAGCTAGTGACTGAGGTGCAGGGCAAATTTTCAGCAGACAAACAATTTTGAGTTTAAATCTAAGAGCTTATAAGAGCTTCTAGATGGAATTGTCTTATTGTAACCTTGAATCAAATCACCAGAGATCACAATTCCACCATCCAACCTTACTTATAACTACAAACTAAACCTAAGAATCAGATTGAAAATTTGATTAGTCTGAGCAATTTTGACTTTTTGAGTTGCACTAGAACTTTGACCAAGTTCAATTTCAACAGCCTAAATCTATCCCTAGGTGTATTATTAAGATGTTTAATCACTAAAAACAATTAGATAAACACAAAATGCACCAAATCACACAATGGCAGATCCATTTCAGCTCTTATGCAGGCAGTGAGGTGATTAAAGAGAAGTTTGGACTTTTTAACCTTAACCCTACAAGTTTTAAGCAATTTTGGATCTGCCTATCCCTAATGGAGTCTGACTATGCAGTTAGAACAGCAATTCATCAATAAGAACACAACCAAACCAACAGATCCAAACACCCTTGAACTAGCAGATATCAAAGCTACAAACAGATCTAAGCATTAACAGCCAAAACTCATGATCAAATACCACTTATATCAGCCAAATATGATCAAATCAATACAGATTAGCAACTACTATCAGCTAGCATTAACAATGACAGATCTACTTTAACTAAGCTAGAGATAGAACATATATGAAACAGTAATGAAGCAACTACAATGAATCAAACATCAAACACTTAAACTACCACTGAATATGATCAAATCTAACTAACAAACAACTATTAAACAAGCAACAACAGATCTACACTACTTGAAGCAACTGATGCAATAATTGAATAAAAAGTGGAATTAGAACTCACAATGTAATAACCCCTCAGCTCAACAGAGGGGATCTCACTATGCTTGCCTATCTTTAGATAGGCCAATGGCTTCCTTTTCTCCACTTGGACTATCAAATTAACTCAGATCACAATAGAACCAATGCAGTTGACTTTTGTTGACCAGCAATGAATTATGAGAGTTTGATGTGTTTAAGCTAAAACATAAGCTCACAGAAGCTAAAAAGCTAAAATGAACTTCATCTAAATGTAATCAAACTAATTGAAACCTGTTTTTGAAATTTGAAAAACATTTTTTTTTTTTTTATGTATTTTCTGATTTTTTAAAGTTTTAGATGATTAACAATGACTATTAACTAAAATACTTGACTGAAATTGATTGCTTGATTATGATAAAACAGTAACAAGCTATTCAAACTCAAATTAAACTAAGAAGAGATTAAAAGTAAAATTCAAAGAAACTTGGAATATAAAGAAATAAACTACACTTTCATTAACTGAGAACTAGATTACATTTAAAAAGAAAATACAATTTTAGAAATGAAATTGACAGAGTTTCCTTACACTAAAATCTACATCCCCTAATCAGCTACCAAATGCCTCTATTTATAGCAACAATGAGAAGGATCTAGAGGAAGGGGGTCATGGATTGCCAAGCTGGCAATCCGTGTGACCTGTGTTTCTACAAAGCCTCTCTAAGCCGTATGATCATAATCTAATCATTACCCAATGATGAGCACCCTTGGATCACTGATTGTGACGTGTAGAAACCAATCATTAGCTGCCATCTGTCCCCGTGTGTGCTTGTTTGCTTCTGACACCTCCTGACACGTCTGACACCTTCTAGAAACCCTTTGATTTGACCAATTAGCCCTTAATTGCCGTAATTTTGAGGGTCGGGTAATTAGGGTTCTAAGGTTCTGGGTAAATGGTGAATTGGGGGGCGGGAGTGGGATAATAATTTTTTATCTCGTTTGACTATTGGTTAAGTGGTATTGACCGAGTGGAAATGGGCCGGGTTATATAGATTTTAGGATTTGGGCTTTTGGTGGTGGACTGGAATGAGTTGTCAAGTGGGGTTTTAGATTAGGATTTTGGATAAGTCCGGATAAGAGTTTTATGTGTAAAATGAAAATGAATAAGGACCATTTGTATATTCTATGAAACTCAGAGGACCATTTCTGCCATTCTTCAAAAGTAATATCCAAGGGCCATTCTTGACAAGCTTTGATAATTTGAGGACCTCAGTTGACTATTTGACCATAATTTCCTTCCCCGGCTCCGGCTTTTAACACATTTCCAAATCTCGTGCTCGTTATCTCGGGTTTTCCGTGTCTTTTGTCAATTTTCACGATATCCATCCCTGCACATACAAAAAACAAAAACACAATATCTTTTGGCATTTTGGTCGGGTTTTTGGTTATTTTGGTCCGGTTTTGGTCAGAGAAAAAGTATGTGTTTAAGCACATACCAGCTCCTAACATGGGATCACTAGAATTCGCTTGTGCATTAAATACAACCATAAAAACCTTTAGTACGCATTGGTTCATGTTTCTTAAGACGTTCAAGCAAGTTACGAATAGGAAGTTAGCCAGTTTTCTTAAGCCTAACATAGATGAACAATCATCCAATACAACTAACAACACACTAATAACCAATAATCAATAGCTAGGTTTCATTAGATCTAAGCAAACACAAGATAAATCTAGCCTAGCATGTTAAACAAAAGACAAGAACAAGATAGAATCAAACAACACATAGACATATTGAATGATTAATTGATAACTTATCTTCAATGTAACATGGAAGATCTCAAGGCAAAAAGCCTTGAAAAAGCTGCCAAATTCGTCCTAGGGTTTTCACACACAAAGTTCCCCAATAAGTTCCACACTAATGACAAAAAATTGCAAAACTATATATAGACTTTCAGATCTGACGGCGTCACGTTATGGAGTGTGACGCCGTCACCTCGCCGCTTTTAGGGTTCCCGGATGACCTCCTTGACGCCGTCCCTCTTTAGCTCTCCAAAATCCGTTCTGGCCTATCAAGGCTTGACGCCGTCAGGATTATGCGTGACGCCGTCCCTCTCTAAATTAAGCCGTGACGACCTTGATCATATTAAAGCGTGATGCCGTCAGAATTTCATGCAAATTTCACTGGCTTATCATGAGTAATTTTCACATCCACCATTTTATTGCCAAGCCGTGACGCCGTCTGGAGAGGATCCTGACGCCGTCAAAGGTAACTTTTAGCCGATTTTGAGACTTTGTCGTTTTCTTCACTTTAATGCTCCAAAAACGTCCAAAATGCTTCTTTTCTAGATTTCTTCTCAAAAGTACCTAAAATGACAAAAGGAACGATTTAGGGCAATATTTGATCAAATAAATACGATTTAGGGCTTAAATGACCCCTTAAAAGCGGTACACTTTTCGCTTCATCACACGACTTGACTCACTCTCGACAACCATCCAAACTACGACTCAACAATCCAAACAACACCTCGGTCGTGACTCCCTTGAGTCACGACTCACTCCAATATAACAACCAACATCAACTACGACTCGATCAATCAAACCACGCCTTGGCCGTGACTCCCTTGAGTCACGGCTCGCCCCATAAGTAAACCAACACCATCAAAGACTCAAATAAACCCAAACGACACTAGGCCGTGACTCCCTTGAGTCACGAATCGACCCTATTCGAGCCTTGAAGCTCTCGGCTAACCCATCACATAACCAAATCCAATCCAAACTCCAAACCGAGCTACAAAACAAAAAAATAAGCTTAAACAAAACCAACAAGTACAAGATAATCAAGGAACAATCCGAGTCAACTCAACTCGTGAGTTGACTCGGAATGAGTCACGACGAGTTTCGTGTTAAAACGTTAGATCCACCCGGTTTTGTTTTAAAACAATGGTTTTAGTTTAGTTTTAATGTAAAAATCGTTAGGGTTTTATTAATATCGAGTAGGGTTTAGTCAAAATGAAAGAAAATGAAGAAATAGTGGTGCGTGGCCTTACCAAACGAGAAAGGTGAGATGGGGAAGAGGTGGCTAGCGGCAGTGGTATAGTGGCAACGGTGGTGAGTTCCAACAACGAACCAAACGTACTCCTCTTGCTCCGATCTTCCCCAGAAATGACCTCGGGGTCTTGATCTACGCGGCGGTGGAGTTTTGGTGGTAATCAGAATTTGGCCGGAAAATGATGTGCTATGCCGGAAATTATAACTCCGGTGAGGTGGTGGTATCAAATGAGGAGTGTGAAAATGTAGAGGGGGGGGGGGGTGAATACGTTACCGTTTTAAAATCTTAAAACTTGTTGTATCAAATATCCCATTAAGCTTGTTGTAATATGAAAGATGTCAATTGTAGTTTATAACTAGCATATACTAAACAAGTTGACACACAAGTATAACTATCAAGTCATAACACAAACAATCACATAATGTAAACATAAAAGTAAAGTATTAAGTAAAAGAAAGAGCAAACCGAACAAAATGATTTATAGTGGTTCGGTCACGGAGCTCCTCTCCGCCCTACTCCACTCCTCGAGTACCCAACTCGAGAGTTACTTCACTAGATCAACAAGCTCCCTTCTAGGCGGAGAAAACCTTACAATCGTCGCTTACACTTTTTCCGGTACAAAGCTAAATACCGGGTTCTAGTTCGAGGTAGAACCAACCTGACGTCGCTTATACAATTTTCGACACTAAGCTAGATGTCGAGTTCTTTTACACGGGTACAACCACTCCCGATATGTTTTATGGCCCAATATAAAAACCTTGTATTTTATGGCACAAACACATAAACCATCTAATCTAGTTTGGTGAATAGATTGTGATGCAATGATGTTTACAATAATGATCCATGACATAAATGTCCACTGGATATGAATGGCTAATCAAAATGAACTTCCATTGATAGGAAGTCTTCAATGGATGAAGATCACAAGCTCCCTAAACTTGTTGTGATGGATCTTCATATATGCATGCATGAGTAATCTATATGTACTTCTTGAATAAGAAGTCTTCAAACAATGAGGATGACAAGTGCCCTTGAATCTTCATATGTTGGTATGCCTTGATGGATGATGACTTCAAGATCTCCAAGTCTTTTGGTAGATCAGGAGGTATGCTATGCTTGTAGTGGATGATGACTCAAGATCTCTGAGCTTGCTTCACAGGATCATTTCGTGAGTATGCTTACAACATAATGAAAGTTAGTAACATTGTGATCATGATGATAATGGTGATTAGAGTGTGTTACTACATGATTAACTAATGATCTAATTGTATGCTAAAGGGTAGAAAGAATGTATGTTCAAGTGGTGTTTATGCTAAAAGTGATGAGTAAACATGAATGAGTGGCCTGCTATTTATAGGCAAAATGATAAAACAGGCCATGAATTAGGCGGAACCAAATCGAGGGTTCCGTCCTTTATGTGATTTGGTTCCGCCAGTTCCCTGACAGCAAATCTCCAAATATCTTACCAAATCTATCTAAGATATTACAATATCCAATTCTTTGCTTGAAGATTTTTCCATGATATTCTCAAAATCTTCAAGATACCCTAAATATATCAATATGATGTATGCAATGATGTCATTTACATATTTCCATTTTAAGAATTAAAATGTAAACTATGTAAATGTATGTAACATGTATATGAATAAGTAACTTGTATATACTAGCTAACTAATATGTGTTCACCAAGCTGTATCATGTTGGTTTATGTGTTACTAAAGATGTTAAACTACTTATGCTATTATGTCATCATTTTCATAAGTAACCACATTTGTCTTAGTTTGACACCTAAAGTGTACTTATCCTATTATGAGATGAACACAACTTAGGAAACATGATGTACAAGTAAAAGTACTTGTATATGCAAAATGTAAAATGAGGTTCTAAGTAGAATGGTTAATCTTTTAAAATACTTAATGACCTAAACATATTTTAAACATTCTAAATGGTTTGTTAAGGGTTTGATAATAATGCCACGTAACAAACATGTACGAACCTGTGTTGTACCATACTAGGACTTGAGAGGTCGAGAGGTATTGAATATATGTTGAGACAAAATACGATTACAAGTAACTTGTACATTTTACGTTATGTATCAAGTTACATGTTTGTCATCAATCAAAATAAACGAGACTGTTTAGATTAAATATCGTAATATTTGCACTAACAAGGAGGAAAACCCTAATTTGAGTTTATATATAGTGAGGATGGGGCAAAGGTGGACGAATGAAAATGGAGGGGTGGTAGTGTAATTAAGGGCGCGGGGGTAGTTTTTGTAACTTTTGTTATTCTTTTAAAAATAACACCGTGAGACCCATTTGACATAGCAAAAATCCGTTTTAATATATGAGGCTTTTGCCATTGCGTTCGGAATGATTTTTCAGATAAAAATGAGTATTCACATGCATAGTTTTCTCAGTTTTAATTTAAATCAATAAATCAAATAGTTTCAAGTATTCTAGGTTGTGCCGGCTAGATTGGTGAATAACATTCACGTTTAACAAATTGAACGTTTCGTCCTTGTGGTTCATTAAGTGCAAAGACCGTCCTTATTTTGCACTGTTACGTGCACTTTTGGTCCTCCATCATTGCAAAAATCGTCCCTATGGTTTGCCAAATTTCACTGTTGAAGAACCAAAAGTGCACGTAACAGTGCAAAATAAGGACGATCTTTGCACTTATTGAACCACAAGGATGAAACGTGCAATTTGGCCAAACCACAAGGACGATTTTTGGCAATTTACTAAAAAAAAACACATATAAAGCTTCATACAATTTATATGCATAGAAGTTGATGGTACATATGGTTTTAAAAGGAAGACCGGACTAATGGGTTAAATTGGTTTAATCGGAAACCGGAGTGATCACCGGTTCGGCTAGCCAGTGAAAGCCGTCCGAAAACAAATCTAAGAGGACCGTCAGAACTGGTAAAAACAGGTGAACTGTGCCGGACCATGATTATTTTCTTTTTGTTTTTCTCAGGTTAATCAGCTCGTCATTGTTATTTTGTTAGTGCTTGAACTTTAATCACATGATACCCGCCGCCAAAATACGCGGATACCTGCTAGTATACATATAATAAAAACATAGGGGTGCAAACGAGCCGAGCCCGAGCTTTACCATACTCGAGCTGGCTCGTCAGTTTTTTTAACAAGCTCGAGCTCGAGCTCGCCTCGATCCAAGCCTTTATTTTTGTGCTCGAGCTCGGCTCGATAAGGTTTCACAAAGCTCAAGCTCGGTTCGATAAGGCTCGAGTAAACTTTTAACCATCATCGATCTATTGAGGTACAATCTTCTAATATCTGAATCATCCAAAGAAAGATTAAAAACATCTCGTGTTTCCATCCTTCTCTTCATTCGGTTAAAACAAATCAATCTTTAAAGATTGCAACAAATAACATCATCATAGATCCTGTTGAGACTTGATACCACAAATCAAAAGATCTCAGTTTGTTACTTTGTGTTTCATTGTTACTTTATGTTTGGTTCAAACAAAACAAAACGAAAAACAAGAAAATCGAAATCACAAATCAAAAGATCTCAGTTTGTTGTTCACTTGATACCAAGATTTAAAGATTAATCCGTGTAAACAAGAATGCATCGTTGATCTATTAAAGTATAAACTAAAGACACAAGATCTCAGATTTGTTCACAACACAATAGAATATTCACGGATCTATAAAGATCTTAATTGTGTGAACAAGATCCATCATCGATCTTTCCAAAGAATACATTTTTTTCTGTCACTATACGAATCTTAATATATATATATTATAATATATATAAATAAAAAAAAAGATAGAGAAAAATTAAACAAAGAAAATCGAACACACCTTATATCAGTTGATAGAAGAAACTCAAGAAAGAGGTGAGAGTAGTTTTTCTATGTGGCTGAGTCTTATTTTTTTGTGGTGCTAAAGGTTAGAGCAAGTGATAAAGTGGTGCTTTATAACCGTGTATTAGGGTTGAGTATTGGGCCATAAGGGCTGCATCTTATTTTTTTGTGGGCTTGGTTATTGGGCCAAATGGGCTCGGCTCGATAAGGCTCGATGAGCCTACTCGATCTTCACAAGCTCGGGCTCGATAAGTAAACGAGTTGATTTTCAGGCTCGAGCTCGACAAGGCTCGGCTCGTTTCGAGCTTTTATCGAGTCGAGCTCGAGTAGCTCGCGAGTAGCTCGGCTAGTATGCACCCCTAATAAAAACATAGCTTTTCAATTACCTACTTGAAGGATGTATCTGTTAAAAGTAGCGGTGAGCATTTTTTATTTATTTTAATTATTTTAATAAAAACGTTTGATAACATATATAACTGTAATTATAAATGAGTAAAATGACATAAAATGATATATATACATATTTAAATAGAACATGGTTATATGTGTAAAATGGTCGGGTGTTACTTACGTACAAGTCAACAACAAGGTTATATTCAACCTTCATTTGTGGCCAAATAACTACGATATATGCATCTAATGATATGCATCCATAGTAAGATAACTCAAAAAATACAGACTAAACTGTCACAGCTCACAGCTCCTTTGCCACAACTTCTTAAATAAGCATTGGAGAATTAGCCTTAAAAATAGCCACAACTCACCCTCCTTTGCCAAACGACCACTAAAAATCGAAATACTCATTGCTCACCATTCACCGTCTCAAAAAACTTCACACCATTTTGCATAAAACATACCCAAATACATCTTGCATATATACATTTACCCTAGTTGGGGAGCTTAATGTTGCCACATCATAAATTTCTGCATCCGAGTTCGAACTTGATGCCTTTTACATTTTGATGATAATTATCTTTTCTTTAAAAGTTGACGCTTGATCTAGCTCGGCCAAATTTAGAGCTCTACTTTTTAGACCAAGTCGAGCATCAAGTTAATATTGTTCAACTTGACTCGACTCGTTTACACCCGAAACAAAATCAAATAACTTATCTTAGCCAAACACGTATGTTAGGAGCAGGGGTGAGCAGAAACCGCACCGTGCACCGCAAACCGCAAACACAAAAAAAACCGCAAAACCGCAAACCTCAACAAAAACCGACGGTGCGGTTTCTGAAAATAGAAAAACCGCATTTTGCGGTGCGGTTTCGGTTTCTACCGAAAAACCGCACCGGAATAACCGCACCGCACCACTTCGTCATATTCAAATATATATATTTTTAAATAAACCCACTAAATTTCATAATTTTTGTATGGTAAAATGCTTTTGTTTATAATTTAACAATTTGTTATATCAAACTCATTTTATTAGTTAATTATTGTCTGAGATTTTAGGTCATATAATTTTATTTTTCTTTTAATTTATCATTGAAGTTTTTAAAATTATTTATATCATTTGACTTTTACTATTGTACAAATTTATAATTATATTATATACTAACCATTGAAAGGGAGCTGCTTGCAAAAAATGCAATTAAGTGCGACGTGTGCTTTTTCTATTGGCTAATTTTGAGCTTAAGGGCGAAAGTTGGCTTCCTATTGGGTAAAGTGTGGTGCGAGTTCGACTGTTTATTGTGCTTAACTATAATACTACTCTAATAACATTGTACGACACCAGTAATTTTACACCATATGTATATCACGTATACCACTTATACATGTACTATCTTAATGTAGAAGTTTATTGAGTACGATTAAACCATCAAAACAATCTTAATGTACATGTCATCCAATTAGGGTTTCTTAATTTTGGGTTTTATATATGTCAGTTTCTTGCCGTTTTAGAGTTTCTTAATTTGGGGTTTTATATATGTAGGTTTTTTTGCGATTTTGTGATTCATAATAATTTTGTTTTTGTTGTCTGATGTTTTAATTGATTGTGTTTAACTATTTAAAGCAACCTCAACCTACATACCAGCCAATTAGGGTTTCTTAATTTGGGGTTTTGTATATGTATATTTTTTGCCGTATTTATGGTTTATTATGATTTACTTTTCCTTAATTGACGTTTTAATTTACATATTTGTTTTATTTTAGTCTTTATTTGAAATTAGGGTTTTGTTAATTTGGGGATTTTCTTGATTTGTTTTGCAAGTAAGGCTGTTGAGGTTATTTGGGGATTTTATTCATTTCTTTTGCAGCTAAGTTTGTTGAGGTTTGTATTTCCAACTTTGTTCTTGCTAAAAATACCTGAATCACGTTATCGGCTCTTTATGAAAAGCCGTATCTTGGCTGTGCAGGCATACCATGTTGCGCGTTTCATTTAGGTCTGATGATCCTATATATCTGTTGTCTTGCTGGGGCAAGTGGAAGGATGGTAGAGTGTGACAAATAGTTGCCTCAGCAACCTCCACGCATGTAACCAGGACACTCTCTGCTTTCTAATTTTTTAATGGACTCTATTTATATATTGTTGGATCAGTAATGGGCTATGATGATAACCTGTTCTTTGAATCAAATGATATCGGTCATAGCAAGTCTGAACCTGTAACTTGGCAGGGCAATTACTGGATGGCGTGATAGCATACTTGCTATTGTGCAACCGTACGTATTTGCAGCCATGGCAGAGTTCAGACCTTTTTGACCGTTTTTCAGTTACAAATCTGAGCCTAATGATATATTGTATCAGTTTCGCGGTTTCTAATTTTTTTTTATATATTGTTGGATCAGTAATGGGCTATGATGATTAGCTGTTCTTTGAATCAAATGATATCGGTCATACCAAGTCTGAACCTGTAACTTGGCAGGGCAATTACTGGATGGCGTGATAGCATACTTGCTATTGTGCAACCGTACCTATTTGCACCCATGGCAGAGTTCATACCTTTTTGACCGTTTTCCAGTTACAAATCTGAGCCTAATGATATATTGTATCAGTTTCGCGATTTCTAATTTTTTAACAGACTCTATTTATATATTATTGGATCAGAAGATTAGCAGTGTGATTTCCTATTATTTTTGTAATTCAAGTAGCTTAACTGATATATGGTTTTGCTTTCCGTATCGGTACGCACTATTTTGAAATGACCTGTTATCAACAAACAGGATATTAAGTGGGGTGTTTACTTTTTTCACTTGAGTCTCATGATGGTATAAATCTATTGTCTTGCTGCGTCAACTGGAACGATGGTAGAATGCAGCAAATAGTTGACTCACCAAACTCCATGTCTGCAAGGAGGGCATACTATCAGCTCTATTACAACAATTAATGAGATGTATTTTCTGACATTCCAGTGCGGGTGTGATTGGAATGGCTTTTTATTGAGCAGATAATCTGTTGTCTTGCTGTGGCAACTGGAAGGATGGTAGACTGTAACAAATAGTTGCCTCAGCAACCTCCATGTATGCAAACATGACATATTATAGACTCTATTACACCAACTAATCAGATGTCTTTTTTGATATTGAGTTGCGGGTGTCATTAGAATGGCTTATTATTGGCCTAATAAACTGTTGTCTTGGTGCGGCAACTGAAAAGACGGTAGACTGCAACAAATAGTTGCCTCAGCAACCTTCATGTGTGCAACCAGGTATACCACTTATGCATATTTACTTTTTTCACTTGACTCACATGATGGTATAAATCTGTTGTCTTGCTATAGCAACTGGAAGCATGGTAGACTACAACATATACTTGCGTCAGTAACATTGATGTATGCAACCAGTACATATTATCAGCTCTATTACACCAACTAATTAGCTGTCTTTTTTGACATTGGGTTGTTCTGAAGGCCACTACCTTTTGATGGTTAGTATATAGTATAATAATTACTCAATGTCCCTCGCCATTTTCCCGTGGTTTTTTCTTGGGTTATTTCATTTCAGGATAGTCATAGGCTATGATAATCAGTTGTTCTCTGAGTCAAATGATATTGGTCATAGGAAGTCTGAATCTGTAACTTGGCAAAGCAATTAGCGGATGGCGTCGTAGCATCCTTGCTATTGTGCAACCGCGTTTATTTGCAGCCATGGCGAAATTCATACCTTTTTTATCTTTTTCAAGTTACAAATCTGAGCCTAATGATCTATTGTATCAGTTTTGGCGTTTCTAATTTTTGTATCGACTCCATTTATATAAAGGATAGTCATGTACGTAACTTGGCGGCCCAATTACCGGATGGCGCGCTAGCATACTTGCTATTGTGCAACCGTGTTTATTTGCAGCAATAGTGGTGCTCTGATTTTTTTGACTATTTTCTGTTTAAAAAACTGAGGCACTTCTCAATGGTTTAATCGCGTTCAAGAAACTTCTACATTAGATAATACATGTATAAGTGGTATACGTGATATGCATATGGTGTAAAATTATTGGTGCCATACATTGTTATTAGAGTAATGTTATAGTTGAGCACAATGAACAGTCGAACTCGAACCACACTTGAGCTAATAGGAAGCCAACTTTCGGCCTTAAGCAAAAAAATTAGCCAATAACAAGAGAACACATCGCACTTAATTACACTATTTGAATGCCGCCATACACTGTTATTAGAGTATTATTATACGTAGCGACGATGAACAGTTGACATTATGAAGGGATATGATGATTAATTATTGATTACTGAATTAGATGATATTGGTCCAAGAAAGTCAGAACCGTAACTTGGCAAGGCAATCGCCGGATGGCACAGTAGCATACATGCTATTGTGCAACCGTGATTATTTGCAGCCATGGCGGAATTCAGAGCTTTATGACTGTTTTCCAGTTACAAATCTGAGCCAAATGATTATTGCATCAGGTCTAGAGTCTGGCCTACCATTGAATCACATAAGTTGAACCAAAAGTCATCTCAAACGGTATATTAAAAAAAAAGTCATTTCTAAAGCAACATTTTCCACCATTGGCAAAAGTTAGAGAATTGTCGTCAAAGTTTAACATCGAACAAGATGTTTGTCTCATCAGAATTAGCCACAGGTAAATTCTCCACTCCTTCATATACATGCATGTTTTTTCAACATCTGTTGTATATGTAGTGTCTAAATACAGTATGCATGTATTCAATGCATTATGCACATCATTCATACTGTTAATGTGTTTTAATCATGCTAGACTTGATCTAATTGTGCTTTCTTTTTTTTGTTGCAACAAAAAAAAAATAAAAATAAAAATAATAAATATATATATATATATATATATATATATATTATATATATATATATATATATATAATATATAGAATCTAATATATGCATTATGTAATTGACTTATGTCTTGAACATAGACCTGCAATTACTTATATATAAGTGAGTATATTATGGACAAACCTACAATTTTATCCAGGCTTCCTTTTGCCAGTAGTGGCAAACTGTCTAGAACATGTGAAAACAATTATTGTCAGTTTCATGAAGGTTTCTTAGGAAAAAAAGAACCACAACATACAGTTAATGAATACACCAGACAACCATTAGTAAGTACTAAAGAAACTTATTGTCAAATGCATGATGTTTGCCGCCTCACTTTATGTGGGGTATCTAGATACATTCTAAATGCCCATTGCTGTGTACACTATCTCTCTGCAAAACATCATTCATTGCTTTACTTAGGGTGGGGCTATGATGATTCAAACCTGTTTTCTGACACTAATGAATTGGGTAGTCAAAGATTGTGTCCGTAAGTTGGCATGGCAACAACTGGATGACATCATTATGCAACCGTTTTTGTTTGCAGCCATGACTGGTCATACATGTTTTCTACCCTGTTTGGTTATAAAATATGAGCCTAATAACTGCCTTTGTATATGCATGATTAACATATTTTAGATTTAGAATCTTACTTTACTGTAGTAGACGACCGTCTTTTATACATCTTGGCAGGTTCAGTGGTACAAAAAGCTTTGATAATCAGCCACCTGCATTTAACCATAACAACAAGAACAGATGTTGTACATCGCTTGTCAATATTAGGAATTGAAGACTATCTGATATTCTTTATTTGTCGATGCTAACACTTGATGTTCTGTGTCTGTCATGGTCAATTTTTTTTCACATATTTGTAACTGCAGTTCCGCAAAAGGCCTTGATCACCAATAGGATACAATTCTAAAAGATAGATGAGAAACAGAAGAGAATGATGTGACAAGTTATTTGGTGCAAATTACTTCTTCGCACCATCCTCTTCTATTTCCCATCTATCTTTTAGAATCGAATTGCAGTTGCGAGTATGCGAAAACAAACTTACCATGACAAACACATAACATCGACTTTTAGTATCAGCAAATAAAGAAAACCATATACTCTTCATTTCCTAATATTGACAAGCGATCTACATCATCTGAGGTTGCTGTTATGGTTAAATTCATACGTCGGATTATCAGAACCTTTTGTACCACTTAACCTGCCAAGATGCGTAAAACACAGTTGTGTTTGACATTGCTCATCTGCTAAAACTTTTTAACAAGCTCCCATTTTTTTAGTTGAGTCAGAGGAGTTTTATAGAATGCTTAATGATACCCTGTTTTCTCCAATTACAGCTTTGCGTGCCAATGTCTGCTTATGTTTTTCTTTATTTTTTATTTATTTATTTATTTATTTTTTTTTTTTTTTTTCAGCTTCATGATCAATAATAGCGTTACACGACATATGTGAAACACACTAATGAATTTAAATAGTTAATGAAGTGCGGTATTAGGACTTTGTCAATATTTTTGTACCCCTCAGGTTTGCGCTCTCACCTAGCTCAATACATTATGCTTCAACTCAGATCAAGATCGGCTGTTGGTCAGCTTCCATGTATATATTTCGTATGCCTGCCTTTCAAAGGTATAAAATTTAATTTTAGTGAATTTAAATTTGAAAATTAAAGATTGTCTAAGCATAAACGTAAGTATTAATATTTGTTTATGGGATCCAATTTGTAGTCTTTCATAGTCATCAGTTGTTGAAGTTTCATTTTGTAAGATTCATTAAGAGCCTCAACTGAGAATTAAATGAATACATGCAAACAGAATCAACTTATCAGCGATGGATGTACAAAAACCGAGCTGACCTATTACTGTATTTGCATGCTCTGAGCTACCCAGAAAGTTCTATTCCTCAGGTTTGTTCATTCAATCATTCTGCAGGCACTACAGAAAAAGTAAAAACATAAGTCACATACTCAGGTATGTATTCACATTTATTTCCCTGCAAAACGTCGTTCGTTGCTTTACTTAGGGTAGGTCTATGATGATTCAGACCTATTTTCTGACACTAATGAAATCGTCAAAGATTGTAACCGTAACTTGGCGTGGCAAAGGTCTATCATATAAAGAAGTGAGTTTGTAAAACTCAGCGAAAAATTATAGTTGTGGATTCTATAAAAGTGTTTCAAAGAGGAGTTCAAAGTAACAAGGTATGTATTAGGTGCCCACATTACCTAGTGGATGAATGGTTTAATTTAATAAATCAGTCTGGAATTTTAACATAGTTACCCATTCTAAGTTCCCATACAGTTCCTTTTGTTATTTCAACAATCTAGCAATTCGCCTGGTGCAGGCCTTTACACAAAGGGAGTTGAAACGACAAAAGGAACTGTAGGGGACCTTAGAAGGGCTAACTATGTTGCTTTTTGAATTCCATTCTTTTTTATGACCTAAAACCAGCATCTACAACGTAATGTGGCCATACACAGCTTGCTACATTGAACTTCATCTTGAAAACCTCAATTATTAGGGCACATCTATTTAATAATCTAGCTGGGTTCCATTGGTTAAATTGACTGACTTCCCTAAAACCGTTTGTCTATCAAGTACACCAATGGTTTTAGGGAACTCGGTCAAATTAAGCAATAGAACCTATATACATCGTTTGATAGATGTGCTCTGATAATTGAGGCGTGTTGATTGTGATAATGATATAATGTGTATTGTTCATGACAAGCCACACTCCTTCAGTATCCCATTCAACACGAGTCCTAATACTCACATGCTTTTCTAGAATCGTAATTTTTTCGTTGCCGCACATTGGTACTTTGATCTTCCCCTCAAAAACCCATTCCTATATCACTGTCATTGCAATAGGTTTGGCGCAAAACTTTGCACATATTTCATCGACATGGCAATGGGATTTCGAGTGGAGACTCAAAGTACCAAAGTGTGTCGTCGTACGAACAACGATCCCCAACAAATTTAGTATAACAAACACGAAACATCCCGCTTAGATGGTTGCTCTTATCTTCCCCTCGAATTCCTTTTGCTATTTGAACAACCTACCAATACGTCTGGTGCAGACCATTGTTTAAAGACCGTATATATAACAAAAGGAACTTAAGAGGGAGGTAAGCGTTTCCACCTATGATTATTGGCACTGGTAATCTAATTAGTGTACATTTTTATAGAAACTTACCTATGCTCCCTTTTCATTATCTAATTGGTGTTCATTTTTATAGAGGCTCAAATTGTTTTATGCATGTTCAGCCAGATTCTTTCTCCTTTAAAGTCCACCATATTCTTCATTTGCAAATATTGACATACACTGTTCATCATAGTTACCCATTATGAGTCTCCATAATGCAGTATACTAATGGGCTATGATGATTAAGTGTTGATTAGTGAATCAAATTATATTGGTCAAACGCAGTCGCAACCGTAACTTGGCCAGGCAATCACCGGATGGCATGGTAGCATACTTGCTATTATGCAACCGTGTTTATTTGCAGGCGTGGCGGTAGTCTAAGTTTTTTGACCATTTCTAATTTAAAAATCTGAGCCTAATGGTATCTTCAATCTTTAACAAGGTTCATTGTCAGTTGTGTAGATCATAAATATACACATGTATGATCGAGATTGCATATGAGTATGAAGACAGTTAAATTATCCTGCTAATACCATACCGATGTGTATTAGCAGCATCATTAAACCATCTGTACGTAATTAACAACATCGTTAAACCACACAAACGTGAACAGTAAATGTTGGCGTAACCCAACAACCAATGAGAAGGTGTCACAATGGTTTCAAATACCAACAACATTGTTTGTTTTATGCATGACATTTATTTTCCTGAAAACCGTCATTCGTTACTTTACTTAGGGTAGGGCTATGATGAATAAAACCTATTTTCTGAAACTAATGAATTGGGTACTCAAAGATTGTAACCGTAACTTGGCATGACAACGACTGGATTGCATCATTATGCAACTGTCTTTGTTTGCATCCATGGCTAGTCATACATCTTGTTCACCCTGTTTTGTTATAAAATCTGAGCCTAATAACTACCTTTGTAAATGCATGATTATCATATTTTTAATCTACATTCTTACTCCACTTTACTAGACGACCGTCTTTTATGCATCTTGGCAGGTTCAGTAGTACAAAACTTTCTGATAATCGATCCTCTACATTTGACCATAAGAGCAAACACAAATGTTCTACATCGTGTCTCAATATTAGGAAATGAATATTAGCTGGTATTTTTTTGTTTGCCGATGCTAACAATTGATGTTCTTTGCCTGTGATAGTTAATTTTTTTTCGCATATTCATAACTGCAGTTCCACAAAAGGCCCTGATCAACAATAAGGTACAATTCTTAAAGAAAGATGAGAAACCGAAGAGAATGCTGTGACAAGTGATTTGGTGAAAATTACTTCTTCGCACCGTCCTCTTCCGTTTCCCATCTTTCTTTCATAATTGAACCGTATTGTTGATCAGAGTCTTTCATGGAACTACAGTTTCGAATATGCGGAAAAAAATTAACTCTCACAGGCACAGAACATCAACTTTTAGTATCGGAAAATAAAGCATACAAGGTACTCTTCATTTCCTAATATTCACACACGATGTACATCATCTGTGATTGCTGTTCTGCTCAAATGCACCAGGCCTGGCCGCTTTTGTAGCACTGAACTTGCCAAGATGCACAAAACACAGTTGTGTTTGCCATTGCTCATGCCGTTAAACTTTTTAACAAGCTGGCATTTTTTGTAAAAAAATGGGTTTTGTCGTTTCGGGCCTCCCTGCCGACTTCCCATAGATACATAGGCCGAGAGGTGATATTCAAATTTGATGAAGATGTTGTGATTCATAAGTGAACGGATAGATGCCTACTATGTGTTTGATGAAAGTCCTCAAAGAACTTGGTTTTGGTTAGTTTATTTCTTAGATGCTGTTTTGGCTTACTTATTGGTGTTGATTATAAGTTTTTTTTTTTTTTTTTTTTTTTTTTTTTTGTTTTTTTTTTTTTTTTGTTCAGGTTTGATTATTTTATAACGCGAGTATTGATTAGTTATATTCGTGTTGTTTCAATGGTTTAAAAGTTCAGATTTTAGGATTCTGATGTTGATTTTTTCGTGTTACTTATGTCGTCTGATGTAATTTTGTTAACCCTAATTGCTTTGAAGTATTTTCATTCGGTTTCCGAATAATTTCAAGATACAGGTATGTTCGTTTGCTCGGGTTTAGTTTTGCTTTTTAATAGTTTTCTTGATATTAATTAATATGTGGAAGATCGAAAAAATTCATTTCAAACTGTATGAGATTGTCACAGTTTTATGGCTTTTGGTAATCTTAGTGACTGTTGTGACTTGGACAATAGGCTACATGAGGATCAGGTTAAGCCGATTGGGATTGCTTTTGGGCCTGCGTATCAGGTAAATTCAATTATCGATTTATATATCAAGGTTTTAAATTTAGTGATATCAGTTTCTATGTACGATTTTGCATATGTAGTTGGTCTATATTATAAGGTAGAGGCAAGAGACATAATTGGCTTATGCACATACTCATCAAGTATTCCCAATTACTTAGTCCAACTAGAATATCTATTCTTTGATAATGTCTAAAGATATGTTTGATCTTTTTTATTTGGCTGTTAAACAACAAATGTGGAAGGAGTGTGCGAAGTCTTCAAATCCGACGTGTTTGGACCCGGACAATTCTCACTAGGGATGGAGTCGGCTAAAACGTTGGATGGCTACCAGTCCTGGAGGATATATTAATGATCGCAGAAGAGGTATGTTTTTATGATTGAAATGAGCGGAAGATACGTTAATGATTGTGTACGAAGTAAGTCTTTGTGTTTCCAGTTTACATGTTTGCAGGGTATTTGGGGGTGTATCCGTGTATAGATTCGCATCAAGAAACTGATCATATAGGGATCAAGCTATTTAGATAATTATGTTTACTTATAGCTGCAATAAAGTATCGTATGGTAAATTAAAATTCTTCTAATTACTATTTTACAACTTGGTTTGAGATACTTACAATTTAATCTTCTAAGAACTATCTCCATTTTTTCATAAAAAATGTCACTTTTTTGTCACTTCTATGTATAAATTTATTGCACAATCAAACAACTGATTCTGATAATAAAGTCTTTTTGTCTCCCTCTTGCAGTTTGTTGAAAATAACAACCCAAATTGAAGAAATAGGCAAGGATCTGAATCATGATAAGCAAATTGCTAACAAATCACTTGCAGAAGTGGAATTAGAGAATCAAAGCTTAAGATTAACTCACAAGCCATTTGTACTTTAACTAACTTCATATAATGTCTTAATGTTTATAATATTATCAGGTTCAAAGGTTGTAGATTAATAAAATTTGATACGTATTTTCATACATTAACAAAACTCTTCCATGTCTTGGTGCAACACTCCTGCAGTAACACGAGTACTCGCCACTTTTTATAGGATATATAAACTTAAATAACGCAACACTTTTCTTATCCATTAAGGGGTTTTCATATATTCCAAATCAGAATGTTCGATGTCATGATATATGGGAGATCTGCGAAGAACAACGTTTGGGAGCTTTCTTTGTGGCATTTTCACAAACACCTGATCTGCAAGCCAAAATGTGAAAAGAGGGAAACTAAGATGTTCAAAATTCAAACAAAGACTGATTTTTTGAATAGAAAAAATAAAATAAAAGAATTAAACCTTTCGATAAGAGAAAATTAACAGTTTTATTTGGATTTGTACCGCCTTTCTTGGGCCGCCGGAATCCCTGGTATGCCGCCTCAGCTTGCCATCAGATCTTTTAAATAGATAGTATGTTGTTTTTGTTTCATGTGTGTTTGTTTGTGAGGATGAGAAGTTCTTATAGTAATAAATGATTCATTTATAACGTACACATATGTATTATCTCTAACAATTAACAAACACCCAAACATATGAAATCGGGCATGAGTGCAAACTGTTCCGCTCAAAAAAAGGCCCGCCCCGCAGCATAGCGCGGACAAACATACTTGTTTCATACTAATACACAACATTTTGTATATATGTTTCAACTCATCATATAACCTTATAATATATTTATTATATAATAAATATATCCCAAAAAATATAATTTGAAAAAAGAACTTTAAAAACCGCAAAAACAACTAAACCGCAAACCCGTCAAAACCTAAAACGCAAAACCACGCGATTGCGAATTCTCATTTTTTTTAAAACCGCAATTGCGAATACGGTTTGATTTTTACCAAAAACCGCACCATACAGCACCAGTTTTCAGTTACGAGGTTTAACATGTTTTAAACATAAACCCTTCTCCGCCTCCAACTCATCCACTTCTAGCTAGGGTTTCGCATCTCCATTATTTTTAACCAATCATACACAACAACTAATACTAAGAAAACCATAAAAAATATGTGGTATTTATGTGTGTTTTATCACAGATTATTGGATTACAGGAAACCTGAGTTCGAATCATTAGCACATCTTTTTGGTGCATTTGATGGTAGTAATGATAATCAGTCATTAGAATGGAAATTGCCTGAACATCATCACCCAGATTCACCTTTCCATTTTGTTAATCTTCCCAATGAAGATATCGCCCGAAACATTGCTAACCGAAGTATGTTACATGTTTTTGATATTGTTTTGTTGTTGTTATTTAGTTTAGGTTTCCGGGTTGGCTCGGATTGCACGTATGTTTAGAACCCGTGTGAGGAATTTGTTTTGGATGTGTAAAAATGTATGCTTTTAAGTCAGGGTGTTATGGATGGAAAATATAGTTTGTGTTGAGTATTTGCTCTTAGTGTTGATTATTGATGAATTTGATCATGATTGCTAAAAGAATGTGTTTGCAGACTGATTATATGATTGTTTCGTTACCCAAATCGCATATAATTTGTTATGAGTGTTTGGATTGACCGATTGACTATGGAGCTGATTAGCTTGAAGTTGCTTGTTTAAGTAAACTATATGAACAAGCAAAATCACTTTTTATATGAACAAACACTATCACTTTTAATTGCAGTCTTAGATAGGGAAACAACCGCTATTGTTTTGAAATTCCAAATTAGGTGGATACAATGCAATGGTGGTCGGTTAGTAGTGTTGTATCCTTTGGGGAAATTAAATGATTATAAATTACCCTGTAACTGGCATACTTGTCGATGCACCATCAGCTATTACACTTGATAAAACAAGTCCAATGACCATCTACCTAGGTGACGAATGATCCTGGTTGTTTGGCGACTTTTACTCAGAATATTCTGCCTTCCCATTATATGGGCTGCAGAAGGTAAGGTAAGACTCAAGTGGTACAGTTATTGGAAAACATGGATCTTATTATGTTACAGTGGCTAAAAATGACACAGATGCACGGTACCTAATGTCTTTAGCTGTCTCATGTCTCTTGTGAGACTCAAACCAACAACCTTCGTGTTTGTGGAACTTAATTGCACCTAGTAATGCTGTATCATAGGTATTTTTTCGCTGTTATGGTGAATTGGTTAGTTGTCTATAGATAAAAGAAGGAATATGAAATCCTAGTGGCCTGGATTAAATTGATATTGTGTTAAATCTTCTGCCACATAGTTAGGCGGGGATGCAGAGTTGGTGGTCGGTGGTTAGTGTAGTATTCCTTGCGAAATAAAACGGAAGTACTCCTTTTCGTGTCATAACTTATTTAAGGACCCCATTGTTAAACTAGTTCATGCTTCTTGAAACCTTGAGAAAGCCGTGTATAATGATAGTATATGGCATGAAATGCTAATTGTTTGGGCCGTAAAGGAACTTTTATAGCTTTAGAAACTATATACTTGATTTAACAAGTCCAGTGGTAACTAGATGAGCGTCACTGAGTTTATGGTTTCTTACTTTAGGTTCCAAAACTCCATCTTGCTATTTTATTGGTTCTAACATCCTGAGCTGCATCATCTATCCTAGCCGAGCTTAATAGCAGTATGATACATAAGATTCGTGTCCATGACAATATGACATACGTGCATGGTAGTTAATGTTGTTACTTGGCTGATCTGATTTTTATATCCAAACTTCACTTGCATATGATATTGCTAACCATACAGATCATCATGACTCTCCGCATATCTATAGTTTGCTTCCAAGATTATACAAGAGCCAAGTTACCATGTGATATAGGATCATGTTGAACTATGCATTTGTCTTTTGACTTGTGGTAGTTAATACTTATATTCCAATTTCAGTTTTTAAACGTTTTTTCTTCTTTTTTATATTTGCAGGCATACTTGTGAAGGGGCTTTATGAAATATGGGGAGAAGGAAGTTCCTATGAGGAACTAAAAGAAGCAATAAACAGTTATCCAGATGACAGGAAGTTGCCATACTTAACTCCTGATAGCACTTTTAGGATTATAATAGATAGCTTTGGAAAGGCCATCCCCTTCAAGGACCAAACAGCTCGTATTAAGGGAATGGCTTACATCCCCTTTCAGGTATTTGCTCTTTTATATGTTTTTTTGTATATATTTTCCAACTTTTGTTATAGTGCAATATAGTGTGTATTGCATTAAATTCTGATGTACTATATTCATATGTCTCATTAGTATTCCTTTTTGTACATCGGAGTGATTAAAAGATAGATGTGTGTCATGGTTGGGTTATTAGCGTTTTTATCGAAATTTGAACATTACGTATAAATTTTTTATACATAAATTCAAACTTTTTATATAAAATAATAAAAGTTATCATTTTTGAAAGCCTCTTTTTGAAGAGTATTTGGTTATAAAATGACCCAAATTGGACACAAAACAATGACTAAGACATGGCAAACGAAAAAGTCCATTGGTATTTTATACAAAAATCCCCTTTATAAAATACTCACATTTGCTACTTTCGAAGTTTATATTATTGCATTTAGAATGATAACAAATGATCGATTATTCCAGGGTCGAGTTGACTTGCGTAATCCAGAGCATAAGTTTTGGCTTATTGAAACAGATGACTATGGAACTAACAATGGGCTTCCACCTGTTGTTGACAAAAGAATATTTTTTGGGCGCGAGATTGGGGCTGCTGACAGAAAGCTCTTGCCTACATATCAATTGAAAAGTCGTAATTATCTTGGACCGACTGCAATGGATGCAGAAGTGGCGTTTTTGATGGCCAACCAAGCACAGGCCATGCCTGGGAAACTTGTCTATGACCCTTTTGTTGGCACAGGGAGCATTCTAGTTGCCGCTGCTCATTTTGGAGCCATGACAATGGTTTGTCTTTAATTTTCCATTTGGTTTCAACATGTTGACAAGAGGTGGCAATCAATGACCCCTTCTCATAATATTAGGTCAATATGGGTTTCTCTTTCTCCAACAGGTCAAATGAGTAAAAGTCTTCAAATGTTCTTAAATACTTAAAGCAAATGAAAGATTTATACTTTTACAACATGGTTTATATAAAATTATTGAATACTTTAATATCATATAAAATAAGAAACAGACAGAAATAGTTGGCTCGCCCAACCTGATCTGTATTAGAAATTTCTAGTTTTGACCTGTTACATCACCCATTCCTTTTGCCACTTCTAACATTGACTTCAGTTTCTATATTATTTTACCCTAATTAAAACTTTCAGGGAGCAGACATTGATATCCGGGTCGTACGTGATGGACGTGGGCCAGATTGCAATGTCTGGAGTAACTTTAAACAGGTAAATTTAAGTATCTTTTCTTTTGAAACTATAAAGTTTAGTATGATATGTGGTAACATGCATCCTTGGCTCTTACTATTTAAGGAAAGTTAGAAAACTATAATGCGAGTATACTGAACTCACTGATTCTTTGTCTTTTTAACAGTATGGATTGCAAATGCCAGTTTCATTGTTAAGAGCAGATAACAACCTTCCTCCTTGGCGGCCTGGCTTAAAAGAGGTAACATTCCTAATCTCAAAAAAGTAATTGTTTTGGTGGCAAAAGTTTAGTTGCTTGAGAAATCATTAATTTAGTTATATTTTCACTCTTTTAGATATTTGATGCAATAATCTGTGACCCTCCATACGGGGTTCGTGCTGGAGGTCGCAAATCTGGCGGTAGGAAATTACTAAAAGGAGTCGTGGGCCCCTACACAGTTCCCGACGAAAAAAGGACAGGCCACATACCATCAACAGCTTCATACAGCTTAGCTGAGTGTGTCCACGATCTACTTGACCTGGCAGCCAAAATGCTCGTGATGGGTGGCCGCCTTGTTTACTTCTATCCAGTCCTAAGAGACAGTGACACACTCGATGTTAATTTCCCAGAACATCCTTGTTTCAAGCTAATTTCCAGCTGTGAACAGATGCTAAGCTATCGGTATAGCAGGGTATTGTTGACAATGGTGAAGATTGCACCATATACTGATGAAATTGCAGAGACTGCGCAGGCCCAACATCTGGATTTTAAGGAGAACCATCTTAAATGGTTAGAAGAAGGTAATCTTCATGCGGCAGTTTTTAGTCCCGAGTTCCCATTGGTCGATGATGGGGATAGTTTAAGTAGCAAGGATTCTAAGAAAAAATATAGGGGGAAATACGTTTAGATTTTGGGGAATTGTATTAGAGAAATGAAGACTTCGTAGTTTTGGTTCCCTATTTGGTATTTGTAGCTTGAGTTATGATCTGATATTAGGCATTCAGCCGAACTGAATTGACCAATTGAGTGCTCGGTGTCCTGGATATCTTTTGCTAGTTCGCCATATTAAATTGTGTTTAGACCCAAATTTTGTATTTGAATTTTTTTTCCTGTCAAAACATTTGAGGTTTGTCTTCTTGTTTTGGTTCTACAATACGGAGTGGCTAATCAAGCAAAGTGTTTCACGGGTGCTTCGAATTCTTAAGGTAAGTAACAGGGTTTTGAAAATCACAACTAGGTTACAAGTAAAAGTGTTTTTTTGTTTTTGGGTATCATCCTAGATACAAATTTATTTCATCTTTTACACATCTGAAAGAGTTGTTACATACAATTATATATTTCAACAATGGGAAGAACACCACGGGAAAGAAGAGATCACAACTTTTCCTCTTGCTCTTCCAGTTTCTAAGTACCCGAAAGCCTTGACAACATCATCAAAGCGAAATAGCCCTTTTGGGTCAACAACGGCTTTAAGCTTTCCACTCTCTAGATACGGTCTAAGAATCTCCAAGATTTCCCCTGAAACCGTCAAACTCGAATGAATCGCTCTAGTGTTTGATGGTGGCCATGTGATGTCAACGACGGGGACATTCTCTTTTGCCACCACATAAGAGTTCTTGGAATCCCCTGAAGAAAAATTAAGAAGAAATATTAAAATTTAAACGCATAATATGATGGTATAACATATGTTAATCAAAAAGGAAGTATTACCGATTGTGTCATAGACCATATCGTATTTCTCCTCTATTTCTTCATATCGTGCCCTCGTGTAATCATAGACTTTATCCACACCCAAGCTTTTCAAAAAGTCCATTTTGGAAGTACTACTTGTTGCCACCACTTTAGAAGCCCCAAACACTTGCTTCGCTAGTTGAACAACCAATGTCCCAACACCACCACCACCACCAACTACAAAAACATCCATTCCTTTTTGAAAACTACCCATTTTAAAGCCTTCAACCGCCGTTTGAGCCGCCACTGGCAAGCTTGCCGCCTCCTCAAATGAAATGTTTTTTGGCTTAAAAGTTACCAAATTCTCTTCCACAACGATGAATTGAGCTAACGTACCAAGACTCTCCAGTTGTCCAAGTTTGTTGTTGAAGTCTTGGATGTTTCCATAAACCTCATCCCCTATATCAAACCTTGAAACACCTTCACCTTTTGCAACTACCACCCCAGCCATGTCACATCCTGGTACAAACTATATAGATGCATGCATATATCAAGTTATGTTATGAAGAGTAAAAATATTATACTACATATAGTACTATATATAGTAGCGCATGCTCATGCACATGCAAATAATATTGACAAAACTAGTTTCAAACACCAGAAAAGACAAAGGATGTTGCAGAAACTTTCATTGGGTTTTCATTCCTTATTGAAGAAAACAGAACATAGCCTTTTATAGGCTGATTACACTTACAATTAAAGACACTAGAAGATAAAACGTGGCCTGTTACAAGGCAACACAATCGACAAATTGGACTACTTAACTTATGAATCATAAGGGTGGGAGGAGTCATGACTCCGAAAATTCCAACCCTCCCAAATTTGACCAATAAAATTATGCCAACCCAGTTCAACCCTTCAGCCCTCCCAACCAATTTCACTCGCGCCCATGATTTTCTAGCCCTCCCAAAATTTTTATTTTTTACCCCTAAACTATTAAACTACACAATTTATAACTAAAACACATAACATTTCATTAAAAATTAACAAAGAAAAGTACATAAAAAAGGAACATTGCAACATTTTTTTTAAAAATAAAAACAAACTAAATTAATTCTTCAATCGATGGTGGTTGGTTTGCTGGGTCATCCAGGAAAGCCAAGTCTAGCCCCGATACGTGCTCAGTAAGATCAAACCGGAGACGATGATGGATGTTTTCGTCATGTAACTCCGCTAGTACACTAGGGTCATAAACTACCGGCGCCGGTTGGTCCATTATATGAACCGGTGATATTGCCCTCCCGTCGTCTTTTATGATCATGTTGTGCAATATACAACACGCGTAGACGTATTTGGAAATTTTCTCTGTTGTCAGTGGCCGGAGAGGACGGTCCAAAATCCTCCATTTCCCTTTAAGGACACCATGCCAAATCCACAAATCTTGCGAAGCAACACACTCAATCATAATAGTCGGAACTTTATGATCACCCCTCGTGTATTGTCCTTTCAACCGTTTAGGACAATTTCTCCACTCGACATGTGTACAATCAAGGCTACCAAGCATTCCTGGAATGTGATGCCTTTCTTCGTGCGCCTGTTGCACTAGTGCAACGTCGTGAGCTGTCGGCGCCCGTAAGAACTCACGCTTATATAAAGCAATGATCGCATCACAAAAAAATTCAAGTGACTCACGTGAAGTTCTTTCAGCCATGTTTAAATTGTCATCAAAGTTATCTGGAGGTTCACCTGTTGAGAGTTTTTTAATTGCTGATGTGCATTTTTGTATCGCCGTGAAACTTTTTTTGCCCCTACCATCGAACCCCTCTTGAAAGTACTCGAAATTTGCTTCAATATCACCAACAATTTTTAAAAACAAACGGCGACTCATGCGAAATCGATGACGAAAAATATGCTCGCCCCACTTTGGTTCTTCGACGAAATAGTCTCGCATTAGTCTTTCGTGAGCTTCTATCCGGTTTCGTTCAATATGCGTCCGGGTATCGACAGAGTTTGCCAAGTCTTCAAGCTCGTCCAACGCGGTTTCAAAAAATGCAAAAGAACTACCCGTCGAAAAATCGGGAAGCAAAAGTGGTTCGAAATTATCACTGGAAGACGAAGATGAAGATGAATACATTGTTTGAAATGAGGTTTGAATAATGTTGAAGATGAAAGAGTGGTTGTTTTTTTTTTTTTTGGATGCTACGGTTTGAAATGAGAACCAAGGGAGATTTATTTCTTTTTTTCCAGCCCTCCCAACGGTAAAAAAAAAATTACAACAAGCACCCTCCAACGTTCCTTTCGCCGGCTTGCTCACAGGGTATATAACCCTCCCACCAGCCCTCCCAAGCCAACCCGTTGGGCACGGGGTGGTGTTTACCGGCGGGTTCAACAGCCCTTTGGCCAACCCGATGGGCACTCCGCCTAGCCTAAGTTATGAATCATATTGAAAACAAAAGAAACTCAATAGTTCACTGACTTTATTATACTTTGAATCAGTGTTCAACAAATAACAGCATTTGGCATAATTTCATCTTGTCATGATATCATATAGTGACAAAAATAACGTCAAGATGCGAGCTCTAAGGAAAGTACTATAACGTAATGCATATTATACTAAACATCCACTCACCGGGAAATGAACTGGGACAACGAGGGGTCGTTGTCGAATCTTGAAATCGATTGGATTTAAAGCTGCCGCTTTAACTTGTACAAGCAATTGGTCGTGTTTAGGAGTAGGAATAGGGAAATATCCCAACTTGAGTACTTCTTTAGGGCCATGCTCTTCATAATACCAAGCTTTCTGCATGCTTAGCTTTAAGGGATTCAAGCTCTAATTTTCTCGCTAGTCAAGTGAAAATGGACTTTCTAATTATAGCTGAATATGTATATACTACTAATACTAACACCTTTGTGGTCTAGTCTAGTGGTTGAAGCTTAGTTAAGCGAGTCACGGGTGAGAGTAGTACCGGGTGGGTGACCTGTAAGCCAATGTTGCGCAGGTTCAAATTCGAGCCACCCCCGATTTTTATCCGGCCGTTACTCCAGCGAGGAAGTCGTGTGGAGGCGGTACGGTTTCCGGGCGGATGCCGTTTGTAGTCCCCACTACGCCCAGCGTGGATCCGATTCAGATAACATAGTCTGGGCATGTGATGGATGAGGGCCTCCAACCAAAAAATGAAAGTCACCTTCAAAAAAAAAAAAAAACTAATACAAGTTAATTAATGACATATTTTCATATATAGATTGTCATGTCATTACTAACCACCCTGGAATTATAATATTAAGATTGAAAGGTTTGTCTTAATCATGAATGCCAAAACACATATTAGTACTTTGAATTTGGCAAACTGGATCATTTAGTATCCTGAACTTTTAAGAGTGCAGAATGGTACCCCAAACTTGGCAAACTGAAATTATTACTACCCTATACTAATTATCTCCATAATATATTATTTTTCAGTTTTCACTAAAAAATCAATTTACTAAGGCCTAATGTAATATAAATGATTTGTAGTTAAACTTAGGAGAATTAATCATATTTATTTTGAAATTTTAGTTAATTTCATTTTTCTTTTAATTAATACAATATCATATTTAATTATTGAGAATAAATATATATTTTAAATAATAATTTATAGAAAGTGAATTTAGTGCACTACTTTTTAAATATAGATATCCGTATTATATACTAAGTGTTTGTTCAAATATTTTGGAGACAATAACAATTTAACTATTTCACATGCATATGTTAAATTGAAAAAAAAAAAAAAAAAAAAAAAAAAAAAAAACTCGTATATAGTTAGTTATAACTTGATTTAAAAGTTATTTGCAACAAACATTTAATAATATAATATAAAGATATATTAACAATAATGCGTTAGAAATGTTTTAGAAATAAATACTACATATATATTCTTTATACTCAAAATAATCAATTAAAATAGTATATTAATTTTTAAAAAATTGAAAAATAATTAAATATTAGAAATATATATATATATATACCTAGCCGTTTTACTATAAATTATTTATTAAAAAAAAACTTTAATAATTTAATTTTTAGAAAGAAAAAAAAAATTAATTGTTAAGTAAATTAGTATAGGGTAGTAAACTTCCATTTTGTCAAGTTCAGGTTACCATTATGCATTCTTAAAAGTTCAGGGTACTAAATGATCCAGTTTGCCAAGTTTGGGGTACTAATATGTGTTTTGGCCAATCATGAATGAAAGGGTAGAAGGTAAGCCATATGAGTGAATATGCGGCAAGCCAAATGTTTTAATTTAAGGTCAACCTTTCTACTTATGTCAGTGTAAAGGGTGTGGGTGAAAGATTTTTTCGGGAAGAGAGACTTCCTTCAAGGAAAAGACAATTATCCCATACCATGGTTGAAAGGAAAAGTGAGGACCACACAAAATATTCTCCCGCTCGGCATTTTAGTCCCGAAATGAAAATAAGAGAGAGAAAGTCTTTAGAGGAGAGAGGTTGTCATTTATTGGTTGTGGTGTATGATTATTTATGTTTTGAGGGTATTTTTAAATGATAAAAAATAGAAAAATATTTATGGAAGAGAGAGAAGGTGTTGCAATGGTTGAGGGAAAGTTGAACGAAAATATTTTGGAGAGAGAAAAAGCTGATGTAGCGAGGGAAAATGCATGACCTACCCTCTACTAGAGCTGACAATTTCTGACACGGACCTGTTAACACGACACGACACGACCTGGTCTTAACAGGTTTCGTGTTTGGCCTTAACAGGTTTCGTGTCTTAACAGGTCCGAACCTGTTAAGACACGAATATACATATGTACTAAATGAAACCTGCTAAGAAACCTGTTAAGACACGATAAAACCTGTTAACAGGTCTCTTACCAGGTTTCTTATCGTGTCTTAACAGGTTTCGTGTCTTTAACATGTTCCTTAGCAGGTTTCTTAGTAGGTTCCTTAACAGGTTCGCTGGTTTAAATTTATGATTTTTATTAACAAGTCTGTTACCAGATTTCTTATCGTGTAACCTGTTAAATTTCGTGTCGTGTTCGTGTTTGGAAAAATTGATACGATTAGTTATCGTGTCGTGTTCGTGTTTGGCCTTAACAGGTTCGTGTCTTATCGTGTTCGTGTCGTGTCGTGTCGTGTCAGACCTGTTATGCCAGCTCTCCCCTCTACCCTTAGGCTTTTTCCCTAGCGTTGATGACATTTAAATAAGAAAAAATTACACGTTTGGTCCCTGTGGTTTGCTCAGATTTCATGTTTAATCCCTAAGTCGTTTTAATTACACCAGAGATACCTATTTTTGAAACCTTACACTCATTTAGGCCCTATTTTGGATGAGCCGTTAGTTTACCGTTAAGTGTTTAAATAATATTTGCCCGTTAGTCCCTCCGTTAATATTTTTTGCACCGTTAGTCCTCATTTTCTAAAATGAATTAAAAAGGGCAGCATAGCTCGAAATCGGGTCTTGTTGCCCAAAAACCAACGCCCCAACCACTGGACTAAGCGTCCAGTGGTGTAATTATATCAAATAAATTATATTTAACATTTTTTTTGGCTCAAACTCGTTTTTATCCGTTTTCGTCTGTTTTTATACGTTTTCGTCCGTTTTATTTACGTTTTTGGCTGTTTTTAAACGTTTTCATCTGTTTTTTTATGTTTTTGTCCGTTGTTATACATTTTCGTTCGTTTTTATACGTTTTCATCTGTTTTTTTTATATATTTTCATTCGTTGTTATACATTTTCGAACGAAAACTAAAAAAAAGACGAAAACGTATAAAAAGGGAGAAAACGTAAAAAACATATAAAAACGGAGAAAAACGTAAAAAACGGACGAAAACGTAAAAAAACAGACAAAAACGTAAAAAACCGAACAAGAACATATAAAAATGGTTGAAAACGTATAAAAACGGACGAAAGCATTAAAAAAAGCGGACGAAAACGTATAAAAACGGACGAAAACGTAAAAAAACGGACGAAAACATATAAAAACGGACGAAAACATATAAAAACATACGAAAAAGTATAAAAACGTACGAAAACGAAAAAAAGGGACAAAAACGTAAAATAACAGACGAAAACGTAAAAAAACGTAAAAAGCAGACAAAAACGTAAAAAAAAAAAACGGACGAAAACATAAAAAAAAAAGGGACGAAAACGGATAAAAACGAGTTTGAGCAAAAAAAGGGTTAAATAAAATTTATTTTGATATAATTACACCACTGGACGCCTAGTCCACTGGTTGGGGCGTTGGATTTTGAGCAACAAGACCTGAGTTCGAGCCTATAATGCCCTTTTTAATTCATTTTAAAAAATGAGGACTAACGGTGCAAAAAATATTAACGGAGGGACTAACGGGCAAATAATATTTAAACACTTAACGGTCAAACTAACGGTTCATCCAAAATAGGGACTAAATGAGTGCAAGTCTTCAAAAATAGGTATCTCTGGTGTAATTAAAACGACTTAGGGACTAAACATAAAATCTGAGCAAACCGCAGGGACCAAACGTGTAATTTTTTCTTTAAATAATGTCAATGATAAGTATATATAAGTGACTTGCAAGACTTGCAACAACTATAATAATAAGTTGATAAATAGTGTCAATAATAAGTATATATATAACTGGCGTGAGTTTATTCTAAAAAGTGTCTTATGATAAAAAGTGTAAAAAATGTCTGATGCAATAAGTTTATAACTGAGATGCAGTAACTGAAATCTTGTGGAGGTGCATCGCAGTTATAAAAGTTACTGCATCAAAATTAGTGTATCACAATTATCAAATTGCATCACATATAAAGTTACTGTATCAGACACTTTTTACACTTTTTATTATAAGACACTTTTTATAATAACGCAAAGCATATAACTGACTTGCAAGAGTTTATAAAAAAGGAGGTAAGCAACAAGTATTATTCGACGTAAATTTTTGAACTACCACTAACGGCTTCCACGATGCATTGAACATTTTAGAGTTTAATACACTCAAATAACAAAGAACTTTTGATCCAAAACACTTGCAGCTTTACACAGTTTAAATTTTAAAAATATTTTACATCATCAGTATTTTTAACCATTAATTACCCAGTATTTATTGTATATAGACGAGTACTCGTGCATAGCAACGAGATTTTATCGTAACACATTATTATGATTGTAATATTTTGGTTAGGTGTTTCGTATAACATTTATTCATACAACGTAAAAAAAGTCAAAATGTAACTATAAATTAATGTAACATATAATGATTTTAAGTAAAAGAACAAATTTTAATAGCTAATTACAATATTCAATAAGAGGGGATACATTAGTTATAAGTTTTCTAAATTAGTTTCCACCCCTCCATTTAAGTAAAAGAACAAATTAGTTTTCTAAATTAGTTTTAAGTTTTCACTTTTCACTTTTTTGTTTTTCTTTTATATATAGTATAGATAATCAACTCTTTTAACTTATTTGATCCGTTGTAATTTCATATAACTCATGCTTTACATATATGAGGTTTAGAATCAACTCATTTAACTTGCTAGACGAGTACCCGTGCATAGCAACGGGATTTTATAGCGGCAGATAGTTTTAGTGATAAAAAAAAGTTTATGGGTTATAAACGAAAAATAGTAAAAATTTGAAGATTTGGGGATTAAACATAATATTTTGAAACCCGGTTCGACCCGGGTGGTTCAACCGGTTGAATTGTTTCGATCGAAAAACGGGACAGTTTAAACCGGGTCATCTCAACGGGTTGGGTCAAAAAACGGGTCAAATTAAACCGGGTCAACCCGCCGGGTTTGAAGTGTCCCGAGTCAACCCGGTTTTCGATGTGTATTAATATTTTACTTTTGAAACATATGTTTTCAATATTTCATTTTTTAGTTTCAACATTTCCTTTTTAATTTTTTCAACATTTTAATTTTTGACTTTTTACTTTTGACTTTGACTATTTTTGTTTTATAGATAATATATAGATAAAGAAACTACATTAATGTTGAAAGTTCAAAACTATACAAGACTTGGATATAATAATTACATTATATATTATGTGGACTTTCTTTTCAGAACCACTTTAAATACGAGAACTGCGAGAACCACTTTTTAGCCATTGGATTAATTGATCAAGGGTTAAAATGAATTGTGCCATAAATGTAATAAAGTAAAATACGAGCATGGAAGCCCGCGCGTTGCAGCGGGTTGTTCAGATAGTTGTTTTTTGTTGTGCGATGTGTGTTTTACGTTTTGTAGGTTCACAATTATTTCGTGATGTATTTAGTAGTAAAAGCCATTCGCTTGAGAACAATTCTGCGATTGGAATTCGATATGGGATACTTTTCAAAAAATAGCTTAATGAGGAGACTTAATTATGTTTTGCGGCGGGTGTTTAGATAGTTGTTTTTTATTGTACGATGTGGTTGGTCATTGAATTCATATAATCATTACATGTTAGGTTCTTGAAATTTGTTTTAAAAAAAAATATATTTTTTTGAATTTTTTTTTCTATAACTTTTTTTCGAATTTTTTTTATAAGATTTTTTTTAAGTTTTTTTGAAAATGTTTTTTTTGAAAATATTTTTTTTTGAAAATATTTTTTCAAAAACTTTATTTTTTCTTATTAGTGCTCGAACCTTGCATGGATTTTTTTTCTGCTATTACAAAAAATTTTATTAGAATTTTTTTTTTTTTTTTTCGAAATTATTTTTTTTTTACAAAATTTATTATTTTAGAAAAATTAATTTTTTTTCGAAATTAATTTTTGAGTTAACTACATTTTTGGTCCTCGTGGTTTACCGGGTATAACGATTTTGGTCCAATAGTTTCATTTGTAACGGATCATGTCCTATTTTGTCTGACCCGTAACGGGTTTAGTCCAAATTTCGTTGACCGGGTGTTTGACTAGTTAAAAAAAGGTGATATGACTAGAATACCCTCGAATTTAAACCCAGAAATTGCACCATTCGTCCCTGAGCTAACGGCCGTTAGTTCCGTTAGTTATCATGTGACAACGTTAGTCCATTTAGCCAACGATTATTTGCAACGTTAGTCCTTTATACATTTTTGTCCGTTTTTCTTATGTTTTCATACGGTTTTGTCTGTTTTTATACGTTTTCGTCCGTTTTTAGTCGTTTTCATCCGTTTTTCTTACGTTTTCATACGGTTTTGTCCGTTTTTATAACGTTTTCGTCCGTTTTAGTCGTTTTCATACGGTTTCGTCCGTTTTTATACGTTTTCGTCCGTTTTTCTTACGTTTCATACGTTTTTGTCCGTTTTTATCCGTTTTCGTCAGTTTTTATCCAATTTTCTTAAGGTTTTGTCCGTTTTTATTGGACAAAAATGATAAAAATGGACGAAAACGGATAAAAACGGACAAAAACGTATGAAACGTAAGAAAAACGGACGAAACCGTATGAAAACGTAAGAAAAACGGATGAAAACGACTAAAACGGACGAAAACGTATAAAATCAGACAAAAACGTATGAAACGTAAGAAAAACGGACGAAAACGTATAAAAACGGACAAAACCGTATGAAAACGTAAGAAAAACGGATGAAAACGACTAAAAACGGACGAAACCGTATAAAAACCGTATGAAAACGTAAGAAAAACGGACAAAAAATGCATAAAGGACTAACGTTGCAAATAATCGTTGGCTAAATGGACTAATGTTGTCACATGATAACTAACGGAACTAACGGCCGTTAGCTCAGGGACGAATGGTGCAATTTCTGGGTTTAAATTCGAGGGTATTCTAGTCATATCACCTTTTTTTAACTAGTCAAACACCCGGTCAACGAAATTTGGACTAAACCCGTTACGGGTCAGACAAAATAGGACATGATCCGTTACAAATGAAACTATTAGACCAAAATCGTTATACCCGGTAAACCACGAGGACCAAAAATGTAGTTAACTCTTAATTTTTTTAGAATTTTTTTTTTAAATTAATTTTTTTTTCGAAATTAATATTTTTAGAAAAATTAAATTTAAAGTTTTTTTTTTTTGAAAGTATTTATTCAAAAACTTTTTTTTTTTCAAAATTTTATTTTATCGAAAATATTTTTTCGCAAAAAAAAAAAAAAAAAAAAAAAAAAAAAAAAAAAAAAAAAAAAAAAAAAAAACTATAGCTACAGTACCCGCGGACTGTAGCAGCACTGTGCTGCACTGTAGCAGAACTGTGCGGCACTGTTCATAAAAATATTAATTTTTTTTTTTGAAAGTATTTTTTCAAAATCTTTTTTTTTTCAAAATTTTATTTTATCGAAATTATTTTTTCAGAGAAAAAAAGAAAGAAAAAAGAAGGTACTGTTGCTACAGTACCCGCGCACTGTAGCAGCACTGTGCTGCACTGTTCATTAAAATATTAATTTTCTTCCTTTTTAATATATATATAATAAAGTAAAGAGTAAACTACATTTTTGGTCCTCGTGGTTTACCAGGTGTAACGATTTTGGTCCAATAGTTTCATTTGTAACAGATCTTGTCCTATTTTCTCTGACCAGTAACGGGTTTGGTCCAATTTTCGTTGACCGTAAGTTTGACTAGTTAAAAAAACGTGATATGACTAGAATACCCTCGAATTTACACCCAGAAATTGCACCATTCGTCCCTGAGCTAACGGCCGTCAGTTCTGTTAGTTATCATGTGACAACGTTAGTCCATTTAGCCAACGATTATTTACAACGTTAGTCCTTTATACATTTTTGTCCGTTTTTCTTACGTTTTGATACGGTTTTGTCCGTTTTTATACGTTTTCGTCCGTTTTTATCCGTTTTTCTTACGTTTTCATATGGTTTTTTCCGTTTTTATACGTTTTCGTCCGTTTTTCTTACGTTTCATAAGTTTTTGTCCGTTTTCATACGTTTTTATCCGTTTTTATTACGTTTTTGTCCGTTTTTATTCGTTTTCGTCCGTTTTTCTTAAGTGCGAAAAAAAATTAAAAAACTAAAAAAAATTAAAAACAAATTAAATAATTAAAAAAAATTAAAAACAAATTAAAAAATTAAAAAATTAAAAAAACTACTTTTTTTTTTTCAAATTTTTTTTTTTCCGAATTTTTTTTGAAATTTTATATTTCCGAAAATTTTTGCGAAAAAATTATTTTTGAAAATATTAAAAAAATATTTTGCGAAAAAAAAGTTATAAAAAAAAATTTTGAATTTTTTTTTTTCAAAAAAAAAATATTTTCGGAAAAAAAATTTTGAAAAAAAAAAATTTCGGAATTTTTTTTTTTAAATTCGGAAAAAAAAAAAATTTTGAAAAAAAAAAGTATTTTTTTAATTTTTTAATTTTGTTTAAATTTTTAATTTTTGTTTTATTTTTTTAATTTGTTTTTAATTTTTTTTTTTTTTTTTTATTTTTTTTAATTATTTAATTTTTTAATTTTTTTTTCGTACTTAAGAAAAACGGACTAAAACGAATAAAAACGGACAAAAACGTATGAAAACGGACAAAAACGTATGAAACGTAAGAAAAACGGACGAAAACGTATAAAAACGGACAAAACCGTATGAAAACGTAAGAAAAACGGATGAAAACGACTAAAAACGGACGAAAACGTATAAAAACGGACAAAACCGTATCAAAACGTAAGAAAAACGGACAAAAATGTATAAAGGACTAACGTTGCAATTAATCGTTGGCTAAATGGACTAACGTAACTGACGGCCGTTAGCTCAGGGACGAATGGTGCAATTTCTGGGTGTAAATTCGAGGGTATTCTAGTCATATCACGTTTTTTTAACTAGTCAAACTTACGGTCAACGAAAATTGGACCAAACCCGTTACGGGTCAGAGAAAATAGGACAAGATCCGTTACGAATGAAACTATTTGACCACAATCGTTACACCCGGTAAACCACGAGGACCAAAAATGTTGTTTACTCTAAAGTAAAATACTAGGTTGATTTTTGAAACTGGTTAGAGGGTATTTTAGGGATTACAAATTACTCCGTATCTTTTTAAAATTATTCCTGGATATTAAACATCAGTTGCAAAAAATAAACCTCCCATAACTAAACCTCGTTCTTCTCACATAACTCTATTTCTCTCTTTATTTTCATAATCGCCTCCCATCACCATTGGCTAAACCGCTGCCGCCACCAACTGATAAAGCCGTGGAAACAGGGTGGCATTTGGGTGAAGATCCACAAAACAAACAAACACCAAGATCCGCCGGTGATGGTTCGTCTGGATCCGTCACCGCCGCCACCAAGATCCGTCTGGATCCTACCACAACCATGTTCCTCATCATCTACAACGAGTGTTAGACCCGTTCTCTGGGTACGTGGACCCCACCCTAGATGAAAGTAGACCGAAGGCCTTATGTGATTGGCTAGTCAATGAATGTAAAGTTATGGTCAAACCCGGTAGTCAACCTAATAGTTAACGAACGTGTAACATGACTTTGGAAGTTATGGTGCATAACTTAGAGGACTAAAGTTGTTAAGTTGTAAGTATGTATTATAAGAATGGTTGTTACCAAAATAGAATAAAAGGGACTTAAGAGGCTTAATGTGCCAAAGGGCCAAAGATCCCATCTAGCTAGCTTTATCTAGGAATCTCTAGATATTTCTACCATTATTTTAGATAAGGCTGGAAATCCGGTTTTATGGAAAGGAGAAAATGGAGGGAAATGTTAGTGTCGACCTAAGGAGAAGAAGAAGATGAAGAGCAAGTGTCCATAGCCCTTCTTAGCAATGATTCCCTTCAAGTAAGTGTTCTAATTTATGAGTTAATGATGATTATTAAGGTAAAGGTTAATGGGTTAAGTGGGTTTTCATCATATGATCTTGATATGATCATATGATGATATAGAGATGATGTTGGGTAAGCTTAGATGGGTTTTATAACCCTTGATTATGATATGTTGTGTTAATGAACCCCGATGTTATGGTTATGGTTAGGAAGTAAGAGTGATGATGATGATGGTGATGATAAATGATGAAGAAGATGATGATGATGTTATTGTGAGACTTAGCTTGGAGCTAAGGTAAGTAAACCGGTATAATGTAAAGTTATATTGATTTCTATGCATTATGTGTTATGTGGCTAATGTGTTAAGGTTATGGTTGTTTAGCATAATGGTAGTTATGTGTAAGAGGTTAGGTTAGTGGATGTGTTAGATGAGAGGGGAGTAAGGAAAAAGGATGGCTAAGGTTTAAGTGGCTAAGGTATGTGCTTATGTTTATGTTGTTGGATTAATGGTTGTATAATGTGTAATGTGTTGAATGAAGTATAATGTTAAGTTATACCCGTTTTACTTACTAAGCATTCGTGCTTACGGTTTAATGTTTCAATGTTTTGTAGGCTAAAGTACTAATGTGATGGCTTGGAATAATGTTAGAAGTTGGATATGCAATGGTAGAAGGATGGGTAAGAAAGTAGAGCTTAGGTAGATACCGAGCTCATTCAAGATGGTACCCCCGTGAGTCAATAAATGATTTGTAAAGTGAAGTCAAGCGTCTAATTGTATGTTAAGTGTTGGGTAACAAATTGGAAGTCATTTGGTGTGTCAAAGCATGTTTTAAGTATTTGTAATGAAAGTTAAAGGGGCGTTTGGTTTATGTGTAAAATTACCCATTTTGGGTTGTAAACGGGTCGAGTGTCATTGGAACATGTTTAGTATGTTAGTATAATGATTTCTGGAAAGTTTGGTGTAAAACGGAAGTGGTATAAGTGGTTTGTTATGAAAATGGGTCAAAAGAGGTTTATGCATAACCCGTTAGTCTGGGATCCACTTTTAGGTTCCAAAGTCTGGACCTTAGTTTGGATCTTCCCAGGATCTACTTTTAGGTTCGAAATGGTGAACCTAAGTGTGGATCCAGATTTCACTTTGGGATCCCCCTTTAGGTTCCAAAATCTGGACCTAAGTGTGGATCCAGAATTGGTCATCTTGGTTATGTCCAGAATTGGTCATCTTGGTTATAAGTCCAGAATTGGTCATCTTGGTTATGTTCAATGATTTTTGTAAATGGTCAAAAGTAAAGGTAAAGCGTTTCCGCGTGTAAAGTTTTAAGTTTTAGTCAAAGCGGGCACGGGGTGTAACAACGAGCAGATCTGATGGATCGCGGCTTGTCTTTCCAGTTTGGTGAAGCCGCTTGTAATGGTGGATCCGGATCTTCGTTTATAGCTTAAGGTTTTTCTTCTTGTTGTTGGTCTTGAATATCTTTTTTTTATTATGTAGTTGACGGTCTACTATATGAAACAATGAATATAGAAACAGTCTACTGATTAAACCATTTTTATCACCTTAACTTTTGTCATCTTTTGCACATCACGGTTGACCATTCACAAGGTAATTGATTGTCTCATTAAAGAGTAGTTATTTGTGAAAGAATAAAATAATTTAATATTATTGACTTTCTTTCATTGAAGTTGAGTGTGACTCATATGAATTGGGTCACATGTGTCCGATAGCCATTGCATCAAAGCTTAATTGTATGGCAAAAGATAAGAACATATGTTACTAATATAAATTAATGTACATGATTAGTTATTGTAGATGATTATTTTATTAGTTACGTGTAGTGTTCATTTATTCAGTTGTTGTGCCACAAGTGCATTACAAGTGGCTACTAGTAATTTAGTAATTGAGTAATTGGAATGTGAATATGAATGGTAATTGGTATTAGAGACGGGTTAACGAGTAAGTTTAAATGTTGACGTCTAAAGTGTGGACATTGTAAATGTGCTAAAGTATAACGTGAAAAGATAAGATGAAATTAATGTACTAATGGTGTAGTGTTAAATGGTATGAAGGGTAAAGAATGAGGCTAAGTAATAACGGCAGGTAATGATTATGATCCGTAAGATGTTAACGACCAACATATGGTCTCGTTATACATATATATGTCTAATGATTGATGTTAATGTAGTAAGGAGACGGGTTAAGTGTAAGTAAGGTATGAGGATAAGAATGCGATAAGTTAAGAATGTAAGAGAGAATAAGATGAGTATGTATGAGGTAAAGGTGTTGCCCTGAAATCATTATATTACGGCTAAGGCGATTAGCGGTAATTATTATAATGAATGCATGTGTTGCAGTTGATGATGTGTGTAAAGTCTAGATGTAAATGAGTTGAGTAGACTAAAGTGTAATATAAAAATGTGGAAATGACTAACGCAGGTCAAAGAATGTAAGTTAGAATGAAAAGTGTAAAGACGTAGAAACATGTAAGTGACTAAAACGCGCGAGAAGAATGAATGGTACTAATAAATGAATGTAAGCTAACCTATGCAAGGTTTAAAAAGTGGAAAGAGTCGGGTGGACTAAAGGGTAAAGTAAGAGGGTGAAAATGATTTAAAGCGTATTGGAATGTAAGATGATAAACACATAGAAATGTGTACTTATAATAGGCAGGTTCATATGCTCTATGAGCTTGCATTCACTAAACAAAATGGATGAGATAATGTATGTGTGTTAAAATGTTAATAGCTTGGATCCAATGCTATAATGTGAAAGTGATAAAGTGTGAATGTTAATGATCCTTCGGGATGGATGTTAATGATCCTTCGGGATGAATGTTAATGATCCTCCGGGATGAATGTTAAAGTTGGTAACCTTCGGGATGATCAAGTCAATGAATGTTAAAGAATCCTTCGAGATGTGTTAAAGATCCTTCGGGATAAAACGTATTGCCTTCACCGGCAAAGATTGCCTACATCATTGGCATGTGTAATAGTCCATTCGGGGAAAATGTTAAAGTAAAGTTGATCCAAGCTAGAAAATAGAAAAGTTTAAATAACGAATGAAATGTAAAATGAAAATGAAAGATTGAAAGTTAAAGCATGTAATGAATAGGTGCGAGTGTTATGTTGGAAGTGTATAAGTAGGATGGTTTATGGTTTCTTTATTTAAATGGATTGGGACGCCTTTTCATTTGAATAAAGAAGTCGTAAATCACCGAACCATGAGTTTGTATTTCTTGATTTACATCGTTTGGGACGCCTCTCCACGTAAATGAGAAAGTATGAATGAGTGGGCTTATGTGTTCCCGACATGGCATGAGTAGGGTGGAAGGGGGGAAGAAGGAGTCTAGGATGATTAGAAGTCATAAGAAATTAAGATAGGTGGATAGATAATGAGTTGAATGACGACCCTAGGTGGGAAACGTCAAGTGAAGTATAGGATTTAGGTGTTTAAATATAAGTTGAAATGATTAAAGTTTTAAATGATATGCTTTATGTAATGTGAATTTAAGGTAAGATGAAGTAATGGATGCTAATAAATGCTAATATAGAATAAAAGCTCTATAAAATTATGTGGAGAAAAGTAAAGGCGAATGTAACGTGTAGTAAAATAGTAATGAGAAGGTGGTAAGGTTGCGATAAATGTAGAAAGTTAACGAATAATTGACTTATGAAAAGTTAAAAAGGGTATGTAATGTTCAAGTGTGTAACACCCCCAAAATTATCGCAGCGGAGGATAGTTCACTTGGGTATTACTTCCTAGCACAAAGTACAAGTCATGGAAAACGACCCTTGAAAAGAGACGTTTTAAAAGTATTTCACATTTGATACATTAAATTCTCAGAGTTTGCAAAGGTCCCAACAGTTTTCATAAAACACAATGTTTTCAAAAGATTGCAAATGTTTTAAACATAACATAAATCTTTAAAATATAGACTCTTCAAATGTGAAAATATGCCGAGTCCTCAAAATATATCCGTGCGACTCCATCCAAGACCTTCATGCCTTTAAACCTGAGATAAAACATGCTAAAACGTCAACACAAAGGTTGAGTGAATCCATAGAGTTTTAGTAATAAGCAGTTGATCACAATATAATTCAGTTTATAAAAACGACTAAGCAACAAATGCAGAGTCTGATTCAGTTATTATTGCCCTAAGCTCGTGACCCCGATGCTAGCGTTTCTGTTTTTGAATCAGCCCTTCATACATAGGTAATAGCCACACCTATCATTGGTACGAATACAATACACACGACTGCCATATAGGCACGTACTTTCTGGTGGGGAGTGCTGTTAGCAATAGATCTATTTACTGTATTCGCGCTCACTCGCAAGTGATTAACGGTTCACGATAAAGGGACTTTCGGCTATCGGAAACTTAGGCAATAATAATAACATGATAGCATCCAATTTTCAAAGCATTGTGATCATAAGTAATATTTATAGCATGTATCTCCCCACGGAGTTTGTAAAACAATTATAGTAAAACTTGGGGCTATGAACTCACCAATAATGAAGTAGTAACAGAAATCGGAGAAGTGTGCACGTCGAGAAAAACCGCAAGATCACAAGTGACCTAAAATAAAGTATAACACGAATTAGGCTCGGGGGTTAAGGTATAATACTTTATATTTATGATTTAACTCAGTACTTGAACTCAAAATATCATATGGTCATTTATTTAAAAGTCTTATAGCAAGTTATGGGTCGAAAAGACGTTTGAAATAACTCATTTGGCTTAATTCAAAAAGCTGATGGAAAATTTATAAAATTACCGTACTAATTGGGTCGCCATTTCTAAACCGTGAAGGCAAAATTATGAACTTTATATAATTAGAAAGGTATGACTCTGTAATATATGAAAATAAAGGCCTCACATTACTGAGAACTTCATAACATGGGTGAAATTACAAATTTACCCCTGTGTCTCTAAATAGTTATACTTAGCATCCAAATGGGTTTAGTAAAAAGGGTGTATATTTTTATCTACAGGACTAATGGACACATGGCCTATGGGAAAAGTTTTCTACAGGTCTTAGCTACAACTTTCATGTTTACACCAACCTAGTGTTCTTTGCAAAATTTTAGAGTAAATAGCCTATCAAGTCTGACATACATTCCTGAACCAGTTTTAGTATGGATTTTCTCTAAAAATCTCCAGGATGAATTAAGATGTAAGGTTTTTGGGGAAATGACCCTAAGACCTTGGGATAACTCCAAATATTTTTATTTTTGCTTAAAACCTTCTGAGGACAAAATGGTGCATAGATCTTGTTGCATCAAATCTGAGACAGACTAATGACCAATCAAAATGGCTACTTTATTCATGATTATTGAGTCTAATACCCATGCATGTCTAAGATCAATCATTCCTACTCTTTTATTCATCCAAAGACTTAATATTTCCAGAAGATGAAAGATTATTTTAAAGACTAACTTCAGTTTTTATAAACAAAACATTTGGAAAATCATTAACAACTAGTCAAAACTCATTTTTAACCAACTCTTGCAATCACTAATCAAATCAATCCTACCCAACTATCTAACAACCTATTTCTTATGAAAAATTGAATCAAGATCTTCCAAATCACACATGCAAGAGTGGTTTTTCTATTCCTTTAAAACTCTAAGAAAAATGATAGAAAAATCATAGAAAAAGAGTGAAATGAGGTTGAAAATGTTAGGAAAACTTACCAAGACTATTACCAAACGAATGATGCAAGATTTGAGGCTTGAAAAACTTGAATATTGGTGGTGTTGGGCTGATTATTTTCGGCAGCAAAGGATGGAGGAGGAGGAGTTGGGTGGTTTTTGGTGAGATTTGCATGTAAGAGTTAAATGATGAATTTTCTTGGTAATGAAAAAGCTAATAAGAGTGTGTAAGTGATAAAGGGGAGGGATGAACGGTTTTGGGGGCCCAAGGCACTCCCAAATCTGATATTTATTCAATTTTTATTAATGTTTAAAGTATTAGTGTGTTTGTGGGGTTTAAATCAAGCGTACGGTCTTAAAAACGCGAATTACGCAGTACCGGGTGATCTGAAAACGTGAATTTTAGAAAAGTGTTATCAAAACATTATGAAATTGTTATGAAGTGTTAAAATGGATAATTTTAATATTTCATGGGACCCTTGTGTTTTCTGGAGTGTTAAAACGAAACTAAAAATCAAAACGCAGGCTCAAAACGCGAGTTGTTACCAAAAATTGACGAAATCGTGAAACGAGACAGAAAATGTGAAATATAGAAATTTTTGAATACTTGGAGTATATGATGGAATATTAAACCACTAATGACATGAAAACGGATAGAAATCCTAAGCACTGCTCATGAATAGCTAGAAACGCGAAAATCGCTAAATCGGGTACTTTTATGCATAGTTTGTAAAAATAAATGTCACAAGGATAATATTTTCATAAAAATATCACATTTAACTTAAAATGACCCAACTTGATGTTTCATATATTTCCCGAGCCTTCCGGAGTGTTATAATGTCTTTAAAGCTTAAACCGCGAGCCGAAAACGCGTAAAACGTAAAATGTGCACACTTCGTGTAGACATAGAAAATTACATTATTCCATATGAAAACAAGTACGTAGGGGAATATAAATCATATTAACGGGTAAACTGAGCATAGCCTGAGTCAATTTATGAATTTCAATGTACGTGTCACGACGTACGCGGGCGACATTCCCGACAAAAGCCAATTTGCTTAAAATAGCATAATAAGCAAATAAAATTAGTAAAAGTAATGACTTGAAATTTCTCGGTTGTTACATTACCCATCCGTTAAAAAGGAATCACGTCCTCGTGATTCAGTTTATCTTATCGGCTGACGGTGTGTCGGAAAAAGAAAATGAGGGAACTCTCGTTGTAATCTGCTCTTTTCGCTCCCATGTGTACTCGGGTCCATGGCGAGTATTCCAACGAACCTTGACAATGGGAATGCACTCTGCTTGAGTCGTTTGACTTCCTGGTTCATGATCACAACTGGTTCCTTATCAAAGTAAAGCTTGTCGTCAAGTTGAATCTCCTCTAGTGGAGTGACGAGGGTTTCATCCGATAGGCACCTTTTCGAGTTCGAATCGCAAAATTGTGTTGTGCACGCTAGTGGGCTCTTTTGGGTGGTTCGAGTCGATAAGCTACCGGTCCAGATTTTGCCAAATTCTTGAAGGGTTCAACGTACATTGAGTTCAGCTTTCATCATTTTCCGAAACATAGCACGTGCTTTCGTGGTGAATTTTCACGTAACTCTCCTGACGATCTTGTACTGCTTGCAACCTGTTGTCCCGGAGTGTTGTTCCTACGCCCGATGCGTACTAGCGATTAATGCAAATGGGATTACTACGGGAGCGTACTATCAATCGAAAGAAGTAGATGCCAATGCCTTGGGGTATCAGATAGTTACAAGGTGTAATTAATAATACCAATGAAAGATCTTGATGAATCAAAAAAATAATAATAGAATTATGTCAAGTGTAATGTTTTAGGAGCAAAGACTGCTTAAAAGGGATATATTAGATATCTGTATGAACAAAGAAGCAAACTGTTATCAATTGATGCAAATGAAAGGATCAATGAATCAGAACAATAATGAATGGATTAAGATGTCCATATCATTCATACTAGTATGAGCATAGAGTGCTCAGAAGAAAATTTGATATTTATACGAACGAAGAAGCAAATGAAAGGGTGTGTAAAAGAGAGATCAATGACTCAAATTTATGCAAACAGAAGGAACATAAATTACAATAATAGTTAAGCGAAGAGATATAGAATATTAACACAAATAATCAATTAATCGAGACAACCAACGAATCAAACCAATGGTCAAAAGAGGCCAATACTGAAAGATAGAATTCCAAATGAGGTTCAATAATAAATGAGACAAACAATATTCATTGCGAGTATCAAATGAGAATGAATAAGGAAAATCGATAACTGATAAGGATAATAAACATCACGATTGTTAAAAGAAATGAAGTGAAATAGACAAGAATTAAAAAAGCAATAAGCGTAACAATACTTTAAATGAGAACAAATGAGATAGACAATAAATGTGAAGGAAAATAATAAAGGAGAAGGATGATAAATGTCATGGAAGAGAACAAACGATAAATGATGAAATCCATAAATATCACGAATGTTATATGAGAATAACTGGGAAAATCAATAAATTAGAAATATAATGTGCATCTCGAATGCTAAATGAGAAGAAGAAATGAGAACGAACAATAAATGAGAAATACAGTAAGCAGCACGAATGCTAGCTGAGGGTAAACAATTAATGAGAAACGCAATAAGTGACAAAGACAATAAGCATTGTGATTGCTAATTGAGAATGAATGGGGATCAACAATAAATGAGAAAAGCATTATGTTGAAGACATGCATTTTAAATAAGAACAACATAAAATGAGAAAGGCATTGAGTATCACGAAAGTTGTTTAAGGTTAAATAAGAACAAATAATAAATGGTAGAGTCAATAAATATCACGAATGTTGATTAAGTAAGATCCGCACTTGGCTCCTCGAGCTTTACTCTTCTTCAAAGAGACTGTAGGTTGGCCATCACATCTCGTTTCTGTTGACGTGAAATATCTCTCATGATGTGGCATGTGTGTCACCAACGATGGGATGCTGTGTTGGATGGGCTCTCTTGTGATAGACTCTGGTCGAGTGGGAGGAGTAGGTGCAGTAACGGTTTTCCTCCTCATCTTCCGAGGGGTTCTTCTTCGAGTGAGTAATCTTCTGGTTTGAGTTCACACTCTATAGCCTTTTCCTCGAATGGCTTTGTCTCGCTATTAGACATTAGCATATAAGTTGGTGAAGTGGGTGTCAGAAGGGTGGCCGAAAAATTTCCAAATTGTGTCCTCGAAATTGAAAGATAGTATTAAGTTAAGGTAAACATTGTTGTCATGCTTCGGTGTTACCTTCCTAGCGGTGTGATTCTTCAAATCACAATAAGTGAAAAAGAATGAGACGTTAAAAGTCGTGTTCCGAAAGCAGGGTGTTCCAAGGCGGCACGTTAAAGTCATGCTATAATCAACCGGCGTGACTTTAGGCGATGGTTTACGAGGCGATGCAAGTGTTCTAAAAGCATGGGACCAATGTTCCAACTCGTCTTCGAAGACGGATAGTAAGAGTTTTGCGTAAAACGGTGTTATGAAAGCTTATGAAAAAGTTTTAGCGAACCACGGTATTATTCACGATGTTTGAGAAAATAAAAGAGACCATTAAAACGTAAGCGTAAGTATGTAATCGGACAAAACAGGGTTTGAGCTCAAGCTCCGGAAATAAACGTAAGAGGTCAAAATCAGTCAAACATTTATATAATTAACCTTTATATAAATAATAGTGTATATAAGCATACTTTATATAATACCATTAGTGATGACATATGAGTAACAACATAGGCAGTCTGGTGGTACACGCGCACGGATATCGGATACGGTAATGAGAGACTCTTTAGTGAAAAATAGTTATAGTTTGGGTTTTGAAAACGACCCAGTTCTCTATAACTGTAGCTCTGATGCCAATCTGTAACACCCCCAAAATTATCGCAGCGGAGGATAGTTCACTTGGGTATTACTTCCTAGCACAAAGTACAAGTCATGGAAAACGACCCTTGAAAAGAGACGTTTTAAAAGTATTTCACATTTGATACATTAAATTCTCAGAGTTCGCAAAGGTCCCAACAGTTTTCATAAAACACAATGTTTTCAAAAGATTGCAAATGTTTTAAACATAACATAAATCTTTAAAATATAGACTCTTCAAATGTGAAAATATGCCGAGTCCTCAAAATATATCCGTGCGACTTCATCCAAGACCTTCATGCCTTTAAACCTGAGATAAAACATGCTAAAACGTCAACACAAAGGTTGAGTGAATCCATAGAGTTTTTGCTTAAAACCTTCTGAGGATAAAATGGTGCATAGATCTTGTTGCATCAAATCTGAGACAGACTAATGACCAATCAAAATGGCTACTTTATTCATGATTATTGAGTCTAATACCCATGCATGTCTAAGATCAATCATTCATACTCTTTTATTCATCCAAAGACTCAATATTTCCAGAAGATGAAAGATTATTTTAAAGATTAACTTCAGTTTTTATAAACAAAACATTTGAAAAATCATTAACAACTAGTCAAAACTCATTTTTAACCAACTCTTGCAATCACTAATCAAATCAATCCTACCCAACTATCTAACAACCTATTTCCTATGAAAACTTGAATCAAGATCTTCCAAATCACACATGCAAGAGTGGTTTTTCTAATCCTTTAAAACTCTAAGAAAAATGATAGAAAAATCATAGAAAAAGAGTGAAATGAGGTTGAAAATGTTAGGAAAACTTACCAAGACTAATACCAAACGAATGATGCAAGATTTGAGGCTTGAAAAACTTGAAGATTGGTGGTGTTGGGCTGATTATTTTCGGCATCAAAGGATGGAGGAGGAGGAGTTGGGTGGTTTTTGGTGAGATTTGCATGTAAGAGTTAAATGATGAATTTTCTTGGTAATGAAAAAGCTAATAAGAGTGTGTAAGTGATAAAGGGGAGGGATGAACGGTTTTGGGGGCCCAAGGCACTCCCAAATCTGATATTTATTCAATTTTGATTAATGTTTAAAGTATTAGTGTGTTTGTGGGGTTTAAATCAAGCGTACGGTCTTAAAAACGCGAATTACGCAGTACCGGGTGATCTGAAAACGTGAATTTTATAAAAGTGTTATCAAAACCTTATGAAATTGTTATGAAGTGTTAAAATGGATAATTTTAATATTTCATGGGACCCGTGTGTTTTCCGGAGTGTTAAAACGAAACTAAAAATCAAAACGCAGGCTCAAGAAGCGAGTTGTTACTAAAAATTGACGAAATCGTGAAACGAGACAGAAAATGTGAAATATAGAAATTTTTGAATACTAGGAGTATATGATGGAATATTAAACCACTAATGACATGAAAATGGATAGAAATCCTAAGCACTGTTCATGAATAGCTAGAAACGCGAAAATCGCTAAATCGGGTACTTTTATGCATAGTTTGTAAAAATAAATGTCACAAGGATAATATTTTCATAAAAATATTACATTTAACTTAAAATGACCCAACTTGAAGTTTCATATATTTCCCGAGCCTTACGGAGTGTTATAATGTCTTTAAAGCTTAAATCGCGAGCCGAAAACGCGTAAAACGTAAAATGTGCACACTTCGCGTGAAAATGGAAAATTACATTATTCCATATGAAAACAAGTACGTGGGGGAATATAAATCATATTAACGGGTAAAGTGAGCATAGCCTGAGTCAATTTATGAATTTCAATGTACGTGTTACGACGTACGCGGGCGACATTCCCGGCAAAAGCCAATTTGCTTAAAATAGCGTAATAAGCAAATAAAATTAGTAAAAGTAATGACTTGAAATTTCTTGGTTGTTACAAAGTGACACATAGTCATTGATGGGAAAGTTAAACGGAACTAGTTAGAAGGTTATGCGATAGACGTAAAATGGTTTAATGGCATATATTAGTGGTAAGGATGGTGTCTTAAATGATATCATCATTGAGAAGAAATGAAATGTTAGGAAAGTTAAGCTAGAAATGAGATGAGTTAAGGGTATGATGTACGTATAGTGGACCTTGAATTGCAAGATCACGTAGATCGTGCAATCAAAAAGGGGATGAAGAATGGAAAGTGTTAAGAATGGGAGTAAGACGGGGTTAAGTTTTGGTTAGAAATAGACGAGAGATTTCGGGGACGAAATCTAAATAAGGTTGGTAGAATTGTTAGAACCGTTCCCCGGGTACGTGGACCCCACCCTAGATGAAAGTAGACCAAAGGCCTTATGTGATTGGCTAGTCAATGAATGTAAAGTTATGGTCAAACCCGGTAGTCAACCTAATAGTTAACGAACGTGAAACATGAATTTGGAAGTTATGGTGCATAACTTAGAGGACTAAAGTTGTTAAGTTGTAAGTATGTATTATAAGAATGGTTGTGACCAAAATAGAATAAAAGGGACTTGAGGGGCTTAATGTGCCAAAGGGCCAAAGATCCCATCTAGCTAGCTTTATCTAGGAATCTCTAGATATTTCTACCATTATTTTAGATAAGGCTGGAAATCCGGTTTTATGGAAAGGAGAAAATGGAGGGAAATGTTAGTGTCGACCTAAGGAGAAGAAGAAGATGAAGAGCAAGTGTCCATAGCCCTTCTTAGCAATGATTCCCTTCAAGTAAGTGTTCTAATTTATGAGTTAATGATGATGATTGAACAAATAATTGTACAACCAAGCCTTCGATGATGATCAAAGGAATAATGGGGTGTTGAGATTGCGCCAAGCTTGTTCTTAACCTGAAAATAAGAAATACCGAAACACTACGTTAAGTGATTACGCAGGGGTTGGACCCTGCGAACCACCTCCGGCGTGCGAGTAAGTATGTGTAATCGTTTGAGTAGGTTGTAAATGACAAGAGTGAAGTTAACTTACATTGTTCATGCCCGACTACGCTATTTATAGGGGAGAAATAGGACATAGTGGGCGGTTGCACATTGTTCGGAGATCATGGGGGCGTCCCATGATTTTGTGGTAACTGCTAGGGCTTTGTAGCCCACGATCTCTGTTTTGGCGGGAAATCCAAAGGGAAGAGGAGACGTTGATTTGACCAGGTCAGAATGGTCCTTCGTGCTAGTCCCTTCGATAGGAATACCCCGAAGGGCTTAGGCTTTGATTGGCGGATTCCCACATGGTAACCAGTTCGCAGGCGAATGGTTTTACGCCAATGAAACGTGTTAAGGAGATTAACCTAGGCCTCCAAAGAGAGGGCTTTCTATAGGCTCGAAGGGGAGTCCTTCGACCCATTCGGAGGGTACGTCATCAAGCCCCCCAGTCGAAAGTGATATATATGTACGAGTATATATTGCATTCGACTCAAAAAACAAACTACATGCTAGTCCTTCCATCACAAAGTCGTACGAGTAGGGGATAAATGCTTAAACAACCTTGCGCAATAAATGCGGCCAATAAATATGCAACTACCATATCCTAGCTACATCAGCTAGAATGTCGGTACCTACAAACTTATTTTCAAAATTCAAAAGCAAATTGGAATCCGTGTCAAACTCATACTATGACTACACGTGGATGGCTAGGATGAAACAACTAAAAATATACATAAACCCTTTATGATTCCCCCTGATCGTATTGTTTTACTTTGCCCCAAAGTACACATACACAGTACTTGTGCTTCGTGCTTCTGCTAAGATTAAAGGTAATTATCCTTCCTTAGTCTCATTATTTCGAATACAAGATGAGTATGGCGGCAAAAAGGACCATTAGGCAACAAAAGTGTATCTTGTCAGAACAGGATTTGGCGAATTTTCTTGAAAAGTATCCCATACCTAAGAAGTATAAAGTGATACTCCCAAACGAAAACCAAAGTATTTTTGATGCCCCTGCTGGGTATGTTGGGTTATATGTTCATGCTTTTACAAAATCCAACTTTAGGATTCCTAATCATCCGCTGATCTTAGAATTTTTACAGTATTATCAAGTACACATTTCCCGGTTGAACCCCTTTGGCTTACCCAAGCTAACCACCTACATTGTAGTATGTAAAGCTTATGGTTATGAGCCCACGCTTAACGTGCTTAGAGGCTTTATCAACCTTTGCCCTGGTGGTGATTGGTTAACCTTAGGTAAAAGAAGTGAACCTGATGTCCCTTGTTTAATAACAAAACCCTTTGCCAATATAAGAAAATGGAAAGGTCTGTTTTTCTATGTGCAAGATACGATTATACCTTCCAATTATCCAGCGTTACTGGATAAAGACAATCGTTTTGACAAGAAACGCTTTGATGATACTTTGCCGCACTTCGTAAGAAGCTATCCCCTCTATCAACGTCTTGAACGTCACCCATTTGATGTGCAAACGTTTCCTGAGCCAATATTGTTTCTGGCGGGCATTATGGATCATTGGGAAGGTTCTCCCTTGGAGCCTGAGATAATCTGCAATGGGAAAAGTATGTATGTACTTATTCAAATAAATTAATGGCTTATCTGATGGTATTTATCTCATTCCTTTTTTCTGTAGGGATGGCCTTCAGAAACTTCGTTGTAGCCCGTGGTACTAGGGAGCTTAGTTTTGTCCCCAAAGAGCCAAATAATGTGATCCATGAAGTAGGTTCTCCGTCGACATCAATAAATAATGATGAGACTCCGCATTTTGTGGAGACTGTAGCAGACTCCGATGATCCCCTCATCAAGGAATTTCAAACAAGGCTCGGAAGGTCCTCCGGTCTTTCAAATAGTAAGAAAAGTAAGAAAGCAAAAGTTGCTATGTCTGTGAAGACTCCTCCGAAGAGGAAATTATCCCTTCCTACTCCTCCGACAAGAATGGTGAAGCCCAAAGGCTCTCATTCGAAAACCTTTATACCTACTCCTCTGACGATTCCTGAGGATGATACTCCTGGTAAGTTATCATGCATGCGTAATAAGTACCCTTCCTTATATAACTTGTGCCTCTGTCTTTCGCAGGTCTTCCCGATGTTAACGAACTACCCAATTCAACTGCGTGCCGCCACTTGGTTGACAAAATGACACCTGCTAAATGGAAGGAAATCTTGGATAACATGTCTATGGAAGAGCTTTGCAACTTTCATTCTAAAAGTTATGCTAGGCAGGCTGTTTTGGATAATCATTTGAATTCAAGGACAAGGGAGTTGGTGCAAACGGTGTTGAATATGAGAGTTAAAATGGATGCTATCTTAGCCAAAGAAAAAGCTAGGGATCATGGATATGATGAATTGGAGGTTAAGTGCAAAGAAGTGATGGAGAACTTTGAGAAGAATCCTTTTGTTCAAGATATGCGAGCCAAGATTGAAAGGCTCGAAGGGCAATTGAAGGAATCCCAAGCAAGGTGTGATAGGTTGAAGGTTGAGGAGTCTAAGGTGTCCATCTATAGAGCCCAAATTGAGATGCTTGAGTCCAAATGTGCAAGTCTGGAAGCCAAAAAGTCTAGGCTGACTGAGCAGGAGGCCAAGCTTTGCGAGGAAGTCGATAGTCTGAAGTTCCAGTGTCGAAGCTTGAAGAAAGACCGAGCTGAGGTAGTTGCGAAGGTTGTTCCTCATGTGGCAATGGAGTTGCATCGTAGTGATGAGGTGGGGGAAGCTATTGGGAAACTGGTGAACGCAACCATCTTTTATGGTACCTGTTCCGCTTTAGAAGAAATTGCTCAGTCAAGGAAGCCTGTGGTTTTGTCGGAGGTACCATACTATCGTCCTGATTCTGAGAAAGAATTTGATGAGGCTGGCAATGTGTTTACGTCAATAGAGTTTCCTTTCCTAGCTGAGGTAACCAGAGATCCATTGGCTCCAATAGAGGAACTTCTGGCGAAGAAGCCTATGAAGATCCAGCCTTCGTCCTCAACAAAGAAATCCACCTCTGCTCAACCTTGAAATGATTTTCCAACATGTTATTTGTTTGAGACAATTTATCTTTGTTCCTGTTTGAACAATTTATCTTTCGTGCTACTGGGCTTCGACCCATAACTTTTAGACAATTGTCCTTTTTGTGATTATGATAGCTAAGACTGTACGTAGTCTTTATTAATGCTAATTTAGTGGGATATGTCCCACTTTTATTGTCATGTTTATCTTCTCTTACGCTCATTTCAAGAACGTAAACATACAACCTAAGGTTATAACCTTATTGTGTGTATTTTGGACCAAGATTTTAAGCAATCGTATAATTTGACTGCGACAGAGGGTCGCGACCCACTCCGTCTTTATCCTTAAGTTGTAGAGGGCTTTTAATACCCTAAGACTTCATAGGAAAGTTAATGTGAATTGTAATGGATGTTATTTATATACAAGGCATGTGCCTTGCTACATCCTTCGACATTGAAACTTTTATACTACTTGGCTGGACAAATCTTTGTTGTAAAGAACGAAACAAGAGATTTGAGGGAAATGCGTTATATCATTAATTGGGTAGGGAGGATTACATCATTTTAAGAAATGAATACTAAGACACCTACCATTAATGCTTCTTTCCCCAGATGAGAAGAATGCGTTACATGAAATTGTAAAAACAAACTGAGTTTTTTTTTTTTTTTTTTTTTTTTTTTTTTTTTTTTTTTTTTTGGTAGTAAGTTTTAGATGTAAAACTTACGAAGGTTAGTACCGTTCCAAGTTCTATCCATGACCTCTCCTTTAAGCGTTGCGAGCTTGTATGCACCGTTGCCGTAGGCTTCCGATATAACTTAGGGTCCTTCCCATGTTGGCCCTAGTTTTCCTTCGTATTCGGCCTTGCTTTCACTGTTCAAACGAAGGACATATTCACCTGGATTGAACGTGGAGGGTCGAACTCGGTTTTTATAGTACTTTTCAATCTTCTGTTTGTGGGTAGCCTCCCTGATTGAAGCTATTTCTCGTCTTTCTTCCAGAAGATCGAGATTTTCTCGAAGCCTTTCGTCATTTGTCTTTTCTTCAAAGTTCACAATACGTTCCGTTTCAATGCTTATTTCGGAGGGTATAACAGCCTCCGTTCCATAAGTAAGGCTAAAAGGAGTCTCCCCGTGGCTTGACTTGGGGTGTGTCCTATGTGCCCACAGAACTTGGGGTAATTCGTCTACCCACCCATGATGGCTTCGTCCTAACCTCTTCTCAATTCCCTCGATAATATCCCGGTTTGTGACTTCTACTTGTCCATTACCTTGGGGATGATAAACGGAAGTGAATAACTGTTTGATCTTCAGGCCTTCGCAGAAGGTTGGGAACACCCCTTCGGCGAACTGCTTTCCATTTTCGGAGATGATAATGTGAGGGACACTAAAACGACAGATTATGTGTTCCCACACGAATTTCTCCATATGCCTTCCTGTTACTGATGCCAAGGGCTTTGCTTCAACCCATTTGGTAAAGTAGTCTATAGCTACGACCAAGAACTTTACCCCTCCTGGAGCAACTGGTAGGGGTCCGACTATGTCAATTCCCCATTGGCAGAAAGGCCATGCTGACGTAACGGAGGTCATGTCTTGCTTAGGCATTCTCAGGACTTTGGAGTGGATCTGACATGCTTCGCACTTTTGTATTATCTCTATTGCATCCCTATGCATGGATGGCCAATAATATCCAAGTTTCATTATTTTTGATACAACGAGGCGAGGGCCTGCGTGCAACCCGCAAGATCCTTCGTGAACCTCATAGATGATGTTCGAAGCCTGTTTTGGTCCCACACAGCGAAGCCATGGAGATAGGAAAGACCTCCTATAAAGGTTATCTCTGATGAGCCTATATTGGGGAGCTTTGATCCTTACCTTTCGAGCAAGCTTAGGATCCTCCGGCAGAATACCACTGATCAAATACTCCCTGATCGGAGTCATCCAATTGGTGCCTTCATCGAGTATGACGTCAGAAAATTCGCTTCGTTTAATTGACCTATCAGTCAATACTTCTACCAAAACTTCTTTCGTTAGATGAGCAAATGCCATTGAAGCCAACTTGCTTAAGGCGTCTGCTTTCTTGTTTTGATTTCTGCGAACATGTGCTATATCATATGTTTCGAAGCCCTGAAGGAGTTCTTTAGCTTTTTCCAAATATTGCTTGATGGTGGGTTGCCTTGCTTCGTAGGAGCCTTTAATTTGGTTGACGACTAACTGCGAGTCTACAAAAACGGAGAGGTTACGAACCTCCATGTCCTTCGCAAGTCGAAGACCGGCTAACAAAGCTTCATACTCGGCTTCATTGTTGGTAGCTTCGAACTCAAAACGCAATGCGTAAGTGTATTCCTTTCCTTCCGGACTAACTAGTATTAAACCTGCTCCTGAACCATCAGAACTTGATGCTCCGTCTGTGTACAACTTCCACCCCTCCTTTGTTTCTTGGGGCTTCTCCTTAGGGATTTCTTTATCTTGGCTAGGTCCGGAGGGTGTTTCAGCGAGAAAGTCTGCAAGTATCTGACCTTTGACGGAGTTTCGACCCTTGTACTCTATCTCATGTTCTCCCAATTCGATAGCCTATTTAGCTACCCTTCCTGATTTCTCAGGCTTCGCCAGTATCTGCCTGATAGGCTTGTCAGTCAATACCGTGATGGGATGAGCTTGAAAGTATCTTCGAAGGCGTCTTGCAGCATAAACCAAAGCTAGGATTAGCTTTTCCAACTCCGGATAGTTTAGTTCAGCTCCTTGTAGGACCCTACTAACGAAGTATATAGGGACTTGCTTCTTCTCTCTTTCGGCTAAGAGCATCGCGCTGATGCTTTCGAACGATGCCGCAATGTACATGAACAACACTTCGCCTTTGATTGGGGCCGTAAGTGTTGGTAAGATTTCCATAAATTCCTTTAGCTTTTTGAAGGCTGCTTCCGCCTCACAACTCCATTGGAAAGTCTTTTTATCTGTACACCCCTTGAGTGTTTTGAAAAATGGTAAAGACCGATCGGCCCCTTTCGACAGGAACCTGCTAAGTGCCGCAAGCTTCCCATTGAGGCTTTGAACTTCTTTTAGTGACTTCGGAGCTTGAAGATCAGTGATGGCTTTAACCTTCGAAGGGTTAGCTTTAATCCCTTGTTTCGTTATCAAATGCCCCAAGAACTTCCCTTCCTCCATGCCAAAGGAACACTTCTTGGGATTAAGCTTCATGTTGATAGCCCGTAATTGATCGAATGTCTCTTGAATGTCGGAGAGGAGGTCCTCTTCGGTTCTGCTTTTTATTACCATGTCATCGACGTAGGCCTCCAAGTTCCTTCCAATTTGCTTATGGAAGGCCTTGTCTACTAAACGCTGATAAGTAGCCCCCGCGTTCTTTAGGCCGAAGGGCATCTTCTTGTAGCAATAGACACCCTTTCCTGTGTAGAAGGCTGTCTTCTCCTCGTCCTCCTTTGCCATTTGTATTTGGTGATACCCCTTGTAGGCATCCAAAAAGCATTTCAAACGGAACCCCGAGAGGGATTCGACCTTCCAATCAATTTCTGGTAGAGGGTAGCAATCCTTTGGGCAGGCTTTGTTGATGTCGGTAAAGTCAACACACATACGCCACCCTCCGTCACTTTTCTTTACCATAACTGGATTAGTGACCCAAGTTTGGTATTTCACTTCTCTGAGAATTCCTACTTGCACAAGTTCATCCACCTCTTTACAAGCAGCTGCGTTTCTTTCTGGTGCTAGGCTTTGCCGCTTTTGCTTAATTGGTTCAATGTGCTTGAACTCGTTAAGCTTATGCTCTGTACCGAAGGGCTTACCATCGATCATAAGGGTCCTGGGAACCCCGGTCATATCTGAGTACGTCCATGCGAATACGTCTTTGTTGGCTTTGAGTAGCTTCTCCAAGTCTGCTTTGAAGTTAGCAGGGAGTTGCTTTCCGATTACCACCGTCTGCTCTGGATAGAGCTCATTCACCACGATACGTTCTTCGGCATCTGTACAACTTAGAATGGCCTTCGGAGGCTCCTCCGGAGTTTCTCTAATCTTTTTGCTGTTGTCTCCCGTCTGTCCTTGGTTGTAAGTGGAGAATACGGTGCCTATCACATAAGGTGTATGGAATTTTACCGCTGCGTGTATAGTGGAGACTACGATACCCATCTTTTGCATGGCGGTCCTTCCTATCAGCAAGTTGTAAGGAGAGTTGGACCTTACGATAGCGAACATGAGGGTTTCTGTCCTTGCGAGCTTGCCTTCTCCAATCGTTATTTCCAACGGAACCTCTCCCAGAGGCCACGAATGTTCACCAGAAAACCCTACCAAGGGTATTTTCGAATCAATCCGCTGCGACCTGATCGAAGGCTTAAGCTTAAGGAAACAATGCTCATAAATGACTTCGCAGGAGCTCCCACAGTCCATATAGGCTCTATTCACTTCTCGGTTGGAAATCAGGACTTTGATGACTACCGGATCATTTGAAGGGACTTGGCCTGCAAGAGGAGGAAAAGTTACCTCCCCTACTTCGTTACCCTCCGTTACCTTTCTCTTCAAGCTGGCTTCGCCCCAACGGACCATGAGTATTGGGGCTTCGAGAGGAGCAGTATCTTTAGCCAATTGAGTGTCGGTCATCTCTTCCTTTCCCTTCTTTATACCCTTCACCAAATGTGCCAATTGCCCGGACTTCACAGCTTCCTCTATCTGTTTCTTCAGTTCTCTACAACTGTTCGTATCGTGACCGTAATTTTCGTGGAAGTGACAGTACTTGCTGGTATCCCTGTTTTTGCCCTTACTTGTCATACGAGGGGGTGCTTCGAAAGCCTTGGCAGCCCTTTCCGTAGCAAGTATTTCCTTTGGAGACTTCGTTAGACTGCTTAACAAACCATGGTTGGGGCCTTTGTTGTACGGAGAAAACCTATCTCTGTTCTTGTTCTTGTTCTTGGACCCTTCCCACGAAGAATGCTTCGAAAACTTGTTGTTGCTATCTGATGAGTGTCTAAATACTCATCATATTTACCTAATCTGAGCTGCCAAAACTCTCAAAAACACTCAGAAATGCATCATAATACTGAAATTATTCCAGAATTGTGTTTTATATGTCTCAGATGCAAAATGTTTAAAAACAAGTGAAAAACGAACAAAGTTTGCATAATTGGCAGTTTCAGTCCCTCAACTTTTAAAAGTTGTCAAATCTAGTCCATGATCACTAAAAACTTGTACAAATATCATTTTAGGTCCTTGGGGATTCATAAGTTGTTAAAAAAGTCCTTTGAAGTTAAAAATTGCATATTTACAACTTTGGTCCCTCAACTTTGAAAAATGTCAAATTTAGTCCTCGGGTATTTAAAATATGGAAATTATCAAATAGAACCCTTGTACTATTCTTATATGGCATAATTGGTCCTTGTGTTAACTTTGGAAATTTGGCAGGTTCATCCCTTCAAGAAATCAGGAAGTTACACTTTTGGTCCTTGTGATATTTTAGCTACAAACCAAATCCGGACCTAAATTAAATAAACAAACCCAATCCACCCTTTTATATTACCAGCCCAACCCTTTTATTAAAATAGCCCAACCCCAGCCCAAAAATAACACCCAACCCGACCCATCCTTCTTAGTTAGCCAAACCAGAAATTAAATCCACCTCCTTCTTCCTAGTTACCCGCCCAACCTGCAAGCCATCCCATCTCCACCACCCCAACTTGAAACTTCATCATCACCATCCTCCCACTACCCTCACCCCATAACACAGCATTTAATGCTACCTCTCCCCTCAACTCAGAAGCTAGTTGATACCCATTTTGGCGCCAAAACACGTGTCACATGGAGAGTGGACCAAAATGCAAATTGCAAGGTGGGATTTGACCACAGAGGTGCAAGGAAGATCCCAGATATGTATTAGTATAAATAGTAGGCTTTGTAAGCCAATTTTGGCAAGTAGATAAAAAGTAGTTAAGTTTTAATTAATCGTATTTTTCAATTCAGTATTTCCTTATTGTAATTCTCAGTTAAGATTATCAATATAAGTTGTTTCAAGTATCTTTGTTCATTTTCAAGTTGTTTGTACTCAGTTCAAGTTAAAAATTAATTTCAAGTTGAATTGTGGTGATCGTATAAGCTTAAGCTCTCTCACATTATCATAAAAAGCTCAAATAAACCCTGTATTAAGCTCACATAAGCTAGTCTTAGCTTCATGTAAGTTTAATTAGCATTTATCAGTTCTTAATATCAAATTCGAAGTGAAGTCAACGAAAGTCAACAAAATAGCTTATAAGCTGTTATGGATTGAACAAGCTGGAATTATGGAAGCTTATGGTTTAGTGGTTTCATGGGAAGCCCATAGGTAGTTCTTGGTTCCTTGGTTCCTCTGAGTTTCATTCAAATTCGATTGTAAGCTCATATTACCAATTTAGCTTAATTTTTCATTCAATATCATAAGCTGCTATAACTAGTTTAAAAGCTGTTAATTATAATCAATATTAGTTAAATATCAATTAAAGATCAAGTTCTTAGCTTATTTTAGCCTTTTCAGTTCATAAAATCCAAAACACCACCCTAAAGGGGTGTTTGGTTTAAGTTCTGTCACAAGCCAAACAAGCCTGTACTGTTCAAATACCAAAAGCCCAACTTTGTCTCAGCCTATAGAAGCCATAATAAGCTCATTTTAAGTTTCAATTATCAGTTTAGATCAATAATCAAGTTTTTCACAGCCTGAGTTATTTTCAGGCTGTTAGAAGCTCAAACAAGCTATTTCAAGCCATAAGCTTATTTAGCCTGTTATTTTGGCCTTTTTGTATTCCATTTAGTGTATTTGTTAAGTCTTCAAAGCCTCATACCCTAGCATTAAGTCTGCACCAAGTTGCTTAGCAACTCAGTCAAAACAGACTGCATATGCAGTCCTTGTGGTTTTTCATAAAGTTCAAGTAATTTTAATTCACACCTCATAAGCTCTTTTCAGTTCATTCTTTTTGATTAGTAAACCCTACTGGCTCAACTATATAGGTAATTTTTAGTTCGAATTTTGGAAGTCTTTAGAAGCTCTAAAATTGCCCTCGAATTAGGTACTTTTACCTTGGTGCAGGGCATTTCAACAGACCACATAAGCCATAAGCTCTTTTGAGCTTATGTGGCTTATTCAGGCCATTGATTTTGATTCCAGTAGTTCAATTAAGTTTATAACAGTCCATAGTTCATAATTTTATAAGCCCATAGCTTCTTGATAAGTTTTGAGCTTGTTTGATTGATTTTAGTTTATAAAAAGTCTCAAAAAGCTCACTGCAGTCCATAAGCTCTAATTTCTAGCTTATTCTTTGAGTTTCATAATTCGACCTAGTTATAAAAGTTGATCCTCATAAGCTACTTAGTAAGTTCCAATAGATAGAATTCAAAAATAAAAATAAAAAAAAAGTGACACTAGCAGGATTCGAACCTGGGACCTCAAGGTTTGACCTGGTCAAAACCTAACCCAACGCGTGCACCATCTGCCCTAGAGTGTTCTTAGTGTTATTATTTTCCCTACTTATTTTTATACTTGACCAGTCGTATAAGCTTATCTCCTTTCTAGCTTTTTATCAGCTTATCCGTATAAGCTACCACTTCCATTTTATTTTTCCTAGCTCAGTAATCTTATAAAGTATTTATAGAAAAAGTTTCGTAATTTTTTGAATAAGTTTAGTATTTTAAATCTATTTATTAGTTAAATTTAGTAATTAAATTGTAATAAAAAATATAAAAGTCTAAAAAATATAAATCTTTTTTCTATAATTTTCTTTTGTCATTTTTAAGTTATAAAAATATTAGAACACTTGTGGGGTTAATTTTACTTATATCTTAGTATTAATCGCGTTTTATTTAATTCCCGTTTCGCGTTTTTAGTGTAGTTTAGACCAAACGAAACGCATAAAAATAGTGATAGCTTCTATTTAATAGAATTTATCTTTTTAGAATAATCAAGCAATATCACAATCATCAATCACTCTAATCCTAGCTTTTCACAGTTTTCCATTCACATCTCGTTGGGAAACGATCCGGGTGATCACTTGCCTGGTTTCACACACTACACACGAGCATTCGTCCTGAGACTGTTTGCCTTTTATCATTTATTACGGTTGACCATTCACAAGTGGTTGACTTGTGTGATAGAGAAATAAAAGACATACGTTTTCAGACGGATCACTATCTCTGTCTACCGGAGCCCCATTAGTGGACACCTCTTTTGCTTCGATCCAAGTATATGTCTTTTCCGTTAACCCTTTGTAAGTTGTCGGAAGGTCAGTGGACAAGAATTCCACCAAACTCTGATTTCGAAGACCATGTACGAAACCCGAAATACGCTGATCTTCATGAAGACCCAAAATCTGCAAAGTCTCATCGGTGTACCTAGTAACGAAGGCCCTTGTGCTTTAGTTTTCTTTTTGTTTGATGTTGTGCACCGTTAAATGAGTCCTCGTGAACTTCTTTTGCTGACTGAAATGAGACCGGAACTTAGCCTTAAGATCATCAAGATTGACGATGCTGCCGGGCTTTTGCCCATTCCACCAGATACGAGCAGAATCCCGTAGGGTGTATGTAAACATATGACAGGCCACTGGCATAACCCATTTTTTCATTTTGATAGCCCCTTCGAACAAATGTAAGAAATTGTCCGGATCCCCCTTCCCATCATAAGTCCCAACGTGCGAAGGCATTTTCAACCCATCAGGCAATAGGTAATCTTCGATCCACCTAACGAAGGGTGTAGCTGAACCCATAGGGTCTAAGTATAGACAGTTATAAGGTGGTGCATACATGGGAACAGTATTATATGGATTGTTGTTCGGGGGTATTCCCATAGGAGTTTGGCTTGGGTAGGACTGATAAGGTGTATTCATGGCAAACGGGTAACCGTTTCCCATGGCATACGGAGGGTACGCCATAGGATGCCCGAAGGGCATGCTCCCATAAGTTTGGGGAAAGCTTGGGTTATTAGGTTGTCCATTTACTGGAGGATATAAATTTTGAGGATAAGACTGAGTTTGGAACGAGGGGTACATACCATTGGGAGGAAGATTTACTCCCATATTAATTGTAGGCGGATTGCCTTCTACGCCTGATGCGTGAGAAGGCTGCAACGGAACCCCAGCTTCAGTCCTTCCAAGATAAGCTGCTAGCAATGGAGGCAAAGTCACCCCCACTTCTTCCCTTCGCTGGCTCCTACCGTTAGAGCCTTCGGTAACCGCCCCTTCCCTTCTTGTCGGAGCCCTCTCAGGGACTCCTTCGAAACCAACGGATCTTTTGCTTAGCCTTCGACCGACTGGAGACCCAATTCTTAAGGCCGATAGGGTTGGTCCTTGGGTCGGAGGTCTAGGTTCCATCTCCATTTCTTCATCATACTCATCACTCGAATATTCCAACTCCCTTCGCACCTCAGCATTCTCGACTTGCCTGTTACGAGCCTTTAAGAGGGATTCCAACACTTCGTGGTTGGCTTCAAAAAAGGCTGGGCTAATGACAGGTTCGGGATTGGCTGATGTCGAAGCATGATTGTTGGTTGTGATTTCTGGGTGAGAACGTGTTGTGGAAGTGGAAGCGGTTATTGGGGGGAGGTTGTTAGTGTCGTTGATTGGTATTGGTGTCAAGGTCGAGAAACCCGGTGGGGGAGTATCTTCTCTCCCTTGATCCATGCCGGAATAATAGTGAAAGTAGTTGGTTGGTTATAAGCTCGGAATTAACGAGACCAATTGTAGCGGTCCCACGGATGGCGCCACTGATTGAACAAATAATTGCACAACCAAGCCTTCGATGATGATCAAAGGAATAATGGGGTGTTGAGATTGCGCCAAGCTTGTTCTTAACCTGAAAATAAGAAATACCGAAACACTACGTTAAGTGATTGCGCAGGGGTTGGACCCTGCGAACCACCTCCGGTGTGCGAGTAAGTATGTGTAATCGTTTGAGTAGGTTGTAAATGACAAGAGTGAAGTTAACTTACATTGTTCATGCCCGACTATGCTATTTATAGGGGAGAAATAGGACATAGTGGGTGGTTGCACATTGTTCGGAGATCATGGGGGCGTCCCATGATTTTGTGGTAACCGCTAGGGCTTTGTAGCCCACGATCTCTGTTTTGGCGGGAAAGCCAAAGGAAAGAGGAGACGTGGGTTTGACCAAGTCAGAATGGTCCTTTGTGCTAGTCCCTTCGATAGGAATACCCTGAAGGGCTTAGGGCTTCGATTGGCGGATTCCCACATGGTAACCAGTTCGCAGGCGAATGGTTTTACGCCAATGAAACATGTTAAGGAGATTAACCTGGGCCTCCGAAGAGAGGGCTTTCTATAGGCTCGAAGGGGAGTCCTTCGACCCGTTCGAAGGGTACGTCATCAGATGATTATTAAGGTAAAGGTTAATGGGTTAAGTGGGTTTTCATCATATGATCTTGATATGATCTTATGATGATATAGAGATGATGTTGGGTAAGCTTAGATGGGTTTTATAACCTTTAATTATGATATGTTGTGTTAATGAACCCCGATGTTATGGTTATGGTTAGGAAGTAAGAGTGATGATGATGATGGTGATGATAAATGATGAAGATGATGATGATGATGTTATTGTGAGACTTAGCTTGGAGCTAAGGTAAGTAAACCGGTATAATGTAAAGTTATATTGATTTCTATGCATTATGTGTTATGTGGCTAATGTGTTAAGGTTATGGTTGTTTAGCATAATGGTAGTTATGTGTAAGAGGTTAGGTTAGTGGATGTGTTAGATGAGAGGGGAGTAAGGAAAAAGGATGGTTAAGGTTTAAGTGGCTAAGGTATGTGCTTATGTTTATGTTGTTGGATTAATGGTTGTATAATGTGTAATGTGTTGAATGAAGTATAATGTTAAGTTATACCCGTTTTACTTACTAAGCATTCGTGCTTACGGTTTAATGTTTCAATGTTTTGTAGGCTAAAGTACTAATGTGATGGCTTGGAATAATGTTAGAAGTTGGATATGCAATGGTAGAAGGATGGGTAAGAATGTGACAACCCGTATTTTTCCAGACTTATTTCTATACGAGATTATCCCTGTTTCTCATTTACAAATCTTTCCGAGCTCATTTGACCATAAAACGTGAAGTTATCTCGCGAAACGTGAAATTTGTACTGATGCGTGGGTTTTGCAACCTTACAACAGGTTTTACCTCTCGAGGGATCTCAAGAGGCTTACAACCCCACCAGGCAGTGTACCTGACCGATGTAGTATAGTGTAGTGGTAAGTACGGGGGATTGATCGTTCTCCACAGGGAATAGTGTTCGTTAGGTATGAAAGGCTACTCTAATTAGGTCTAAGGGTTGAGGAAGATTCTTTTTTATGTTTTTATATTTTATGAAAGCAAGTAAAATCTCGGGTTTTGAAGGAGTGGGCGGAATTAGTTGCTAGTCAACTAACCCAAATTACTACAAATGCAAATAAAATAAAATAACAAAAATGAAAAGTGGTGAGAAACTTATGTGTGGAGAAATGTGTTTACTTAGATTTCCTTACTCCCTAACTATCTTTTACCGGTTAATTAGTGTGTATTAGTCGCGTGGATGACGGGTGTATTCCTTAATACCATTCGTGGGGTGGCGTACTTACTTCCCCAAACTCTACAAGCTCCTACTTCACTCCTATGTCGAGCCGGCTAGGAAGCTCCTAACATGGGATCACTAGAATTCGCTTGTGCATTAAATACAACCATAAAAACCTTTAGTACGCATTTGGTTCATGTTTCTTAAGACGTTCAAGCAAGTTACCGAATAGGAAGTTAGCCAGTTTTCTTAAGCCTAACATAGATAAACAATCATCCAATACAACTAACAACACACTAACAACCAATAATCAATAGCTAGGTTTCATTAGATCTAAGCAAACACAAGATAAAATTAGCCTAACATGTTAAACAAAAGACAAGCATAAGATAGAATCAAACAACACATAGACATATTGAATGATTAATTGATAACTTATCTTTCAATGAAACATGGAAGATCTCAAGGCAAGAAGCCCTGAAAAAGTAGCTAAAATCGTCTTAGGGTTTTATCCCAAAATTCCACACACTAAGCTCTCCTCTAATGACAAAAAATTAGAAAACTATATATAGACTTTGACATCTGACGGCGTCACCTTATGCATTGTGACGCCGTCACCTCGCCGCTTTTAGGGTTCCCGGGTGACCTTCTTGACGCCGTCCCTCTTTAGCTCTTCAAAAATCCATTCTGGCTTATCAAGGCTTGACGCCGTCGGACCTATAACGTGACGCCGTCCCTCTTTGATTTAAGCCGTGACGCCCTTGATTTAGTTAAAGCGTGACGCCGTCAGAATTCTCATGCAAACTCACTGGCCCGTCATGAGTAAATTTCACATCCAACTTTTCTTGCCAAAACATGACGCCGTCTGGAGTTAATTTTGACGCCGTCAAAGGTGACTTTCAGCACAATTTTGAGACTTTGCCGTTTTCTTCACTTTTATGCTCCAAAAACGTCCAAAATGCCTCCTTTTCCAGATTTCTCCTCAAAAGTACCTAAAATGACAAAAGGAACGATTTAGGGCAATATTTGATCAAATAAATACGATTTCGGGCTTAAATGACCCCTTAAAAGCGGTACACTTTTCGCCTCATCATGTACACAACGCGTACTGGCACAACCGACGATTTGATTTGGTTATTTTATTATTCGTGAGAAACGAGGCGTATGAATAGTCATTTTTATTGGAAAAATTATTCTGAACGCAATGGTGAAATTCCCGTGTTTTGAATCGATCGTTTGCTATCTTAAACGAGCCCCGAGCCTCATTTCATGAAAGATAGCAAAAATTACAACTATGGTCCCTGCAGTAAATTTTATCCCTCTTCCTTTAGACTTGGATTGTGACAGATTTAGTCCCTAGGGTTTTTTCTAATCTAACCCTAACCCTAACCCTAACCCTAACACTATATATACTACTATTATAATTTTTTTAGGGTTACATTTCATTTTCTGCTTCTCACAGCCGCTCCATCCCTCACCTCTCTCCTCTCTCCTCTCTCATTTTTCCCGGCCACTGTTCCGGCCACCGGAGCTCCACCTCCGGTCACCACCTCTCACCGCCACCACCAAACTTCACCCCTTAAAACCCTTGTTTCATTTCTGCTGTGCACGCGCCAAGAAACCCTCCTCCTCCACCACTGCCGCCGCGTTCTCTCTTTTTCCAGCATCACCGACGCGCCATCGTCTCCACCGCCTTGTCATCTCGCTCTCTTCTCGACTTGGTAAACCGAGAAAGCCCGTTTTTATATATTTCTTTTAAACCGATTTATGTGTACATGTGTTTCGTGGATTTAAAACAAGTTTTATGATTTAAAAACCGGATTAAACTTTGAGATAATAATTTCGTGTGGTTAAAAACATGTAATATCGTGATAGTTGTGAACGAGCCAACTCACTGAGTCGACTCAGTGAGTTGAGTCGAGTGTTTTTGATCATGGTTGAACCGATTTTGATGTTAACCCACTTTGGTTGCTTGGTCTTTGGTCTCGGTTAATGTCTCCATTTGAGACTTAGTTTGATAATAATTTTGATATTGATGTGGTCCTAGTTCTTGTGTTCTTGCGTGTTAAGTTGTGCGGACCGATTCACAGCCGAGACCTTCCATGGTCTCGGCATAATGGAGTTAATATATTCTATTGTTGGTGTTGTTCGGTTCACTAGTACACCCAAGAGGGTGCGTTATGCTTGTTGTTTCGGTCTAAAAGAGAAACCCGCAAGGGTTGTTGTCTCGTTCGGTTTGAGTCTCGGTCGAGAATAGAACACCACGTAAGTGTTGTTATTAGTTGGGTTAACAATTTTAACAAAGGGATGTAATACACAAGGTGTGTTTGACTTGTTGATTTACTAATATGTAGTATGGGTTAATTCGTGAGGGTCATGTTTGCATCTGTGATTGTGTTTGTATTAAACTGAATAGATAGTGGGCTTAATAGCCCATGACATGGGGCTAAGGTTTGTGTTTAAACTTGTTAATCGGGTCAAAGCCCATGAGTTAAAAAGATGTGTTTGTTTATAAATGGTAAGTAAAATATATCTTACCAACGAGGTATTAAATTTGACATATTGACGGTGGATACGATGCGGATTATATTTGGAATCATGATTTGGATTTGAATACGGATTTTGTCTATTATACTTGGACGTTTGGAAAATCATTGATCGTTATCGGACTTACAATATTAGATATTGGATTCATTGAACATTTTGAGACTTGAGACGGTATAATATATTAAACTCGAAAAGACTTTAATATATTAAACTCGGACCGGACACAAAATCTTCAATAAAACCAAAACTAATATTTACAAGAACAATAGCGAGACATAAACTTATTAAATATTGAAATTTCATATTTGATTAACCCAAGTCTCGACGACTTGAGAAAAACTAGTTTTATTATTTAAACTCATTTTTATTATAAAACGATTATGTTTTATACAAGTTATTTGGGATAACGGGGTAAATGTCGAAACGTACAAACTACTTTATTTTATTTGAGGTGTTTGTTTGTCGTAAATTTCTAGAGTTGTCTTCCTTGGTTTGAGTTCTCGTCAGTATTCCCTCGAGTTTGTCGATGTCTCTTCTCCTTGGCGTGAGTTGTATGTCGAGTCTATGTCTTCTTACCACACCACACGAGACGTTGAAACTAAGCTTTTTGATGAGTTTTGAAATCAAGTAATCCACGAAAACTACGACACATTGTCTTTTATAGACTTTATTATTTTGCGAGACGTGTTTTGAGATGATCGTATACGTATTAGGTTGTGCCGATCCTAGACCGTAGTGTACCGCCGTGCTTGTACCTCCGTGTACCGTCATGCTTATTCATCTTGGAACCGTCGTGCCGTATGTTTTGAGACCGTTGTGATATGCTCTAGATGCCAGTTGTGTCAGTCGTGATCTTTGCATTGCTGTGGCTAAGGTGAGTTCATGGCCCCTACTTTTACCGGTTTTCTAACTATTTTCGGGGGAGAATACATGCTCGTTTTTAACTAAATTCATGACTGTTTATTTGGAATACGTGAACTGGTTGCTCTATTTTGACTATTTGGCTGATATATTTGATTTGGTTATTTGATGGCGTTACGTGATTTATCTGGTTATTTGATGGCATTACGTGATTTATCTGGTATTCATGAGTGAAAACATTTAAACTATTTTGAATGGACCTAACCGTCGTTTTGGATTTGCTATAACTCGTTGACTGGCTAAGGGTTAGACTTGCGGTAGATGTTGACTTAGTCTAGGGTAGCAATCCTTTGCTATAACCATGATGCCTAGCTAAGAATAGATATCTGCTTACGGCCTAGACCAGGGTAGCAATCTCTTGCTATAGCCATGTTGCCTGGCTAGAGTCGCTTAGGGCCCTACTTGAGATCTCGTTTTGATATTGGAATGATTGGTTTTGGAAGTATTATTGGAACTCGTGGTTTTCATCGATCTTAGTCCAGTGTAGCAAATCCCTTATCTTGGTCCACTATTATATTTTTCTTAATCCGTGATTTAGGCAGTGTTAGCCTACGTTAGACTTGACTTGCTTGCGAACGATGATTTGAACTTGAAAACCTTTTGGTTTAACCACACTGTTTTTAACTAAAACCTATGAACTCACCAGCGTAAGCTGACCATTTTAGCATGTATTTTCAGGTTTAATGCTATAGCTTATCTCTGGAGGCGCTTGGCAAGAGGCATGGTCATAGACGACTCTGATATTTATATTTGGGACCGCTTTACTTATTTTATGGGCCTATTTCCGCACTACTTTTGAACATTGTAAATTTTAACACTTTTGTTAATGAATCTTACTCTAAACGGTTGAGGTAAAACCGTTCTTGGTAACTTGTGTTGTGATACCAATTCAGTAGCACCCCAGTGATATGTATGTTTCCGCTGGACCCGATTTTCGGGGTGTTACAAAGAAAGTAGAGCTTAGGTAGATACCGAGCTCATTCAAGATGGTGCCCCCGTGAGTCAATAAATGATTTGTAAAGTGAAGTCAAGCGTCTAATTGTATGTTAAGTGTTGCGTAACGAATTGGAAGTCATTTGGTGTGTCAAAGCATGTTTTAAGTATTTGTAATGAAAGTTAAAGGGGCGTTTGGTTTATGTGTAAAAGTACCCATTTTGGGTTGTAAACGGGTCAAGTGTCATTGGAACATGTTTAGTATGTTAGTATAATGATTTCTGGAAAGTTTGGTGTAAAACGAAAGTGGTATAAGTGGTTTGTTATGAAAATGGGTCAAAAGAGGTTTATGCATAACCCGTTAGTCTGGGATCCACTTTTAGGTTCCAAAGTCTGGACCTTAGTTTGGATCTTCCCAGGATCTACTTTTAGGTTCGAAATGGTGAACCTAAGTGTGGATCCAGATTTCACTTTGGGATCCCCCTTTAGGTTCCAAAATCTGGACCTAAGTGTGGATCCAGAATTGGTCATCTTGGTTATGTCCAGAATTGGTCATCTTGGTTATAAGTCCAGAATTGGTCATCTTGGTTATGTTCAATGATTTTTGTAAATGGTCAAAAGTAAAGGTAAAGCGTTTCCACGTGTAAAGTTTTAAGTTTTAGTCAAAGCGGGCACGGGGTGTAACAACGAGCAGATCTGATGGATCGCGGATTGTCTTTCCAGTTTGGTGAAGCCGCCTGTAATGGTGGATCCGGATCTTCGTTTATAGCTTAAGGTTTTTCTTCTTGTTGTTGGTCTTGAATATCTTTTTTTTATTATGTAGTTGACGGTCTACTATATGAAACAATGAATATAGAAACAGTCTACTGATTAAACCATTTTTATCACCTTAACTTTTGTCATCTTTTGCACATCACGGTTGACCATTCACAAGGTAATTGATTGTCTCATTAAAGAGTAGTTATTTGTAAAAAAATAAAATAATTTAATATTATTGACTTTCTTTCATTAAAGTTGAGTGTGACTCATATGAATTGGGTCACATGTGTCCGATAGCCATTGCATCAAAGCTTAATTGTATGGCAAAAGATAAGAACATATGTTACTAATATAAATTAATGTACATGATTAGTTATTGTAGATGATTATTTTATTAGTTACGTGTAGTGTTCATTTATTCAGTTGTTGTGCCACAAGTGCATTACAAGTGGCTACTAGTAATTTAGTAATTGAGTAATTGGAATGGTGCATATATGTTTTTTTAGAAATGGTACATACGTGTTTTAGGGGCGTGCATATATGTTTTAAGAAATGGTACATACGTGTTTATGGCTGTAAAAAAAATCAATTAAAAGGGTTTGCATATGTGTTTTATGTTTGATATAAAATCAAAGGAAGAGTTATGCATACATGTTTTAAATTGTGCATATGTGTTTGATAGTTGTTTATGATTAAAAAATATGTTTACATCATTAGTTTAATATACAAAAGATTGTGCATATGCGTTATGCTAGTTGTTGTGATTAATTTTTGTTTCTTATTTGTTTGTGGTTTAATTGTTTTCGTGCATGCTTGTTTCAGATTGATTGATGAAGATGATGATATCATTTAAGACCGAGAAGTGGATGAACACGAATATACATGAAGATAATTTGTGATTTTTGGAGATATATGATTATTGCATGTGTTTTTGTACTTGTAATCAAGTGAAATGTAATATTTAAGTATATCAATCTTGTTTTTCTTTTCATAATGATTTATGTTCTTTAATTTATGTTTCAAACTTTCAAAAAAAATAATGATTAGGAAAAAATATTGGTAGGTTGATAAAAAAAAATGTTAGCTGAAAAAAACATGTATGCACCTTGACTATTTGAGAGGGGAAAAAAAGAACATGTGTGTACCTTGACTATTTGAAAACATGTATGCACCTTGACTATTTGGGAAGAAAAAAAACATGCATGCACTTTGAGATTTCAAAAAAAATAATGAGTAAGTATAAAAAACATGTGTGCACCATGACTATTTGAAAACATGTTAGCATTAAAAAAAAATAAATAAATAAAAAATAAATAAATAAAATCCGAAATTTAAGATTTATAAAAAACGGGAATTATTAAAAAAAAACAAAAATAATATGAAAATTTATTTTACTATTATACCATTTTCAATTAAATAAAAATAACAAAATGCTATGGAGCATTTAAATGATGTACATTGTGTATTATTAGTTGTAAAAAAATGGTTCTCCCAGTTCTCGCACTTAAAGTGGTTCTGAAAAGAAAGTGCCCCCATATATTATTATATTAATTATAATAGCCAAATCTTTGTATAGGCACGAGATTATGAATATTAAAATTATTAGAAAAAGCTCCGTCCAGTTTTGTATATATTTGAAGATGACTCAAGTATTATACTTGGTATAAATAATTTTCGGAGTTTAGAATACTTAAATGAGTAAATTACATAGATGGTCCGTGTGGTTATACCAAAACTTCGCATTTAGTCTTTATATTCAAAATTTACATTGATAGTCCTTTGTTCTCAAATAAGCACACTATATTTGAGGAATGCAATGGTGACACTAAAAGTGGGCGATTCATTGTATAATAGAAGAATCAATCCGAGAATGGACACAAAACCACCTATGCAAATATAATTTGCTCTTCCTAAAATAGAGTATCCTTTCCATAACGCCTTTTCAGGCAAGCTTAATACTTGCACTACAAAAGCGACCCCAAAAAACTCAAGCAAACAAACTAAAATCGTTTGTACCACCACCATGCAGTCAGTTGGTATATATGATCTTTGCTTTCGACATCTTCAAGTAGGATTCGTGTCGAGCCAACACATCAAGTTCCCCAAGAGCTCACCTTAGCAAAACGTTTGTTAAACTCGAGCTAGCTTTATAGACTCATTACCTGATTTACCTCAGATGATCTTCTTTCATAGATAAAATATGTGTATGTATATATGTTGCCTATATATAGATAGACAGACAGAAACACTTGGGTCCTTAGTTTCCATTAATCTCCACATTCAGATGCTAAAATATAGAGAGATGTATGGTATCTATTTAACAAACACCTAAAAAGAATTTAGGAGAAAATGTAGGAACAGGGTAATTGATAGTAAGAAAAAAATATGAGAGAAGAGACAAGTGACATTATCCTCCCATAAAGATGCACCAATTGTTGACCACAAAAAAGTCAAAACCTTAACCACATTTTCATCTTTGGGTCAACATTACAAAGGTTGATACATGCTTCCATGATATGTGGGCATATTTGATGCTCATGTTCATAAGGTATTCAGTTTCTTGATATCATTTAAGGTTTTTTGTAATCAATGGGTAGGTTTAGTAAGGCCATTGCAGCAGTGAAGGATCAAACGAGTATACGCCTAGCCAGATCTGGGAGCAAAACTTCATTATCAGATCTCGATGTTGCAATTGTGAAAGCGACGAGCCATGATGAGTGCCTTTCGGACGAATGTCACATTCTAGCAATTTTAAATCTTACCTCCGACTCACCTATCTATGTAGCTTCTTGTGTTAACACCATCTCTCAACGCCTCAACAAGACCAGAAATTGGGTAGTGGCCTTAAAAACACTCATGTTGGTTCGACGGTTGCTTCGTGATGGTAACCCTTTGTACGAGCATGAGATATTTTTTGCTACACGGCGTGGGACCCGTTTGCTAAACATGTCGGATTTTAGGGATACCCTCAAATCAAACACATGGGATTATGCTGCTTTTGTTAGAGCATTCGCTTTGTTTCTTGACGAGCAACTCGAGTACAAAATGCAAGGGAAGAGAGAAACAGAAGGTTCATCGTCGCGTGAGGTAAAAAATGGAGAACATACGAGACCCGAAGCTATAGTTTTACCCGTTTGTGAACTGAAAAATTACCAATTATTTGCTCTAAATAATCATTTGATGCAACTCCTTGAGCGATTTTTAGCTTGCCGACCAGCAGGTTATATTCTCCCTATCCCTGCTTTCATGGAATTCTCATCTATATTCATTGCTAAATCGTCAAACTGTCTGAGATAAAACGCCACCTAAATCAACTCATTCACAAACTTTTGACTATTTGTCACCCCAAAAACTTATAATTTGTTCGGCAATATTACAACAGGTGAAGCAAGGACTCACAGGATGGTGATGGTGGCGTTATACCCGCTTCTAGTACAAAGCTTCCAGATATATCAAGACTTAAAAGAGGTCATGGGTGTCTTAACAAATCGGTTTGATGAGCTAAACATCCCACTTGCAGTTAAAGTCTATGGTATCTTCCGTCGAGTTTCAACACAATATGAGGAACTAGAGATGTTTTACGACTGGTGCAAATCTATTGGCATTGCAAGAACGTCCGAGTACCCAGAAATTGACAAGATTTCTCCAACCAAATTAGATAACATGGATGAACGTATTAAAGAAAAATCAAAGGAATAAAAACAAGAAAGTTGACGAGTCAAAAACCTATGTCACCAGATATATTCACTAGCATAAAATGTTTGTTCTCAAAAGATAGCATCCAACTCACAAAAATTGAACTATTTGTCATCCTGTTTGTAAGACATCCTATTTGACTCGTATTTATGGCTATTTTAGCACTTAAAAGGTAGTGATGTTTCGTTCCTTTACAGACACGCCCAATTGCATTCCAACTGTCACTAGGGTCTCGATTGATCTTGCACTGTAATCCAAAAGGTCTTGGTCTATGGTGATCGAGTCCTGAAAAATAGTGTAACATGTGTTAAGCTGATAGTTCAAGCAAGAATACTTAAAAAAATGAGATAACTAATTACAGTAACTAACCTTTTCAAAGACGCAAATGACCGTACTTCCACCAAAAGAGAAATACCCAAACTGCAAAAGCAAATAGATAGTAAATTGGGAATCAGAAGTTGATATTAGGACATAATCAGAAAATAACGAGTACAATGATAAGAGTTTGTACCTCGTCTCCTTTTTGGACATAGTCTCCCTTTTTCTTTGTGAAAGTGATGCTGCCAACCATCGTTGCTCCAATAGCCACAAATGCTACCTAATTATGTAATGCAACAATATTCATGAGTGATGAGTCACCTAATCGTATTCCGGTTTTAACTTAAACATTGAAATAGATGACAAACCTTCCCAAACTCTTGTGTTGATATAATAGCTACAGAACGTTTGTTCTCCGTAAACACATTGCAGTACTTGCTATTTACAGCAATGGGGTTGACCTGATATAGTAACAAACAAGATATAAACATTCAAATATTCTATCAACAATAAAGTCAGAAACAGAAACAAAATTACCCATGTGGTATACCGTGTATAAGGATCCAGGTATATCAACAATCTGCTCAATCTTCCCAGAAACCGGGAAATGGAAACGATGATAGTCCTGCCAAAAAGTATATGTCACCAACTTTACATGCTTGTACAAGACGAAAAAGGATAACTAAACAGAAATCAATAGTGAATAATCAACTATGTACCTGTGGTGCCAAGCGAAATATCACTAGGGTCCCACCAATGAAAGAATTTGAGCATGGTATATTGCCCAAAAGACCTCTGATAGAGAATTTTTTACCCTATAATGTTACAAAAAGGTCAAAATGTTACTGTTACTGCATGAATCAGGATTTTACTTAGACGTGTGTACCGTCATTTGAGTGAAATGTGGGGACAAGTGGTGATAGATATACCTTGATCCAAAATCTGAGACTTTCTTCAGCAGTTTTAAAAGCCATTAATCGACAATCAGCAGCACAAACAGCGACATCATCACGTCCTGCATGCGCAATTGGTCTTGCTCCAGGTTTCAACTCTCTTATAAAGAATTCATTAAATGTCTGCATATATAAATTATGTTACTGCATTTACCAGAATTTCATTGGCCTTGTTTGAACTTAAGTCTGAATTCGACTTACTTTAAAATGATCCAAAGGGTATTTAACTTCAGCCATATTGATTTGATCCTATATACAAACAAGACAATGTAATCAGAACAGAAAAATACTCATAACATATTGAACTTGATGCAAGAAACAAAAAAGAAAATAACTTAATAGGACGATGTATCAACTTGCCTTGAAAAATTTAAGAAATGGTGGTATATCTTTTACAGATTCAGGTGAATTCATTTTCCTGCCCTGCTTTTCAGATATGTTCTGCAATAATTCTTTCGCCCCTGCACCCCATTCAACCACCGAACTAATAAGATATCTACCTGTCCGTACATTTACATACTAAGACGTTTTATAAATATAATTACCTTTGTCCATAATGCCAAGTCCTACTTTAGATTGATATATAGCTCTCATAGATAAAACGATCTTTCCATCAATTATTTCCTCCACAAGCCTCTTTTTCTTCCGGTCAAAAACCTATGTAGCAATGTAGTATTGAGATGTCATTGTTTCTAAACACACACATACACTGATACACATAAAGAGAGAGGGACGGTACCACAATATGTGAAGCATTTGAACCGGAGTTCAAGCCGGCATCGTAAGATGAGACATGAGCCCATTCAGAGAGTTTAAACATCCACCTATAAATCAATCATTAAAACATAAATATTTATTACAGTACTAATATATACAAATTTTATGGTAAATATATCTCACCCATATGAAGCTTGTTTATCAGTTAAGAAACCTCCTGTCATAACCTGGTTTCCAGTGCCTTCATCAAAACATAGTGACATATGAATCATTGTGTTCAGCTTATCGGAAACTTCTAGAAACTCCCCACAAACAGGACAGCAATTAATTAGTGGCTCCCTGCAAAAAAGGAGAAATAAACGGTTAAACGAGTCCAAATACGCATTTTTACCAAATAAATGAGGGTAAAAAACACGATAATATAATTGATGTGGCATACTTTTCTTGTTGCACGGCTAGAAGCATAGCCAGTTCATCCATGCTAACAACACCATCTCCATTTGCGTCAGCTGCCTTGAAGAGCTCCTCTTTCTGCCACAAAATATGTAAACTGTTTACTAACAAAAAGACTCACAAAACCTTTTAGTACCTTATAATAAGATCCCATTTTTCAGTCCAAGAAGCATAAACTATAATGTGCAGATCAATAATACAAACCTTTTTTGCAGCGTGTTGATTGCCAAATGCGTTTATTAATTCTGAGAACTCAGAAAATGTTAACAACCCATCACCGTCATAATCCTGCGTAGCCATAAAGTTGCAATAGCGATTATTTTCATGTTAAAAACATGCTTACTTATAGCTAAAAAATCTTGTATAAAACGGAAGGTTCCCTTATTACTAAAGGCCATTGCTATCTAGACCGTAAATCCGTAATCATTTAGCAAAAACATTAGATACAAGATAAAACTTACAACAATGGACAAGATACGTTTTGCAAAACTTTTCTCTGTTTCAATTGGGTCCTGCATATAGAAAAACTAAATGTTACAAACAGATTATTTGCATTTAACTGTCAACCAAACAAAAGTATGTCATTGTAACAAACCTCGACAGTACATGAAAGAGTTATATTTCCAACCACTACATTGGAAGATGATGGATCAACCAAGTTAAACACTTCAATGTCAGATTCTGAATCCTGTAAAACATAAAACCGATTTCTATAACTCTATGATAAACAAAACAAACAGAAAATAGAAAGATACATCTCTTGAAGAAAGAAACTTACCCTACTGAGAAATTCAAAAAGATCTACTTCACAATACCCAATGAGGTTGTTCTTCGTCACTCTATTGGTCTGCAACAAAAGATAACGAAGTTTATACATTCAAGAAAAGTAGCTTAGGTATTATATAATGGTCCCACAAGCATGGAAACAAGTAAATAAATTATGATTTTGCAACCAACCTCAAAGACGGTTATTTTTGCTACATGAGGCCCATTCCTTTCCAGAAGAAACTTTTTCTCCTGTGGAATAACGATCAATGAATGTGATGTCACTTAACACAATGTGTAATAACCACAGGACTAATACAAGCTAAATGTAAGAAAAGTTACTCACAGAGTTCCATGTAGGCTTGTTGGTTCTGCACATTAAAAGAAAGATGTGTTTACAAAACAGAGATGAAAACAAACATATAACTTATCTCAAACATAGCAGTTTGTTATTTATATTGAAATTGTTTGTGTCTTTGAACATATCATTCGGGAAATTTTTAGGGATTAAGAAATTGTCAATGGAACTTAACTGGTCAGAAATCTCAGTGCGAAACGTCTGTTCTCCTATAGACATACAAGCAAGCCACTTGTCCTTAAATTTCATCTCCGCCTACAAAACGATCAATAAGTAGATTCAATTAAAACCTTACCCGTTTATGGCACTAAAACACAATGTACTTTCACTTCTTCCCATGACATCCTAGTGTACTTTTATTTACATTTTCATGCACTCAAATGTATAACAATGGGAATATTGCACAAATTTGTTTCGAAGTTTAATGTTTTTGTTTTTTACCAATTAGTCTAACAAACTTTTGTTTCTTAACAATTTGATGTAGCATATATCTTGTGTTTTCTACCATCTGATGTAATATACTTTCACTTGTGTTGTATCCAACAGTAAAAATAAAATTAATTCGATATCAAAAACGATAACCTTCATTACATTTTGGGGCAATTTTTATTTGTTCATGGCACCTTAAATATAATGGCAACATATATATTTTCAACTATTTAACAAAAAAAGTGAATATATAGTATGTTGCATTATGGAACAGTTAACCTAGAAAAACTTATATAATCAACAAATAATACGCATATATATTGAAAAGAAAAACATACAGAGATAATAGTAACCAAAGCGATGCCAGCAAAATCCTCCATACTACTAAGTTTCGGATGACTCGAACCAGAACCAGAACTCGAACCACGACTACTCTTATCACCACGATGCAGGTGTAGATGAAGCTTCTTCTTAAATCTTTCACGACGCGACATATGTTTTCCATTCGAACCACCTAAGTCATCGCATGACATTGATCTTGAACTCCCTTGTCCCATTTTTTTTTAACAAAAATTTGTATGAAACTAGAAGAAACAAATAACAATGTGCTAATGGATTATATGTTGTGAAGACAAAAAAAAAAAAACGGAGTGGTTGATGATGGGAGTTTGACTTTAGTTATTTTGGCAGTTATAGGTTGATTATTATGACAAGGAATTTATTCTGACACGATGACCTCGTCAAACACTTGGCAAAAAAAAATGATTGTTCTTTTGCCAACACGCGGTATGGCCGGCTAGGATTTACTCGTACAGCGTTAAATGACGCATTATGGATTCGAACATTCTATTATTAAAATAAGGTTCATATTCTCTAACTTTTGGGCCAGATATTATGACCTTTCTTTTAGATTGAACATTCTATTATTAAAATAAGAAAAAATTACACGTTTGGTCTATGTGGTTTGCTAAGATTTCATGTTTAGTTTCTAAGTCGTTTTAATTACATCAAAAATACCTATCTTTGAAACCTTGCACTCATTTAGTCCCTATTTCGGATGGGCCGTTAGTTTGACCGTTAAGTGTTTAAATAATATTTGCCCGTTAGTCCCTCCGTTAATTTTTTTTGCACCGTTAGTCCTCATTTTCTAAAATAAATTAAAAAGGGCATCATGGCTCGAACTCGGGTCTTGTTGCCCAAAAACCAATGCCCCAACCACTGGACTAAGCATCCAGTGGTGTAATTATATCAAAATAAATTCTATTTAACCTTTTTTTGGCCCAAACTCGTTTTTATCAGTTTCCGTCTGTTTTTATACGTTTTCGTCGGTTTTTTACGTTCTCGTCCGTTTTTTTACGTTTTCGTCCGATTTTTTACGTTTTTGTCCGTTTTTTACGTTCTCCTCCGTTTTTTTACGTTTTCGTCAATTTTTTACGTTTTTGTTCATTTTTTACATTCTTGTCTGTTTTTTTTACGTTTTTGTCCGTTTTTTTACGTTTTGTCATTTTTTTTTTATCTTTTTCTCCATTTTTATTCGTTTTCGTCAGTTTTTTTTACGTTTTCGTCCGTTTTTTATACGTCTTCGTCCATTTTTTTAAGTTTTCTCGTTTTTATACGTTTTTATCTATTCTCGTCAGTTTTTTTTTACGTTTTTGTCCTTTTTTACGTTTTCGTCCGTTTTTTACGTTTTCGTCAATTTTTTCGTTTTCCTCCGTTTTTTTATGTTTTTGTCTTTTTTTTTTTTACGTTTTCGTTCATTTTTGTACGTTTTCGCTCTATTTTATACTTTTTTGTTTTCTTGTTTTCGTTTGTCGTTCGTTTTTTAAGTTTTTTGCTGTTTTATAGTTTTTGTTCATTTTTATACGTAAAAAAAATGAACGAAAACGTATAATCTAGGCGTATAAAAATGAAAAAGTAAAAAAAAACAGACGAAAACGTATAAAAACGAACAAAAATGTATAACATTGGACAAAAAAGTAAAAAAACAAACCAAAACATTTAAAAACAGACGAAAACGTATAAAAACGGATAAAAACATAAAAAAAGGGACAAAAACATATAAAACGGACGAAAACGTAAAAAAACAAACGAAAGCGTTTAAAAACAAACCAAAACGTATAAAAATGGACGAAAACGTAAAAATACTGACGAAAACGTAAAAAAAAAAGAAAGAAAATAGACGAGAACAGATAAAAATGGTTGAAAACGTATAAAAACGGACGAAAACGTAAAAAAATAGAGGAGAACTTAAAAAAAGGGACAAAAACGTAAAAAAATGGACGAGAACGTAAAATACGGAAAAAAAACGTAAAAATATGAACGAAAACGTAAACAAAACAAACGTAAACGTATAAAAATAGACGAAAACGGATAAAAACGAGTTTGAGCCAAAAAAAGGTTAAATAGAATTTATTTTGATATATTTACACCACTGGACGCTTAGTCCAGTGGTTGGGGCGTTGATTTTTGGGCAACAAGACCCGAGTTCGAGCTATGATGCCCTTTTTAATTCATTTTAGAAAATGATGACTAACGGTGCAAAAAATATTAACGGAGGGACTAACGGGCAAATATTATTTAAACACTTAACGGTCAAACTAAGGGCCCATCCAAAATAGAGACTAAATGAGTGCAAGGTTTCAAAAATAGGTATCTCTGGTGTAATTAAAACGACTTAGGAACTAAACATGAAATCTGAGCAAACCACGAGGACCAAACGTGTAATTTTTTCTTAAAATAAGGTTCTTTTTGAATTGTTCGTATTTTGTGTTGGTGATAATATTTGTGTGAAGAAAGTGAAAAGTGCTCTTGATGCAAAGATAACAAGAAAACACAGCGTTAGGGTTAGGGACGGTAAACGAAAGAAAAATAATGTGACGTTCATGTAATGTCATGATTGACTACCGTGACATGTGTTATATAATAAAAGAAAGTACAAGCTTGAAATGATTATTTTGAGGAAAAACTAAATTGACAAAATGAAGCCTTCTATTGACATGTCTTTGAGTCTTTCTATTAATCAATTAAAGTAGAAAATGAAGTTTTTTTTTTTTTTTTTTTTTTTTTTTTTTTTTTTTGAACAAAATAGAAAATGAAGTTGAGTTTTTAAAAAGGTTTTTAATTATTAAAAAAAAAAAAAAAAGTGTACAAATTGCAAAATAAATAAAAATAAACTATATAAAAAAAAGGAATATATAATTATAAAAAATAAAAAAAATGGAGCCTTATTATCTTTTTATATAATAAAACAAAACTCCTAGTGAGGACTTTTCCATTTTAAAAAAATCAAATCATACCTTTTTAGATAATATTTTACAATTTGAATTTTTAAAAAGGTTTTTAATTATTAAAAAAAATCTAAAATCTTTCTATATTTATCAAATAATTGTTAAAAAATCGTTTTTACGCTTAAACATTAAAATTGAGCAAAAATACACATGGGCTTCATTGTTATTTTTAGATATTTTCAGGTCTGAAGTGTAAATGTTTTATCAAAACCAGAGTACCCATTATAAACACACCCACATCTTTTATTTATATAATAAAACAAAACCCTTAGTTGAGACTTTTTCATTTTAAAAAAATCAAATCACACCTTATTAAGTAATAATCAAATTATTATTATTATTATTATTTTTATAAATATTAAATAAGAAAAGCCTAAATACTTCTAAATTTATCTATATTTTATAAAAAAAACGAATGTGATTTGTAATCATTCAAAAAAAACTTACAAAAATATAAGTGTCAAAAACTAAAAAAAATAAAACTTAAAAACGGCGGAGCAAGTTTTTCAAAGATTTGGGCTGAAATTTAAAATTCAGTATCATTCCCACTAAAAATCCTGAAGTCCCAACATTCCCAAATTCCTCCTCCATCAATCAAACTCGATCTCTTATCATTCATCCACGCACAATCATTGACACAAGAACATCTCCTCCAAATCTAATTAATATTAAAACCACTACATTCGTAAATAACCCTAATTCAATACCTCAATCAAAGTACAGTGGTTTTGAAGGTTCTGTTATACCGTGAATCCGGTTCCACATCGAGGCTAACATTTTTTCTATCTGGTCCCAACAGTTCCAAAGTTCGACTCTATAACTGTAATATACTCATATATAGGACTACAACAACTTAAGGATGAAAAGAGAAGAATATATATCAGTAGTGGATGAATTAATGGAAGCTATTCATGCACATTGGCCAAAAGTAGTTGTGCGGGTTCAGTTCTTTCCAAGTGTTTGGTGGCTTACCGGCTTATGTGGCATTAAACTCATATGAACACAATTATCATTTATGATCTTCCATTTTGTATTTGTTTGAACACTTTCAATTCAAGTGAGTTTTTGAATCTCTTGAAAGACACTGTAAGAAGATTTGCATATTCATTATTCAATGATGACATGCAGGTTATTATCTATCTATTGATTCCACCAATTAATATGGATCACCAAAACAATTTCAATTACGTCCATTAAATTTGACTTACCTCTACCAATTAATAAATAAAAGTAATACAAATACATTATTTAAAAATTTTAGAAAAAACCTCGTGCGTGCACGGGCGTTATTACTATAAAAAAAAAAGGTTGTATGTAAAATAATGATTTCGATTAGGAATAGAATTGAAATTCAAACCCCAAACTTTACAAAATAATAAGTTTAAATATAATTTTATATAATTAAGCGTAAATTTTTCGGCTTTCATCACTTTTAATAACATAATAAATTTAAGATACACCCCTCGACTTTATGTATATGAAAAATAACATTATTTATTGATGTTGTTTTTGTTATTATTATTTTTATATTAAATTAATCGTAATACACAAAGCTTTATATATTTTTCAGATTATTAATATCAAAGTAAAAACATTTGTTACTGTGATATGCAAATGAATACACAATACCAAAGTTATAAATAGCGTGAGGCGTGACGTGGCGGCGAAGCCAATCCTCAAGCCTTACGAGCCATAGCGAAGCTACGGCGTTTTCTAATGCGTGACTCAAGGCGGCATAATTTTTTTTATAGATTTCTACATTTATATCATATTTCATACATATGTATATATATAATACATCAAGTTTGCAAAAAGCGTTATACATAAGAAATAAACTCAAAAAACTAAACTATCATTGCATTTTTCATCGGAGTAGTCGTCAAAACCTTCTTCACTCGTTATATGAGTGGTAGAACCATAGAAATAAGTTAAAAACTTGAAATTGATTTATAAAGTTATCATGCCCATGCCCAAATCACTTATATCAGTAATTCGGTAATTCTAGCCCAAATACTAGTAAATCCTTTAAAAGCTTCAAAATAAAGCGCCACGCCTCGCGCTAAGGCGCGTCTTATCGCGTTTTTTCGCGCCTCATCACACGCCACGCCTTAAGAAGACGCCTTGGTCTGTTTCGTAACGCCGAAGCCACGCCTCGCGCCTTAGCGGCGCTAAGACGCACCTTTTAGAACCCTGCACAATACTGTGCATATAACAACATGTGACGTGAAATATTAATTGGTAATTAAGCATTTAAAAAATGCCCATCTTATCCTAACCCCCCTTAGAGGGGGTGTTGACTTTTTCCCCTGCTGCTGCCGCTTGTACTGTCTCCTTTGTCGGGTTATACATTCCACAAAAAGTAGGCGACCCCCACATAATAGGGGGGGTTCCTATAATAGAGGCATTTAAAAAATTCACACATACTCATAACATGTCAACAAGAGAAGCTTTTACACTTGGTAAGTTGGTATTATGCAGACTTATGATAAGTATTCATTATCGTACTTTTTAAAGTCCAAGTAAGAATATTTGAATAAAGAAATATAAACAAAAACTTCATTATTTAACGATATATCCAAAATTGTACATGATATCTACACTAAATTTGATTTGTGTATAAAACTTGTGCGTTCACGAGATTTATAACTAAGATAATGAAAAAGAAATTTAAAAAATATGAAATTACACGGATTATGCTCCAACGGTTACCATCTTCGCACAACATTTACATCGTAATAATGATCATCTTCGTTATCATTTATATATATATCAAACACAAACATGCTCATCTTAAACACACAAATACCACATAACACATTCATCCGCATACCTTTTATTATTTTCAATCGATGGTCTTCACCATCAATTTTGTTTTTTGTTTTGGCCTTCACGCATGATAATGGGGTGGCTGTGATGGTGACCACGCGTGGCAATGAGCCAATTACACGTCAAACCTCCTCTTATTACGTATAGTATAATTGGTTTAGATATGGCATAAAAGATAAAATAACGTTATCCTAACTGTTACCCAATAAAAGTCATCGTGATAAAAGGCATCCACAATGAGAGGTACATATAAAAGAAAAATTAAACTAAAAGTTTTTAAAAAAAATATAAAACACATATGAAATGAAGATGATCAAAATGTTGGACCTGTTCATAATTTAATCATAAGAATTATGATGAAATATTTATGAAACTGTAAAAGATTTATATACAAGGTAAATTTATAAAATCAAAAGGCATTTAAGATAATAATTTGGCATGATATCACATGTTCATAATGAGAATTTTAGTTGTGTGATACTAAAAACATTTCTATATTTAAGCGTGCGAGCATTGTTATATGTTTTTAAAACACATTCCTACTTATCTTTTTACATATGTGATCACAATACTTGTAAAAATATTTTAAGCTATTAAATAGGCACATAGTTTCTCAAATTTACTCATATGATACGTGTACTGAATTTATTGTTTGTATCATACCTACATTTTTTATTTCGTGTTAATATGGTACGTGTTCTTCACATAAACTTGCATCGTTAGTCCTTTATGCTAACAGCCGTCAGTAAATAACTTAAAATTTGGTTTTATTACGTTTTCGTCTGTTTTTGAACGTTTTCGTCCGTGTTTACACGTTTTCATCCATTTTTGCACGTTTTCACCCGTTTTTCTGCACGTTTTCGTCCATTTTTGCAAATTTTCGTCCATTCGTTTTTACACGTTTTCATCCGTTTTTGCATGTTTTCGTTCATTTTATATGTTTTCATCCGTTTTTATACTTTTTCGTCTGTTTTTGCACGTTTTCATTCATTTTTATACGTTTTCATCTGTTTTTATACGTTTTCGTCTGTTTTTGCACGTTTTCGTCCATTTTTGCACGTTTTCATCCATTTTTATATGTTTTCATTCTTTTTTGCACGTTTTTGCCCTTTTTATTTGCTTTCATCCGTTTTTATACGTTTTCGTGGGTTTTTGCACGTTTTCGTCCGTTTTTATACGTTTCCAACCTTTTTTACACGTTTTTATACGTTTTTGCACGTTTTCATTCGTTTTTATACGTTTTCATCCGTTTTTGCATGTTTTCGTCCGTTTTTACATGTTTCATCTGTTTTTCTACGTTTTCATCCGTTTTTACATGTTTTCGCTCGTTTTTGCATGTTTTGTCCGTATTTATACGCATTTATACGTGTTTATACAGACGAAAACGTGTAAAAAACCGACAAAAACATGTAAAACAGATGAAAATGTGTAAAATTGGAAAAAAAAAAAAAAAATGTGTAAAAACGGACGAATACGTGCAAAACGAACAAAAACATGCAAAAACGGACGAAAACGCGCAAAAACAGATGAAAACGTGTAAAAACTATCAAAAACATGCAAAAACAGATGAAAACGTGTAAAAACGTGTAAAAAACAGATGAAAACATGTAAAAATGGATGAAAGCGTAAATGGACGAAAACGTGCAAAAAACGGACGAGAACATGCAAAAAACAAACGAAAACGTGCAAAAACGGATGAAAACGTGTAAAAGCAGACGAAAACGTGCAAAAACAGACAAAAATATAAGAAAACCAAATTTTAAGTTATTCACTAACGGCCGTTAGCATAAAGGACTAACGATGCAAGTTTATGTGAAGAACACGTACCATATTAACACGAAATAAAAAGTGTAGGTATAATACAAATAATACCATATGAGTAAATTTGAGAAAATATGTGGCTATTTAATGGCTTAAACCCCTTAAGAAAGATAAATAGTGAAATCCATGTGTCATTCAATTCATGGTTACGAGGATAAATTAGGAGAAATAAGTAGGAATAAGTATCATTTTTCTTAAACGTATAATCACATCTTTTTAAAGGAAAAATACGCACAACTTTAACGAAAACAATTTAAACATACAATTATGTTTGGGTAATATATTCACAAATCACAATGCATGTTAGCATAAATTCTCTAGCTATTTCGGTAGCCTCACGTTTACAAAGTGTTTGTATTTGGAAGGTTCTTTGTGTATTTATTCCGTATGCAATACAAATGTGAATTATAATTGTCTTTTGAGTGCTAGTAGTGGTCAAAAGGTGGGCACTTACATATGATATATCATGTTAAAGATTCAGCACTACCTTCCTGGCTTTACTATCCTGGTTATGCGATTCGTATGAAGACTTAGCGATTTATTTTGCATGCTCTTTCTTTGTCCTGTTAACTAGTCCTTAGGTAATATGTAAACATTATGAACAGCATAGGTAAAACCCGACGCTAGCAAAAGACTAGTGACTTTTGAGGCCTTGACCCTACTTATTAGTCATTACTCGCAAGTCTGAGCATCCTTGGATGAACGTATGTCATGTGGTTTTGAAAGGAAACATTCATCAAAAATGGGAAACTAGGACGCGCAATGCCTTTATGTAAATCTCAAACTTGGTTTCTTAGATGGGTAGGAGTCAGTGTGAACTTCATGCTTGTTCTGTGGGTCTTCCAATATATTGGAATTGGGCATACACCCCGATCTCCACTTACTTGTAATGGTAGGGTAAAGGAACCCTGGGATGATACATCAACACTAGTGACCCTGGGATAATCATCAAGAATGGGAAACTAGTACGCGCAATGCTTTTTTGCGGATCATAAACTGGATTTCTTAGATAGATTGGTGGAAGGCCAAATAATGCAGCACATGAGATTGAGGACTGGTGGAGTGACAGTGTTCACTCCATGCTTGTTTTGTGGGTCTTCCAGGCTATTGGGCATACACTCCGATCTCCACTCACTTGTAATGGTAGGGTTTAGGAAGTCTGGGATGATCACTATACACCAACACTTTCCCATCAGCAATAGACCGAGTATAACATCTGAACCAAAGAACTCGGTCACAACATTACTTAATTTCACAGGTTTGTATATATTAGTAAAATCAAGAATTAATTATTTCAAAATTGGGTGAAAGCATGAAAAAATAGCGTGTTAGTTTGATTAAAGATCTGTGAACAGACAAACTAAGAAGCAGGGGTTTGCATTCCTTTTCTCAACAACTATACATAAATTGTAATTCGTAAAATACACTATATATTGATATACAGTTAACCATACATTAATTACCAATAATCCATACAAGAACATGATCCATTTTCAAAATGATGAAAACGCTTTCGATCTCTAACAATTATCTTCCGTCCATATATTTTAGATACAAGTTTAATCGTTGAGTGACAGTCGTCACATATTCTAAGATTCTTAACTACCTTAACGGTCGTTTCACGCCTCGTACTAATCAACCCAAAAGCAACCGCAATCTTCTCACTATGATAACTTAAAACCGATTCTTTCTCTGCATCGTCCATCCTAAGGAGAACTTGACTTGTATCCGGTTTGTAACCAGCGAGACTCAACCTATCCTTTATTTCTTCCAACATCATATAAATATCTTTCGTTTTGGCATGTGATTCATCTGCAACCACAAACTCGTGAATCGAGCCATTAACCTCAATCCAACTACACCCAGGATCTTTCCTGACATCATTCTCCTTCATTTTTAACCTTGTTTCAGTAACCCCGTCCCAGTTTGCCAAAGAGGCGTACATGTTAGAGAGAGCAACATACGGAGCACCGTCTTGAGGATCTATCTCCAGAAGACGCTTTGCCACACGTTCACCAATCTCAATGTTGCCATGCTTCTTACAAGCACCTAGTAAGGCCTTTAGTACCACATCATCCGGTTCACCTGGCATTTTTAACAAGAGATTTTCAGCCTCTTGTAGCCGTCCTGCTCGACCAAGAAGGTCAACCATACATCCGTAATGCTCAATCCTTGGTTTTAGTCCATCAGTTTGAACCATTTGGTTGAAAATTGACATACCTTTGTCAACCAAACCAGCATGGCTACAGGCAGTCAAAATGCTAATATAGGTTACATCATTAGGCGAAATTCCACTTTCTTGCATCTTTGTGAAATGATCAAGCGCGTCATTAGCTCGACCATGGATGGCAAGCCCGGTTATAATGGAATTCCAAGTAATTACATTCTTTTGTGACAATGATTCAAAAAGCTGAAGTGCCTCCTCAATGCTTCCACACTTGGAATACATATCAATCAAAGCAGAACCAAGCATCGGATCAATCTTAATCCCATTCCTAACGGCAAAAAAATGCACCCATTTCCCTATCTCCAATGCACCTAAACCAGAAACCGCAGGCAAGACACTAATCAAACTAACATAATTCGGCGTCACATCACCTTCCATTTGCATTTCCCTAAACAACTCCAATGCTTCCATAAAAAACCCATTCCGCGCGTACCCAGAAACCATCGAATTCCACGACACCACACTCCTTTCCCTCATCTCATCAAACAATTTCCGAGCCTTCCCAACTTCACCAACTCTAACATACCCATCCACCATCACATTCCAAACCACAACATTCCCAACTTTCTTACCCTCCTCAAACAACAAATTAGCATCATTAACCTCACCACACATAACATACATCCTGACCAAGTTACTCAACACAAACTCATCATTCTCCAACCCAAATTTGACCACAAAACAATGCACCTCCTTCCCTTTGTCCACACTCCCCATTTTCGCACACGCTTTAAGCACGGAAGGAAACGTATACTTATTCGGCCTAACAGAAGACTCCACCATTTTACAAAACATGTTAAATGACTGCAATGCATCAGTAGTATCACAATAAGCTCTTATAATAGTGTTCCAAGAGAAGACATTTGGTAGAGGCATTTCGTCGAACAGTTTGCGGGCGTGTTCGATATCGCCAAGTGAGAGGGCGTAAAAGCGGAGAAGGTCATTTGAAGCAGGTGGGTTGTTTATAAGTCCGGTTTTGATGAGTTTCGAGTGGAGTTGGAGGGAAGAATGCTGTTTGGTTTTGCAGGTTTTCAAGTCTGGGAAGAATAATGATGGTTGCAAAACCACCGTTGAGTTCATGGTTAGCGTATCCAAACACCCTTATTACTCTCATTTTATATAAAAGTGTTTTTCGCACATGTTAAAGAGGGTCTACCATCAGGCCTACAACCACTTACTGGTCATTAATAATCGTTACATCCGGGCTATAAAACTTTTTTTAACACGTGTCTTTAAAGCACAAGTTAGAAAAATCATATATAAAAATATGTGTAATAATCTATTAGTGGCCAATTTCTTCACAAAATTGAATAGTCTTATGCGCCTTTTTATTTACGGCAATAATTTTTACAACTAATATTTTAATTTTAAAATATGTGTTGTTTTACGAACATCATTTAACAAAACCTCAAACTATTGAAAGTAAATTATTTCTTACGTGTTGATTCATTACTTACCATCATTTAAAAAGAATTAACAACTAAAGTATTACGATAAAGATTTGTAGCCTAATCTTGAGATGTTTGGTAATAGACAAGTTAATCTAGTTTATAATAATAAATCGACCAACAATTTCTCAAGGGAAATAGTTTAACACAAGTAGAGCCACGTTTTCTTGTTATTATTTGATTTTGATGACTAAGGTTCAAAAGAGTGGACTTGGTCATAGAAACAAGGGAAAGGAGGTTCAAAAGGGTTCAAATGGTGTGGTTCAATAACTTTAAAAGCTGTCATATTATTAGTTTTAAGAGGCCAAAATGTAAATATATATGAGTTGCGGAAATTCTGTAAACTGTATTAGTTTTAGAATTTTTTACCATTTGATCATATAATTGAATTTGGAAAATATGTGCTATGAGATAATAATTGAGGTTTTTTCTTTCAAAAACGCACTATGACACGGTGTGTTGGACTTGTAATCTCTTCGTATTGTAACACTTGTAATCTCTAAAACATAGCATGTTTATTATTTACAAAGGTCATTTTTCCGTCGATACATTGGTTCTTTCTTCTTTTTTTCAAATCTTCCAAAAACTTAACACTTCGATTTTAGTTGCATGCTAAATATATAGAAAAAATTTATGACAAGTTAAACCTGCTTGAGTCAACTTAAACATGTAAACTGGTGTTCGTACCCATCAATATTTTGTGGCACTTCACTGACTGACCAAAAAACATAAAATACTTTGTTTGTTGCTCCTTATTTTGTGCGCGTTTATATGTTTAACGCTCGAAGTTCAGTCTCCAGAACTCGCTCAAAGAAAACAGGCTGACAAAGTGGTTGCTGTTTCTCATGTTTTCCCCCGGCCATTTGTGTGTATGTATACTGAGGTTTTAAGTTGGAAATTATATGCATGGCCTAAGACCAACAGTAACTAAATCTTTGTTCCATAATTCTCAAATGGTGAAGTGAAGTGAATGGAGTTTTAAATCCCATTTCATAAGTGATAGATGCTATCCAAATAACGCAAATAATAAGACGCGGCAAGCATTTAAACAAAAATAGACAACCAGAAAGGCTGATGAAGCAAAAAATAACAAATGGACATTGTGCAAATGCCCCTTCAACAAAGAATAAACATCAAATATGGCCACCATAACAGATTTAAATTCATGGCAATCAAGACACTCCTTATTCAAGTTCAGCTCAAAGGTATCAGTTTTACCAAAAATGTGTTTCATTGTAAACAGAATGAAAATTGTAATGTGATCTCGATATCATCCTGGTGCATATCTTGTTATTTCAGTTTTGCAAATAGCCTAGGTGCAACCTGCATCCACATGAGGTTCGGTTTTAGATTAGCAGGAATAAAGTAATATACAGAGTGACTATCGAAAAGAAATATAAAAGGCTATATACTTACACATTTATCAACACATTGCCAATAATCAAAATACTGTCCTGTGCAATGTTTATGACCAGTTTCATCAGCTTGAACCCTTTTCACACACCCCTGCAGATGTCATAAACTAAATTAAGTACAAACTAAAATTAAGAGAAATAGAACAAGAAAAAGGAGTCGGATGAGTAAATAGTCCAATGAAAAAATCTGTGAATAAAACCTGTTTAATCAGTAAGTCATAAGAATTGACCAATTATACAGCTTCTGTAAGCATATTTACCACACTAATTACTTTTAAATAATTGTAAAAGAGCGATTTGACTTACAACCTCACCGCTTGAACCCCTACCCAGAACTCCCTAATTTGACCCATTACCCAGTCGATTTTCCTAGCTCTCCACCCAACAATGACAAATAAAGAAAAACTTCATAAATATCCATATCAATGTTTGGATAAAAACAGATATGGATTTATATGTAACCCATTCATCTAGTTGTTATTTAATAAATAGTCATCTCTAGAAGTGTTCTATTGTCTAAAAGAATATAACATTCTAAAGAGGTATAATTTATCAGATATGTATTTAACTATAGAGTCCTGACTCCTGACAGAAGAGTGTTCTTGTACAGCATAAGTACATATACAGTAAAACCTCTCTAATTTATGGTGTTGTCAGGGCCGGCTCATGGGCAAGGCCAACCAAGCCAAAGCCTAGGGCCTCCCATTTTGAAGGGCCTCTAACATCCCTAAGGTATTATTATTCCTGTTAACGCTGCTGGTGTGGTTTTGTTGTTGTTGTAGGTAAGGTGTTTGATGAAATGTTTGCATGTGTTTTTGTGTGTTGAGTAGCTAAGTAGTGGGATTTTCTTTAGAGTTGTTAGGTCCTCTATTAGAAAGGGCCACATTTTTATGTTTCGCTCTATTAGAAAGGGCCACATTTTTACGTTTCGCTTTAGGTCTCCAAAAACGTTGAGACGGCCCTGGGTGTTGTTTGCAAAATCCTCACTTCCATCCCGCAAGGCCGCAATTATTAAATCAAGCAAAACATATACGAAAGAACATAGTGGTTCATTTTGTGTTGTTACCATGGTTCGATTAACTGATCCATATCAATTATCATTTACTCTTTCCATCCTGACATTTAATTGGTCAATTCCAAGGTGTCTAATTAACAAACTCGTGGAATCAAAGATTAAAAATACACCCTCAATGGATTTGTGAGAATTTGCATCCACGATCACCTCTAAAGATGACAAACTAGAGTTCTCAACCACATACTAATAAACAGATTAGTTTCATTATTAATCATGATAAGCTTGTGGCATAATCACTGTGCCACTAAGGCTTTGGTTCTTAGTTCCTAAACCTAACATGTTGTACAAATGTTGATCGCTTTAATTAATTACAGCAACACTCCGTGCATGCATGGATGATCAGACTTCGGATCAAAATATAACCAAAACACTCACAGAATATCAAATTTTTAGGTTCTCATGACCATTGTTATATATTAACTGAAGTAGTTTTTAGACATCAAATCATATAACATTCATGGACATAAATTGACCAGTGTCATAAAAAATCTCCACATATTAATGTGTTCTTTCCATCTCTCTTATGACCTTCACTTTCAATATGCATTGAACCCAATGTTTGCTGATATTCAAGTAAAATGGGAACCCACAAGAAATTCGAGAAACTAGTAGCGAGTTTCAAATAACTGTTCATTTGCCCAAATTTACAAATTCTTACCTCAGCTCTCAAGGGAATTCAGAGGCTTATCCTATATAAACCCATCTCTTCACTACTTCCAAAAAGGCATGAAATTGCCATATTAAACTAAACCAAAATCTGTTTTATACGTTCACTATTTAATATATATAAAGTATATACAAAAGATGATACAACATTGTCATAGTAAAAAAAAAATAGTCGTCACCCCACGAAGAAGTTATAACTCCATGTGACTTCACAAAACTAAGTGACACCTTCAAATACCATGGAAATATTATAGGCACAAATCAAGCTTAGAAAAAGTAGATATATGAAACTTGAAAGTTGAAACTAACTGTAAAGCAAGAATTTCATTTTACATCTAAAGCTAACAAGAGCTTGAGACCAATTGCGAGGACATCAAACAAATGCCCAAGACACGTGTAGACCTAAAATGAACATTCAGCTCAACAATTGATTGTTTAGTTTTAAATTTCTTACACTCATTTGAGCATGTGACTATAAGCTATCATGAGATGTTAACGCGTCCCTGAGTCTTTGAACGGACTCAGAATAATGAATATAAATGCTAGTCGAATCATTAATATTTTCCCCCATTGTTTATGCTAAAAACTTTTATGTATAACTGTATTATAATAATGAGGTTATCAAAAAGAATTTGATTTTACAAATGCTTCATGCCTCTCTGACGGTAGTGAAGAGCTGCTTCAACACACAAAGATGAGCATCAAAATTCCCCATGAGTGATAAGGTGGTGGATTATCAATCTAGGCAAAGTCATACACATGATGAGACTATTCGAGCTTTAATATGATACCGGGGCCTTTTAAATACACAAATGGAAAAAATGTGCTTTACAAGCAAGTCCTAGGAAACAACTATTCGGGCAAAGAGAAGAAAAATAGTCTATTGATGGCACTGCAAAATATCTTTCACATCAAAATAATTCGGTTTGCATATTATTCTTCTGTGCAGCTTCAATTTGACCAGAAATACAACAGGTGATCGATTATTTTAACGTGAATTTTCAATATTTTCGAATACTGTTGCCAATTTTCCGAGTTCATTATGGGCCTCTCTTTTACTAATAAGTCCACCATCTCATAATTCTAGGGATGAGCATTTGGACCCAAATCCCGGCACCGAACCGGAACCGTACCGACTCCCAATACACGGTACTATAGATCTTTCATAAACCCTCCCAAAACACTAAAGAAAAGGGAAGCGAGTTATATGTGTAGATATAGAAGATGGGATTGCCAAGCAAAACCCTAAAGACAAAGGGAAGTGAGTTACACAAGATTAATTGTTTTTTTGGTGAAAATGGTTTAGTTTGTTTATTTTGAATGATTGTATATGATTTTGGTGGAATATTATAAGTTTTGGAACGTTTGTAAGTTACGACTATCTTGGTGATGTCTTTATTTAATTCATGGTTGCGTTTCCTGACACGTGGTTCAAAATCACTCGAAAATGCACATTTTGTCCTTTTTTTGTTGCTGTCATGTAAAGTTACTAGCATGAAATCGGGAATTTTTTTTGGTTTATCCCACTTTGGTACCGTTAACGTATTAGTGGTCCCCATTTTTTTTGCTCGATTCATGGTACCTGTCCCGTACCGTGTATCGAGAGTCGGTACGGTACCGGTACATTTCCGGTTCCGTTCCAGGATTCGGGTCCAAATGCTCATCCCTAGTTACTAGCACAAAATCTAGAATTTTTTTTTGGTTTAACAAAAAACAGGAAGAACTGAATAGGTACCGATTTCCCAGTACCGGGTACCGGTACCAGAATGCTCGGGAAAAAAACGGTACCACCAATCTGGTACCATGCTCATCCCTACATAATTCATTACATTCCGTACCATTTTGACGCTTGTTTTGTTACTTATTTTTTATCGACACATAAGAAAAGTCATGATACAACTTGTAGTTGTCTGCATTTTATATAAGACGTAGTAGTAAGCATATTAAGATTTGCAACGCTGTGACATCAACACGGCTCCATATCAAAAGCTCGATTCCATGTAACACTACCGTACTCGTCTTTCAACTGGGTTATCCCCCACCGTTACCATAAATATTTATTTTTAACACCTTTTTATTTCGACATACTTGTGATACGTCTATGCACCCTCAGGTTACAGGTCTTATGAACTGTGTTTAAAAAAGGGCACATCAGGCGCGCCTGATGCGTGATGCGTTGCGATGCGCGGCTCTGATGCGTTGCGTTTACGGGATGCGAGGTGATGCGCGCGCATCAGGCACGCATTAGCGCTTTTTTGCGCATCATGTACTTTTGGCCTTATAACATAAAATTGGATTTAATAATGTGTATTGAGCTTATTCTCATGGGCTTTACTTTTAAGATATGGGTCCAATTTGACTAATTCCTTATAAATGATAAGACTTTTGATCTTAGTTTTCGACTATTTATGTATTTTAGCGATATAGAATCGTGAACTAGGAACATTCATGGTATCTTTTGACATTAAATGTGGTATAAATGTGTTATTAATGTGTTTTGTGCACTTTATATAATTTAAATATTTTTTTTATAAAATTGTCGCCTCGGGTACGTGATGCGCGCGCATTCGCTTCAGCGCCTCACGCCTCGGCTTTTTGAAACTTATTGCATCAACGCGCATCGCGCTTTTTAAAACTCAGCTTATGATTTATCTTTTACTAGAACTTTTAATAAGGAATCCAACAAAAACTATGCATTAAAAAACACTCACAAGAAACACGATCTTACTAACAACCAAAATTCAAATGATAAAAACATCTTTTAAACTAACTCAAATAAGGCCTTATGATATTTAACTTCCAAACATCCAAAAATTAATTTTAACGAAGTGATTCTAGGAAAATATGTATATTAACAGAGCTTCATGAAGTCACTTTAGACATTTAGCCTTTTGTGACTTGATTAGCAGTCGCCACTTAAGGGGGTGTTTTTCTAAGCTTATGTTGTGAGCTTCATATAGATCTATTATGTTGTGAGCTTAGGCTTATATTTTATACACAACTTATGCTTATAAATATTAAATAATAAGCTCATAAAACATGCTTAGTGTTTGGACTAGCTTATCATATGCAACGAGGTAAAAATGACCAAGAAGTACATGAACAACTTAAATCGCTATTGTTATACACGGGTATAAACGTATTTTGCTATAACACCCCTTACATAATACGCCACAAAATTTGAGCTTATCATAAACCCTTCATACAAGCTAATAAGCTCAACATTAGCTTAATCAAGCCCTTAATTGAGCTTATTTTACTTATATAACTAATAAGCTCATAAACCCCATAAATAAGCTTAAACAAAAATGCTCTTACTAGCTTCCTAAACATTTAACATTTTTCAGAAGCAACCCAAAAAGCCATGATGTGAAACCCCATCACATACAAAAATGAAGTTTGAACACTACTAACTTAAACTAACCACAAACATCAAATCAATACGAGAAGCAAAACACATGTAACAGCAAACGTATGAGCACCAGGAGGCAAAGCAAACTAATAAGTTCCACTGGTATGTATTTAGAAACAGACCTGATATTCGAGCCACGCTCGAACACATTTCGGTTTGCATAAATCTTCAAAGTACTTCTTCTGATCAACAGGTTCTTCATCCGACCTTAAACCAAAAATTCACACATTAATAAATAACAAACCGAATTTCAAAAACAAGAAAACAAAGTCCGAAAATACAAAAATCGTTTAGTCTTTAGCGCTTAGGTTGTGTTTAGCAATGAGGTTTTTACCGTCATTTTATCAACGCTGCTATTTGAAAGGCTAATACAAGAAGCGTTTAGCTTTTACATCATTTTACACTTTATAATTACATATACACTTACGTTACCAAACAATTTTGTAAAACAAACATAGCCTTAGTAGTTAGAGAGTATTTGTTTAGGCTTATTTATGGGCGTATGAGCTTATATGTTTTCAGCTTACATTTCATAAGCTGAAACTTTTTGGCTTATTTTGAAACTCATACTAAAAAGAGGGCTTACGAAATATAATCCGAAAACATATAAGTTTTATAATACAAAACCCTAGCTAATGAAATCAAATCTATAGCTAAATTAGTTAAATATAAAACAAAACAATGATTACTTACATAATTATATAACAATATGATACACCAACACTTGAGATGAATAACCTGTAACAACATCATATTAATATAATTATTAATAAACAGATCGAGTGAATAAATAAGTGTAGATCTAATTGGAATTGATGAAGAAATAAATATGGATGGAAATAGTTACCGTCGAAAAAGGGGGCAGCCGTCAAGCGAGAGAGAATAAAAATGGGGAGGGAGGACTCACTTGGGTTTTATATGGTGGTCTAGTAATTTCTGGAGATGGCCACGTGTATTTATCTCATTGGATATTTACTTGAAATAATATTTCTTATTCAACTTTTACATTAAATATTTTAATTTATGTCATATATAACAGTGAGCTGTGAGCAGTAGTCACAGCTCATAGCTCACCGCTCACAGCTTCTTAAAAAAGCATTGGAAAAATGGGCATTCATAAAAAATAGCAAAGTTCACCGCTCGTTTGCCAAATGAATAATAAAAATCAAAAAGCTCATTGCTCACTGCTCATCGTCCCAAAAAGCTCCAAAAAAAGTCCGCGCCAAACATAGCTATAATACTTGATAAAAATTCTAACAATGAAAATACATTTAAAACCCAACTTATTCATATATTTTGCATCAAGTATTTAACAAAAGTATTAAGGTCAAAATTGAACAAGAAAAACTTAAAAAAGTCAAATTAGATACTTATTTTACGACGAAGGTAGTAAAAAAATTAAGAAAAAAAAAAGAAAGAAAGAAGAAAATAATTTAGTTAGTGAAAATGTATCAATTTTTTAAGAAAGTTAAAAGATAGAAAACTTGTTTAGTCACGTTTTTTGAAGAATCTATAACATATATATATAACAGGTTGTGTATGACATCATCAATGACATAGAATACCACCTCATCATTTTTTTATTCCACATCATCACAATGAGTCCACGTTAGCAGTGTTATGCATTGTGAATTCCGAAATTTGTTTGTTAAAAAATACATTATCGTGGATTCGAACATGGGTTTGTGAATAAGTGGTAATCACATCTTAACCACTGCACTAACACAATGTTTTGTATTTGTTTTGCAAACTAAAATCTATAAACGCAGGGAAGGATATACACTTATTTGGGAAGCTTAATCCGAATACAATACCTATTGCAGTTTGATTCGTATGAGGATAAGTTTGGAATTGATTCTGTGATATCTTTTATCTCCAAAAATAGCTATTGCAGTTTGATTCATATGAGGATACGTTTAGAATGGATTCTATGATATCTTTTATCTCCAAAAATAGTTTGCATATATCTAAAATTCACACAATTGCAGCCCTAATTTTTCACTATATATACATCATTAAGTGTGTATCTACAAACATATACGTATTTTATTGCAACTCAATTAAATATGCAGCCGCAAAGACATTCTGAAAGGCTTGTCTTCCAGGTATTGTGTTCTTGAATAATTTGGTTGCATATAATTTGTGTTTGTTTCATGATACAATGAACTTTCATGTAGATGTCCAAGGAGTGAAAAGTACACCACACCATATAACAAATGGAAAAGGTCCTGAATCAGGTACTTTAATGATAAACAGTTTTGTATATGTTCTTTGCTGAAATTCTGTTACTACGTTTGTTCAATGATTTGAGATAAATGTATATTTAAAATTGCAGTGGCAAAGGCTTCGAAAAAGAAAGCTGCTACAGTGGATTCAACCATGCATCAAGAAGGTATCCTGCATTTAAATTGTGTTTATCACACCTTTGATATTGACATATTTTAGTTGATTAAATTGCTTATGTGTGTCAAACAAACAAATTAATATTTTTTGTTTAACAGTCTATATCATAGTGTTAACTTTCTTATCAATATTTATATAATTGTTTCAGATTCAAGGGTTGTTAGGAAGAAAACCACTACCATGAATGACATCATGTTTGAAAGTGATACACCATCAAGTCATTCAAAAGGTATTATGTTTTAAAAGTATTATGTCGATATTTGTGTTATGGAATTATATTGTTTTGAATTTAATATTAATTTTTAATACATTGATATTGTGTGATTGATAGTTTACGTGACTATTAACATATTCTTAATACAATGATATTGTGTCATTCATTGATTATGCGATTTTGTTATTTACAAGACATGTTGTGCATAATTTGTATTTGTTGCTATAACAATTGGGTGACAACGGTACTAATTTTCACATTAGTACTATTTCTTTAAACGCATCTTAACAGTGCTAAGTTTAAAATTACAATTGCACCTTAAATGTCATAGCAGTATTAACTTTCAATTATGTCGATATTTGTGTTATGGAATTATATTGTTTTGAAATTAATATTGATTTTTGATACATTGATATTGTGTGATTGATAATTTACGTAACTATTAACATATTCTTAATACAATGATATTGTGTCATTCATTGATTATGTGATTTTGTTATTTACAAGACATGTTATTCATAATTTGTATTTGTTGCTATAAAAAGGAAAGTTACTAAATGGAAAGCCGACTAAAATAGTAATCTGAATAAACAAGCTATTAATAAGACAATCATGAATTCGTGTAGATCCGCTGAAGATGGAGTTTGTTTCCGACCCTTATTGTTCTGTTGTGTGTTTTCACTTGCGGTATAAGGTACAGATATTCTGAACCTTCTCACAGGTTTCTCATGATCTCTTTCATTTTTCTGATCTGTCAGCTTTTGTATTGATGTCATTGCTATGATCCCCTTTACTTTGAACCTTTCATATGATTCCCCTTTGTTATAATTCCTGATATGAACTTTGTTATGAAACTTGATTCTGAGCCATCTGTTATAAACCTTTGAAATATGAACTTGTTATAACACTCTTATTCTGACATGATATCTGACTCTGAATTTCCCTTGATACTTGCCTCATTACCTTGTGACCTGCATATTCAAACCCTTGTATACCCTGAAGTTTCATTTGATAATATAACTAAATTGAAAACCTTCCTTAATGATATGAAAATGTTTTGAACAGCTTTTGAGTACGATGTTATACCAATTTTGAATTGAAACCGCACTAAAGGTTTTATGAAAATTTCTTTTAAAGACTATCTGTATAAAAAGGTTTTACCAAACATCATTTTATGAAAGTCACTGAAAGATTATTTTAAATACAAGTTTAATATGAAACCTTTGAATTAAAATCTTTTCTATGAACCTATAAACCTTTTGATTATGAACTTTTGATATGACCTATTGAACCTTGATTTGAACCTTATTCTAAACCTGGTTATAAACTCTTGTTTTGAAACTTAATTTGAACTTTGATATAAGCATTAATCTGATATACTATTTCTGAACCTGGACTTGAACATTGTTATAAACTCTGATATAATACTATCTGATTTCTGACCTGATATTTGACCATGACCCACGGTTTGATACCCGAGCCAACTCACTAGGCATGAGGGTTTCATGTCCTTGTCATTGATGCACCGATGGCATGACTCTAGGGCAGGAGAGTGATGACCTGTCCCGTCCCTGACTTTATTTTATCTGGTGTGTATTGGTAGACTCTGGCCACCTGGGGCGTATGGATGCATCCTAGATTTGTTCTGTTTCTGTTATCTGTTTATATTATCTGTTATATCTCTGGTGACTGATGGTGTGTGCGATACACGTCTTTCACAACCTCTGGGAGCTAGCTACTCCATTTGATACATGAGGACACCCCTCATATTATCTGGTTACTGAGAGGACACCCCTCTTATTGATGATGATGTGATGAAGCGAAAAGTGTACCGCTTTTAAGGGGTCATTTAAGCCTTAAATCGTATTTATTTGATCAAATATTGCCCTAAATCGTTCCTTTTGTCATTTTAGGTACTTTTGAGGAGAAATCTGGAAAAGGAGGCATTTTGGACGTTTTTGGAGCATTAAAGTGAAGAAAACGGCAAAGTCTCAAAAATCGGCTAAAAGTTACTCTTGACGGCGTCAGACTTTACTCTGGACGGCGTCATGCCTTGGCAAGAAAAGTTGGACGTGAAATTTACTCATGACGGGCCAGTGAAAACAGCATGTGAATTCTGACGGCGTCACGCTTTAACTTGATCGAGGGCGTCACGGCTTAAATCATAAGGGGACGGCGTCACGTTCATGGTTCGACGGCGTCAAGCCTTGATAAGCCAGAATGGATTTTTGAAGAGCTAAAGAGGGACGGCGTCAAGAAGGTCATCCGGGAACCCTAAAAGCGGCGAGGTGACGGCGTCACACTCCATAAGGTGACGCCGTCAGATCCAAAAATCTATATATAGTTTTCTAATTTTTTGTCATTGGGGAGAGCTTAGTGTGTGGAATTTTGGGAGAAAACACTAAGACGATTTTAGCTACTTTTTCAGGGCTTTTTGCCTTGAGATCTTCCATGTTTCATTGAAAGATAAGTTATCAATTAATCATTCAATATGTCTATGTGTTGTTTGATTCTATCTTATTCTTGTCTTTTGTTTAACATGTTAGGCTAAATTTATCTTGTGTTTGCTTAGATCTAATGAAACCTAGCTATTGATTATTGGTTGTTAGTGTGTTATTAGTTGTATTGGATGATTGTTTATCTATGTTAGGCTTAAGAAAACTGGCTAACTTCCTATTCGGTAACTTGCTTGAACGTCTTAAGAAACATGAACCAAATGCGTACTAAAGGTTTTTATGGTTGTATTTAATGCACAAGCGAATTCTAGTGATCCCATGTTAGGAGCTTCCTAGCCGGCTCGACATAGGAGTGAAGTAGGAGCTTGTAGAGTTGGGGAAGTAAGTACGCCACCCCACGAATGGTATTAAGGAATACACCCGTCATCCACGCGACTAATACACACTAATTAACCGGTAAAAGATAGTTAGGGAGTAAGGAAATCTAAGTAAACACATTTCTCTACACATAAGTTTCTCACCACATTTTATTTTCAGTTATTTAATTTTATTGCATTCGTAGTAATTTGGGTTAGTTGACTAGCAACTAATTCCGCCCACTCCTTTAAACCCGAGATTTTACTTGCTTTCATAAAATTATAAAAACATAAAAAAGAATCTTCCTCAACCCTTAGACCTAATTAGAGTAGCCTTTCATACCTAACGAACACTATTCCCTGTGGAGAACGATCAATCCCCCGTACTTACCACTACACTATACTACATCGGTCAGGTACACTGCCTGGTGGGGTTGTAAGCCTCTTGAGATCCCTCGAGAGGTAAAACCTGTTGTAAGGTTACAAAACCACGCATCATGATGGCATGGTTATATATATTATATCTCTGTTTCTGGGCTCGTGGTGGATTACTGTTTACCTTTACCATATACAGTACTTACCTTTGACCATTATTATACCTTACACTATTTCTTTTTACCTTTACCTACTTATTATTTCCTATCCTTTATCCTTACTCCTTTATTTATCCTTTGATTCTGATTATATCTGCATGACATATATTTCTGACACTCCGTACTATTCTTTATTACTGCCTTGTTACCGTTATATCTGTTCACTGAGCTCTCGTAGCTCAGCCGCATTTCTTTTCCTGCGGCAGGTTTTAGTAGGAAGCTGGGAATGAGTGGAGAGTGTACCTTTGGACTTAGAAGATTGGATAGCTATTCTGGATTAGAGTTGACTAGAAGATATCATATTTTAGAAGTAGTGTTTTTGGAAGTTTTCATTTGTAACCATGTAGATTCAGTATTTCACTTGTAATCCTTTGAGATTTTTGTATTACTGTAGATGTATGCTTTGTTTTGTTCTGATATGAATCCATTATTGTGATATATTTACCCTTGTCGGGTTGGGGTGTTACAATTTATGGTATCAAACTGTTGTGTACATACTTAAGAAAATTTATAAGAATCCATAATCGTGTATGAAGTTCATAAAATTTACAAGTGTATAGATTGATATGCAGCGTACTGCAGATATCATATCAAGGAGTTCGTTCTGAAGATCCTAATCAACATCTCAAGGACTTTCTTAAAATCGTTGATTCTATAGACCTTGATGTTGCCACTCGAGAGACGACCCGATTGCGTCTCTTCCAATTCTCTTTGCGGGACCAAGCTAGTCAGTGGCTAGAACGTCAACCCGCAGGATCCATCACCTCTTGGGATGATCTCACCACTCGTTTCCTTGCTCAGTTTTTCCCACCGGGAAGAACTACTAAGCTAAGGAATGATATTTTGATGTTCCAACAACGTCAAGGCGAAACTCTCTACGAGGCATGGACTCGATTCAAGGACTTACTCCGAAAGGTCCCTCACCATGGCATGGATCCTTGGCTACAAATCCAAATCTTCTATGATGGTGTCAATCATCAAACTAGAAGAGCCATAGATTACGCCGCCAATGGGAGATTGAGCAGGCTCAGTGTCGATAAGTGTTGGGAAGTCATTGAGGACTTAGCACAATACGAAGAGGAAGAATGGAATGACTCAACGTTCTCGGAAGAAGGGATTTTAAATTGCATAAGTGCAACCCAAGAACAGCTGTTCGAAAACATAAAAAGGCAGGTTGAGAGCTTAATGAAAGCTGAGACACCTACGGCTGATGAAAATCCCGATGAGTGCATGAACACAATTGGTAAACATACGTTTCATCAATTCTCACGACAAGATGAGTTTGAAGGGATAATGCTAACTTTCGTGAACAACCAAGAAAGGCGGATCCAGGAACTAGAGACTCACTTGAAAAATACCCAAGATATGTTCATGGAACTAGCAGAAAAATTCATCTCGAGAATAAAAGAGAAAATTAGGGAAGCAGCCTCACACAAAAAGATCGAGAAGATCTTTGAACTCCCGGTCCCTAATGAACCATACAACGAATGGGATGATGAAACCCCTCTCCCCGAGCCTTCACTTTTAAAGCCCTCTTATCTATTTGGATCCTCTCGCGAGAAAAAGAATTCTCAAGATCGTAGCATTTTCGTGGGGAGCATGGTTGTCACGCTCCCTAACTTTCATGAAGCTAGGAAACGATCTTTTGGCTTTAAGCCAGGTGTGAGAAAAACTCAATTAAAACACACCATCATTTCGAAAACCCCCTGGAAAAGTTCCTCTCACTCCCTGAATACTTGCCTTGATGAAAATTGGAACCTGAATAAGACGTCAGCCGACCCTTTTCAACATTTTACTACACCCCGTGACAGTAACAAAACATTTGACCCAGGAGGAACTTGTTAACGAGACTAGCTATCAGGATTATTGATCCTGACTAGCTGCTCTCTTAAAGTACGAGGGGCTCATTTGTAAACTGGCACAAAGTAGCAAAATACGCTAATCTGACGGCGTCAGAATTTGAACGTGACGCCGTCACCCCGTCTGCACAGCAATAATAACTTACTTTCCATCACTTTCATCACACACCCCACAAACCATATCCACTCAAACCCCACCTCCGATTTTCCCAGGACAAATTCGCCAATTCCCGCTTCCAATCTTCACGTGGTAAGTAATTTTTACTCATTCTTTTCGCTTCAATTACTCATAGGATTTGTAAATTTCGAAAATCCCCAACTCGTGAAACCCTAGGATTGATTCATGCTTAGAACTCATAATGTGTTTTAATTAGTGTTATTTAACAATAATTAAAGCATTTGATGGTTGACAATCAATTGGGTCTATTCACTAATGGGGAGGCCACGAATTTGAACCATAATCTATGATCCAATCACCCATTTTGCTGTAAAAAAGGGCGTTTGGTTTATAAGCTTAAAGTTTGAATATTGATTTTTCCCTCGTAATTTCGGATTTAAACTTGGTTGAACCTGACGGCGTCACCTATCAAAGGGTGACGGCGTCAGACCTGTCTGATGCGCCACCAAGTCTTTAATTCACATATTAACACTTTTTGTTCCTCCTGCTTTGTTCCAGATAATGAGTAAGCGTCAAAGACCCAGCCGAGGAAGTTCCTCCCGATCTCAACAAGAAAACTTTGGGGGATACGGTCCTCAGTTGGGGTGTCTTTGACAACGTTGCTGCTACAAGCAAGTACGCACAATTGCTACTACACAAGGTCGAGAATGGAGCCGTGGTTGACTGGAACTTTCTGAGGAGAGAAGGTCTTGAGCAGACCTTTCTCCAAAGTTTTCAGACGGATGGGTTTACCGGCCCCCAGTGGGAAAGACTGTTTAAAATTCAGGAGCCGGTATATGAGGAATTGGTAAGGGAATTCTTTGCCACCTTTCATTTTGACATGGCTGAGGCCAGGACCGATGTGGGCAGTACCACGATCTATTTCAGACTGGGGGGTGAGCTAAGGACGTGTTCGGTTGCTGAGTTTGGGTGGAGACTTGGGTTGTATGATCAGCATGATACCATTCAGGCAGGGTTCATGCAGAGGTTGTTGCATGGGGAGTCGATGAAGAATGATTTTAGATGCTCTATTTTCTGGCAGACTATTGGGGATGGGGTGTATACCTCGACCACTGTAGCATCCCAAATCAGGGATCCTAGGGTTCGGTTGACTCATCGTTGCCTCACCTACAGCTTGACAGGGCGTCACAGCTCTCACCACCGTGTCACAGCTTCTGATCTCTTCTACCTGTACACCATCTACTCTAATGATGTTTACTGCAACATCCCGTTTTGGGTTGCTAGCTTTATGCATGGTGGAGTTGGGGAGAGGGAAGGAGACAGGATCTATGGTGGGATGTTCATCACCCGACTGGCCCAGTCTTATGGAGTCCTCAGGCCCGAGGTCATGAGGTATTTGAGTGGTGATAAATGCAGGACGGTGAAGGAGAGGTCCCTGAAGCAGATGGAGGTGATTATGGAGATGCATGACGGGTCCTTTATGTGGTATCACCCAGTTGGAGCTGAGGATGATGATGATGAGGATGATGAGGAGGAGGAGGAGCCCCAGCAGCAGCAGCATGAGGGGTATGAGGCCGGTACAGCTGATTACTACCGGCATATGAGCAGGGGGGACTGGCAGGCTCACCAGGGGACCTGGATGGGCCAGGTTGATGCTTGGAGGACCAGGGCGGACGAGAGGTTCGACTGGATGTATGATCACACGGTTCGTCAGATGCAGCATCTATCCACACGTGATCAGTTGGACCCGCATCTGCAGATTGACCCTTTCCCGGGTCGTGAGCAGGATTACCCTCCATACGGGTACTACGGGCATCTTCCTCCTGGCTATGACTATCGCCAAGGACCCCCTCACCAGTGATGTTGTGATTTGATGTTTTGATGTTTGAACAATTTGATATTTGGTTGTATGTGTTGAAACAATATGGTCTGTAATAATTTAGGGAAGGCATCTGTTTGCCTTAAAACATTTGTTACATTGATTTTTTTTTTATCGCATGCTAGCCTCATTTGATTGTTATTTTATTTGTTTTGTGTTTGTTTATTTATTTGTTTGTTTTTATTTATTGCCGTATGTGTGTTTAATTTTTATTAGTATTGATTCATGTTCAAAACTAATTTGTGAAAATGCTTTATGTTGTTTTTAACTTCGTCTTAACTACATATAAAGGTATTTTGCAAAAGATAAGTGTAAGGGAAATCTAAATCGGTTTATTAGAACACAAATTAACATGAATCGTAATAATAATAAATTAGCATACATATTAGTATTTGTTTGAGTCAAATGCTTGTATCGAGTCATAATGATGTTTTGCAGGATTTCCAGGAAGTAAGGTAAAGGTTTTTCCAGAAATTTTCCGGAAACTTAAAATGAAAATTTTTGTCAGGTCATTTCTGACGGCGTCAGGGTTTATAACCTGACGGCGTCAGATTTAATTTCCAGAAATTTTTGAAAGTTTTGTTTTTTTAAAAAAAAGTTTTTATTAAAATCTCCAACTTATAATCTCCAGGAATCTGCAAAATTATCATTCCACAAGCATTATATCCTTATATATAGATTTTTCCCGCCGATGTTATGCAGGTTTTCGTGTTTGTTTTCTCAGGTTTAACAGGTTATTTTGGACAAGGAAATGTTTTGAATCAAGCTTATGGCGATGCATTAGTCATGGAGTTTCAACATTCTCTTTGGAGGAAGATTTAACCGTGTAATTTCATTATCCACCGAGCGAATCAGGGGAGTATTTGATTTCATTCTTTTACTTTTTTCTTTTACATCTTGTTACTTGAACATTGGGGACAATGTTCATCTTAAGTGTAAGGGGGGGGGGGTAAAAGTACGATTTTAGAGAATACAATTGCGCTTGATTTTTGTTTGTTTGATGGTAGATGTGTAATAAAACTGAGAGAAATACTTGTTAAGGTAATTTTAGTGCCAAATTTAAAATTTTTTACAACATTTAGGAGTGAAACTTTAGTTCTAATAAGCGTCTCATGGATAGGAATTATATGACTAGCACAAAAACCGTACCACTAAAAAATTTTCCACCCCCAAATATGTGAGGTTCACCCCTAGAATTGGTAGGAAAAGCATTTATGCTATGATGTGTGTACCGGTAGCACCTAGATTCTAGAACTTGCGTTAGGACCATTCCAAGGCCACAAGTGAGACTACATTCGTGTAGTTAGATTTACTACATGATAAGAGGCATTAGGATTAACCCATTGTTTTACACCTGTGTTTTTGTTATAATTACGTTGGCTACATTGGTCAAGTAATTCTCCCACACCCTTTGCGTTGTACTCATTTTTTGTACACGATACCCCTAGTACACCCCTCAGAGCCTATCTTTTCGTTTCGACCTTTAAGCATTTTACTTAAAGGAAGAATTTGTTTACACCCCACTTAAATGTACACCAAAATCGCCTTAGCCTACCTTGTATGCACTCATTTTTAGTGCATTATTGTTACAACATTTGTTTAAACCCAAGTTAATTATCTAATTGATTACATGGTTGCTAAGTCGAGTCATATCCTTGTACATATTGTTTTGGGACGATTGGGACTCATGGGTAAAGTACTAATGTAATGGAGTAATGGGGATGAACATCATTTATTACCCCCATATATGCTAAATGTTTTAAAAGTACTCCAAGTGTTTTAATTATCTTAATTCGAGTCATTAGATTAGTATTTGTAAAGTTATGTAAAAATTCAAGTGTAAGGGGGATGCAATGCCCCTATGATGTATTATTTTGGATGGTAGGGTAAAAGTGTATGCAAAAAAAAAAAAAAAAAAAAAAAAAAAAAAAAATCAAGAAAAACAAAAAAAAAAAAAAAAAATGAGAAAATGAAAAATAGAAAAAACATACGGACTACCATCCCGTTTCATTTTATGTTTGTTTTATATTTTTGTTATTTTGTTATTTCATTTCTAGCTTAAGATCGAGTCTAGTCTTGGCTTAGCAACATTGTATAGTACATGTAATTGATCAAGATCTTTAACTCGCCACCAGTAAAATATCCTTTATCCAACAAAACCGTGTTTTCCTTTTCCCTACACCTAACGTTATAACCCATTTAAAAGCCCTCTTTGATAGTTTATCTTTGGTGCTTACGCCTAGTGGAGGAGGTTTTCGATCCTTTCCCAAGCCTATGGTAATCTATTTGCTATGACAGGTAGTGAGAGATATTATCCGTTTTCATTTATGAGATTTATTTTGATGACACTTGAGAGATGTGAATATCTAAACACTACTTGTGAGGTGCTAGTATGTAATCTCCGTGCTTATTATGATTGAAGTGGAACGATTATTTGTTGTAATTACTTTTATGTTAGCATTAAATGACCCCTAACTTGTATTTTAATTAGAATAAAAGCACATTTGCTTGAGGACAAGCAAATCTCAAGTGTAAGGGTATTTGATGAAGCGAAAAGTGTACCGCTTTTAAGGGGTCATTTAAGCCTTAAATCGTATTTATTTGATCAAATATTGCCCTAAATCGTTCCTTTTGTCATTTTAGGTACTTTTGAGGAGAAATCTGGAAAAGGAGGCATTTTGGACGTTTTTGGAGCATTAAAGTGAAGAAAACGGCAAAGTCTCAAAAATCGGCTAAAAGTTACTCTTGACGGCGTCAGACTTTACTCTGGACGGCGTCATGCCTTGGCAAGAAAAGTTGGACGTGAAATTTACTCATGACGGGCCAGTGAAAACAGCATGTGAATTCTGACGGCGTCACGCTTTAACTTGATCGAGGGCGTCACGGCTTAAATCATAAGGGGACGGCGTCACGTTCATGGTTCGACGGCGTCAAGCCTTGATAAGCCAGAATGGATTTTTGAAGAGCTAAAGAGGGACGGCGTCAAGAAGGTCATCCGGGAACCCTAAAAGCGGCGAGGTGACGGCGTCACACTCCATAAGGTGACGCCGTCAGATCCAAAAATCTATATATAGTTTTCTAATTTTTTGTCATTGGGGAGAGCTTAGTGTGTGGAATTTTGGGAGAAAACCCTAAGACGATTTTAGCTACTTTTTCAGGGCTTTTTGCCTTGAGATCTTCCATGTTTCATTGAAAGATAAGTTATCAATTAATCATTCAATATGTCTATGTGTTGTTTGATTCTATCTTATTCTTGTCTTTTGTTTAACATGTTAGGCTAAATTTATCTTGTGTTTGCTTAGATCTAATGAAACCTAGCTATTGATTATTGGTTGTTAGTGTGTTATTAGTTGTATTGGATGATTGTTTATCTATGTTAGGCTTAAGAAAACTGGCTAACTTCCTATTCGGTAACTTGCTTGAACGTCTTAAGAAACATGAACCAAATGCGTACTAAAGGTTTTTATGGTTGTATTTAATGCACAAGCGAATTCTAGTGATCCCATGTTAGGAGCTTCCTAGCCGGCTCGACATAGGAGTGAAGTAGGAGCTTGTAGAGTTGGGGAAGTAAGTACGCCACCCCACGAATGGTATTAAGGAATACACCCGTCATCCACGCGACTAATACACACTAATTAACCGGTAAAAGATAGTTAGGGAGTAAGGAAATCTAAGTAAACACATTTCTCTACACATAAGTTTCTCACCACATTTTATTTTCAGTTATTTAATTTTATTGCATTCGTAGTAATTTGGGTTAGTTGACTAGCAACTAATTCCGCCCACTCCTTTAAACCCGAGATTTTACTTGCTTTCATAAAATTATAAAAACATAAAAAAGAATCTTCCTCAACCCTTAGACCTAATTAGAGTAGCCTTTCATACCTAACGAACACTATTCCCTGTGGAGAACGATCAATCCCCCGTACTTACCACTACACTATACTACATCGGTCAGGTACACTGCCTGGTGGGGTTGTAAGCCTCTTGAGATCCCTCGAGAGGTAAAACCTGTTGTAAGGTTACAAAACCACGCATCATGATGGCATGGTTATATATATTATATCTCTGTTTCTGGGCTCGTGGTGGATTACTGTTTACCTTTACCATATACAGTACTTACCTTTGACCATTATTATACCTTACACTATTTCTTTTTACCTTTACCTACTTATTATTTCCTATCCTTTATCCTTACTCCTTTATTTATCCTTTGATTCTGATTATATCTGCATGACATATATTTCTGACACTCCGTACTATTCTTTATTACTGCCTTGTTACCGTTATATCTGTTCACTGAGCTCTCGTAGCTCAGCCGCATTTCTTTTCCTGCGGCAGGTTTTAGTAGGAAGCTGGGAATGAGTGGAGAGTGTACCTTTGGACTTAGAAGATTGGATAGCTATTCTGGATTAGAGTTGACTAGAAGATATCATATTTTAGAAGTAGTGTTTTTGGAAGTTTTCATTTGTAACCATGTAGATTCAGTATTTCATTTGTAATCCTTTGAGATTTTTGTATTACTGTAGATGTATGCTTTGTTTCGTTCTGATATGAATCCATTATTGTGATATCTTTACCCTTGTCGGGTTGGGGTGTTACAATTTATGGTATCAAACTGTTGTGTACATACTTAAGAAAATTTATAAGAATCCATAATCGTGTATGAAGTTCATAAAATTTACAAGTGTATAGATTGATATGCAGCGTACTGCAGATATCATATCAAGGAGTTAAGTGTCTTGACTCCTAATTTGTTAAACGCGCACAGTGTACGTTGTTGTGTATCCGTCGTGGGATGCACATTGAACTTACTCCAACGTCTTGAGAGTAAGGTGTTTAACAAGGATGCGTGATCCGATGTTGATGGGTTTGCAACCCTCTTACTCAACGAGTTATTTAGTAGGTTTACTCATCCTTTTACCATCGTAGGTTTTAATAAGTGCATGCACGCCATGTAGGCAGAAAGTAAAATAACAACAATATTGAGACATAAATAACATGTAAACAATAAAGTGAAATGTGTCGCGGAATTAGCTAGAAACCGCGACATTGAATTAATACTTGCAAGTTTTTGTAAAAAGAAAAAACATTTGTCTAAATGAAACAAAATGTAAATACACGGATATTTATTGAGCACTTACTAAAGTGCGGGGGTGTCCGTGTGTTGGGTCGTAACCTTTCCTAAAGATAGCATCTCTTGAGATTGCAAATATTCCATGTGCGTTGTAGCTCACGGCCATCCATGTCACACAGCTTGTACGCGCCTTTACCTAGTGCTTCAACGACCTCATAGGGTCCTTCCCACTTCGGTCCAAGTTTACCTGTATCTTCTGTGTGGCTTGCATCATTAGCGCGATATACAAAGTCGCCTGGTCTGAATGAGGTGCTTCGAACTTTAGCATCGTAGTATCCCTTCATTTTTGACTTGGCTTTTGCTTCACGTATAGCTGCGCGTTCACGCCTTTCTTCCAATAGGTCCAAGTCGATACGTCGTTCGTCGTCATTGGTTGCAAGATTAACTTCCGCGGTACGAATAGTTGGCATCCCAATTTCAGCTGGTATGACAGCTTCTGTCCCATAGACAAGAGCGGCAGCTTCTCCCTGGATGAAGGACCTCGTGCGTTTCATAAGTTTGTCAAAGGTTTGGGGAACCCTATCATTTAACTTTTTGATAAGTTCTGGGTTATTGATTCCGTTCATAAACCCTGAGATCTTTAGTATTTCGGGGCATGCCTTGACATGTATGCATTTGTCTTTAAAGCGCTCCATAAAAGCGCTTGTGGATTCCCCTTGGCGCTGTTTTACCCTAGCGAGCTCGACAGGGTTCTTGGCGCACTTCTTCCTCTGAGTAAAGTTCAAACGAAACGCCTTCCACAACTCTTCAAACCCATCGATGCTTCTTCGTGGAAGCTTACTGAACCAGTTTCGCGCATTCCCTACTAATGTAGAATTAAACATGTGGCACTACACAGGTTGTGGCCAATTTTCGATGGTTGCTGCTGATTCGAAAATTTTTAGGTGGTCATCAAGATCACCTATCCCATCATAAGTTTTAACATTAGCGGGCATGCGCCTTCTCTTATCTTCTGAAAAATCACTGATGCGCCGAGTGAATGCGTCAACCTTTTGGCGGCGCCAGGGACGAGACATATCTTCGTCATCCTGGTCGCGGTATGATGAAGCGAAAAGTGTACCGCTTTTAGGGGGTCATTTAAGCCCTAAATCGTATTTATTTGATCAAATATTGCCCTAAATCGTTCCTTTTGTCATTTTAGGTACTTTGGAGAAGAAATCTGGAAAAGGAAGCATTTTGGACATTTTTGGAGCATAAAAGTAAAGAAAACGACAAAGTCTCTAAATCTGCTGGAATAGTACCTGTGACGGCGTCAAGCCCCAGTGTGACGCCGTCAACCCTTGACGCGCCAGAGAGGATTTTGGAGGATTAAAAGGGGACGGCGTCAAGAAGGCCATCAAGAAACCCTAACCGCGGCGAGGTGACGGCGTCAGCTCTATAACGTGACGCCGTCAGATCTGTTTTCCTATATATATTTTCATAATTTTTAGTCATTAGTGTGCAACTTTGTGAGGAGAAACCCTAAGACGATTTTTCTGCCATTTTTAAGGGTTTTATACCCTTGGATCTCCCATGTTCAATTGAAGATAAGTAATCAATTAATCATTCAATATGTCTATGTGTTGTTTGATTATATCTTGTTCTTGTCTTTTATTTAACATGCTAGGCTGGATTTATCTTGTGTTTGCTTAGATCTAATGAAACCTAACTATTGATTATTGGTTGTTGGTGTGTTATTAATTGTATTGGATGATTGTTTATCGATGTTAGGCTTAAGAAAACTGGCTAACCTCCTATACGGTAACTTGCTTGAACGTCTTAAGAAACATGAACCAATGCGTACTAAGGTTATTATGGTTGTATTTAATGCATGAGCGAATTCTAGTGATCCCATGTTAGGAGCTTCTTAGCCGGCTCGACATAGGAGTGAAGTAGGAGCTTATAGAGTTGGGGAAGTACGTACGCCACCCCACGATTGGTATTAAGGAATACACCCGTCATCCACGCAATTAATACACACTAATCAACCGGTAAAAGATAGTTAGGGAGTAAGAAAATCTAAGTAAACACATTTCTCTCCATATAAGTTCCACAATCTTTTTATTTTCAGTCATTTTATTTTATTTGCATTTGTAGTCATTTGGGTTAGTTGACTAGCAACTAATTCCGCCCACTCCTTCAAACCCGAGATTTTACTTGCTTTTATAAAAATATAAAAATACAAAAAGAATCTTCCCTCACCCTTAGACCTATTAGAGTAGTTTTTCAATCCTAACGACACTATTCCCCTAGAGAACGATCAATCCCCCGGTACTTGCCACTACACTATACTACATCGGTCAGGTACACTGCCTGGTGGGGATTGCAAGCCTCTTGAGATCCCTCGAGAGGTAAAACCTGTTGTAAGGTCGCAAAACCACGCATCAAGTTTTTGGCGCCGCTGCCGGGGAATAGTTATTGTTTAGGTTGAATTTTTATTTTATTAGGTCTACTCACTAGATTCCTTTCTAGTGAGATTTTTATTTTATTTTTCTAGGTTTTCTTTAGTCTATCTTTTTTCTTCGTTTCTTTGTTCGTAACCATTACCATCCGACATCATGGAAGGTGGTAATATCCTCGATCCCAACAACCCACCACCACAACAACACCCACCTCCTAGAGCCCGTACCTTAGGAGACTACTCCCGTCCTAGCCACCATGGCTATCGAAACACCATTGAGCTCACTCAAGGAGCCAATGTCACTCCCTTGCGATCCGACACCATCCGGTTGGTGCAAAGCGGATGCGCATTCCATGGACTTCGTTCCGAAGATCCTAATCAACATCTCAAGGACTTTCTCAAAATCGTTGATTCCATAGACCTTGATGTTGCCACTCGAGAGACGACCCGACTGCGTCTCTTTCAATTCTCTCTGCGGGACCAAGCTAGTCAATGGCTAGAGCGTCTACCCGCAGGATCCATCACCTCTTGGGATGATCTCACCACTCGTTTCCTTGCTCAGTTTTTCCCACCAGGAATAACTACCAAGCTAAGGAATGATATCTTGATGTTCCAACAACGTCAAGGCGAAACCCTCTACGAGGCATGGACTCGATTCAAGGACTTACTCCAAAAAGTCCCTCACCATGGCATGGATCCTTGGCTACAAATCCAACGATTTTATGATGGCGTAAACCATCAAACTAGAAGAACCATAGATTACGCTGCCAATGGAAGGCTGAGCAGGCTCAGTGTCGATAAGTGCTGGGAAGTCATTGAGGACTTAGCACAGTACGATGATGAAGAATGGAAGGACTCTACGTTCTCGGAAGAAGGGATTTTAAATTGCATGAGTGCAACCCAAGAACAGTTGTTTGAAAGCATAAAAAGGCAGATTGAGAAACTTATGAAAGCCGAGATACCTCGAGTTGAGAAAGATACCAATGAGTGTGTAAACATGATTGGTAAACATACGTTTCCTCACCTCTCGCGACAAGATGAGTTCGAGGGGATAATGCTGACTTTCGTGAAAAACCAAGAGAGGCAAATCCAACAATTAGAGACTCACTTGAAAAACACCCATAATATTTTCATGGAACTGGCAGAAAAGTTTATCTCGAGAATAAAGGAGAAAATTAGGGAAGAAGCTTTACACAAAAAGATCGAGAAGATCTTTGAACTCCCGGTCCCTAATGAACCATACAACGAATGGGATGATGAAACCCCTCTCCCCGAGCCTTCACCTTTAAAACTCTCTTATCCCTTTGGATCCCCTCGCGAGAAAAAGAATTCTCAAGATCATAGCATTTTTGTGGGAAGCATGGTTGTCACGCTCCCTAACTTTCATGAAGCTAGGAAACGATCTTTTGGCTTTAAGCCAGGTGTGAGAAGAGCTCAATTAAAGCACACCCTCATGTCGAAAATCCCTTGGGAAAGTTCCCCTCGCTCACTCAATACCTACCCTGATGGAGATTGGAACTTTAATGGGACATTAACCGACCCTATCCAAAAGAATACTACATTCCGTGACAGTAACAAAACATTTGACCCAGGAGGAACTTATTAAACGAGACTAACTATCGTGTTGATCCTTATAAGCTACTCTCAATAGTACAAGGGCTCAATTGTAAAACTGGCACAAAGTTGTAAAACACCCGGGTCTGACGGCGTCAGACTTTGAACGTGACGCCGTCACCCCGTCGGCACAGCAATAAAAACCTCATTTCCATCACTTTCATCACATACCCCACAAACCATACCCACTCCAACCCCACCTACGAATCTCCAAGGTCCAATTCACCAACTTTCGTCACCAATCTCCACGTGGTAAGTAATTTTTATTCATTCTTTTCGCTTCAATTACGCATAGGATTCTTCAATTTCGAAAACCCCCAACTCATGAAACCCTAGGATTGATTCATGCCTAGAACTCATAATGCCCTTTAAATTAATGTTATTTAGCATTGATTAAAGCATTAAATGATTGGCAATCAAATGGGTCTATTCACTAATTGGGTGGCAATGAATTTGAACCACAACCTATGGACCAATCATCCATTTTTGCTGTAAAAAAGGGCGTTTGGTTTATGAACCTGAAGTTTGAATATTGATTTTTCCCTCGTAATCTTGAATTCGAATGAGGTCGAACCTGACGGCGTCACCTCTAAAGGATGACGGCGTCAGATGTGTCTGATGTTCAACCAACTCTTTGGTTCACATTTTGATCTTCTTCGTTCCTTCTTGTTTTCTTTTCAGGAAATGCATAAGCGTCAACGACCTAGCAGAGGGAGTTCCTCTAGGTCCCAACAAGAAAATTATGCCGATACGGTTCTTAGTTGGGGGATCTTCGATAACGATGCTGCCACATCCAAATATGCCCAATTGCTACTACACAAAGTTGAAAGTGGGGCTGTGGTAGATTGGGACTTTTTGAGAAACGAAGGTCTTGAGCCAACCTTTCTCCAAAGCTTTCAAACTGATGAATTCACCAGCCCTCAGTGGGAAAACCTTTTTAGGATTCAAGAACCAGTGTATGACGAATTGGTACGTGAATTCTTTGCTACTCTTCACTTTGACATGGCCGAAGCAAGGACCGATGTGGCCAGAACCACAATCTATTTTAGACTGGGGGGCGAGCTTAGGACATGCTCAGTTACAGAGTTTGGTTGGAGACTAGGGTTGTACAGTCAGCATGAAACCACTCAAGCAGGATTTTTGACTAGGTTGCTGCAGGGTGAGACAATGAGGAATGATTTTAGATGTTCTATGTTCTGGCCGACTATTGGAAATGGTGTGTACACCTCGACTACTGTAGCATCCCAAATCAGGGAACCTAGAGTTAGGTTGACCCACAGATGTCTCACCTACAGCCTATCAGGACGCCACAGCTCTCATCACCGCGTCACTGCCGCAGACCTCTTCTATTTATACACCATCTACTCAGATGAGGTTTACTGCAAAATCCCATTTTGGGTAGCTAGCTTTTTGAATAGTGGAGTTGGGGAAAAAGAAGGGGATAGAATTTATGGTGGGATGTTTGTCACTCGGCTGGCCCGATCCTATGGGGTCCTCAGGCCCGAGATCATGAGGTACTTGAGCGGTGGTAATGCATGCAGGAAAGTAAAGGTTAGATCCTTGAGGCAAATGGAGGTTGTTATGGAGATGGATGATGGGACCTTTGCTTGGTTTGATCATGATGAAGCTGTGAATGTTGGTGGTGGGGATGATGAGGAAGAAGAGCAGCATGGAGGTTATGAGGCCGGCACGGCAAATTACTACCGGCACATGGACAGGGGGGATTGGCAGGCCTATCAGGGGGCCTGGATGGGTCAGATTGACACCTGGAGAGCCCGGGTTGATGAGAGGTTCGACTGGATGTATGATCACACTATTCGACAGATGCAACATTTATCTACGCGTGATCAGTTGGACCCACACATGCAGATTGACCCTTTCCCTGGACGTGAGCAGGACTACCCACCGTATGGGTACTATGGGCACCTCCCTCCAAACTACGACTACCGCCACGGTCCCCCACCCCAATAATCATTTGATTTGATGTTACGATATTTAAACAATTCAATTTATGGTTGTATGTTTCGAAACAATTTGGTCTGTGGTAGTTTTGGATTAGGCCTCTGTTGGCCTTTGTACACTTGTGACACTTGGTTTTCTTCTGTGCATGTAGGATTTATCTTGTCATGATTTTTTTTACTTTATAAGCTTTATTTGCTTTGTGTGTTTATTTATTTGTTTGTTTGATTTTATTTACTTCCGTATGTATGTTTAATTTTTATTATTATTGATTCATGTTCGAAACTAAATTGTGAAAATGCTTTATCTTGTTTTTAACTTCGTCTTAACTACATATAAATGTATTTTGCAAAAGTTAAGTGTAAGGGAAATCCAAATCGGTTTATTAGAACAAATGAACATGAATCGTAACAATAATAAATTAACATACATATTAGTAATTGTTTGAGTCAAATGCTTGTATCGAGTCATAATGATATTTTGCAGGATTTCCAGGAAGTAAGGTATAGGTTTTTCCAGAAATTTTCCGGAAACTTAACATGAGAATTCTGTCAGATCATTTATGACGGCGTCAGGTTTTAATTTTCTGAAATTTTTGAAAGTTTTGTTTTTCTTCCGGAATCATAAAATGCTTTATTAAATCTCTAACTTATAAACTCTAGGAATCTGCAAAATAATCATTCCACAAGCATTATATCCTTATACAGATTTATCCCGCCGATGTTATGCAGGTTTTCGTGTTTGTTTTCTCAGGTTTAACAGGTTATTTTGGACAAGGAGATGTATGTGGAATCTAGCTTTTGGCGCTGCTTTAATCTTGAAGCTTCAACATTACCTTGGAAGAAGATCTAACCATGTTACCCGTTTATCCACCGAGCGAATCAGGGGAGTATTTGATTTCATTCTTTTACCTTATTTACTTTTACATCTTGTTATTTGAAAATTGGGGACAATGTTCATCTTAAGTGTAAGGGGGTAAAGTACGATACCTTAGAGAATGCTATTACGCTTGATTTTTCGTTTGTTTAATGGTAGATGTTTAATAAAACTGAGAGAAATACCTGTTAAGGCAATTTTAGTGCCAAATTTAAAATTTTTTACAACATATAGGAGTGAAACTTTGGTCTTAATGAGCGTCTCATGGATAGGAGTTATATGACTAGCACAAAACCGTACCACTAAAAAATTTTCCACCCCCAAATATGTGAGGTTCGCCCCTAGAATTGGTAGGAAAAGCATTCATGCTATGATGTGTGTACCGGTAGCACTTAGATTCTAGAACTTGCGTTAGGACCATTCCAAGGCCACAAGTGAGACTACATTCGTGTAGTTAGATTTACTACATGATAAGAGGCATTAGGATTAACCCGTTGTTTTACACCTGTGTTTTTGTTATAATTACATTGGCTACATTGGTCAAGTAATTCTCCCACACCCTTTGCGTTGTACTCATTTTTAGTACACGATACCCCTAGTACACCCCTCAGAGCCTATCTTTTCGTTTCTAACTTTAAGCATTTTACTTAAAGTAAGAATTTGTTTACACCCCACTTAAATGTACACCCAAATCGCCTTAGCCTACCTTGTATGCACTCATTTTTAGTGCATTATTGTGACAACATTTGTTTAAACCCCAAGTTAATTATCTAATTGATTACATGGTTGCTAAGTCGAGTCATATCCTTGTACATATTGTTTTGGGACGATTGGGACTCATGGGTAAAGTACTAGTGTAATGGAGTAATGGGGAAGAACAACATTATTACCCCCATATGTGCTAAATATTTTAAAAGTACTCCAAGTGTTTTGATTATCTTAATTCGAGTCGATAGAATAGTAATTGTAAAGTTATGTAAAAGTTCAAGTGTAAGGGGGATACAACCTCCCTACGATGTATTATTTTGGATGGTAGGGCAAGAGTGTATGCAAAAAAAAAAAAAAAAAAAAAAAAAAAAAAAAAAAAAAAAAAAAAACATACGGACTACCATCCCGTTTCATTTTATGTTTATTTTATCTTTTTGTTATTTCTTTCATTAGCTTAAGTCGAGTCTAGTCTTGGCTTAGCAACGCCATATTGTACATGCAATTAATCAAGATCTTTAACTCGCCACCAGTAAAATATCCTTTATCCAACAAAACCGTGTTTATCATATCCCTACACCTAACGTTATAACCCGTTTAAAAGCCCTCTTTGATAGTTTATCTTAGGTGCTTACGCCTAGTGGAGGAGGTTTTTGATCCTTTCCCAAGCCTATGGTAATCTATTTGCTATGACAGGTAGTGAGAGATATTATTCATTTTCATTTATGAGATATACTTTTATGACACCTGAGAGATGTGAGTATCTAAACACTACTTGTGAGGTGCTAGTCTGTAATCTCCGTGCTTATTATGATTAAAGTGGAACGACTATTTGTTGTAATTACTTTTATGTTAGCGTTAAATGACCCCTAACTTGTATTTTGATTAGAATAAAAGCGCATTTGCTTGAGGACAAGCAAATCTCAAGCGTAAGGGTATTTGATGAAGCGAAAAGTGTACCGCTTTTAGGGGGTCATTTAAGCCCTAAATCGTATTTATTTGATCAAATATTGCCCTAAATCGTTCCTTTTGTCATTTTAGGTACTTTGGAGAAGAAATCTGGAAAAGGAAGCATTTTGGACGTTTTTGGAGCATAAAAGTGAAGAAAACGACAAAGTCTCTAAATCTGCTGGAATAGTACCTGTGACGGCGTCAAGCCCCAGTGTGACGCCGTCAACCCTTGACGCGCCAGAGAGGATTTTGGAGGATTAAAAGGGGACGGCGTCAAGAAGGCCATCAAGAAACCCTAACCGCGGCGAGGTGACGGCGTCAGCTCTATAACGTGACGCCGTCAGATCTGTTTTCCTATATATATTTTCATAATTTTTAGTCATTAGTGTGCAACTTTGTGAGGAGAAACCCTAAGACGATTTTTCTGCCATTTTTAAGGGTTTTATACCCTTGGATCTCCCATGTTCAATTGAAGATAAGTAATCAATTAATCATTCAATATGTCTATGTGTTGTTTGATTATATCTTGTTCTTATCTTTTATTTAACATGCTAGGCTAGATTTATCTTGTGTTTGCTTAGATCTAATGAAACCTAACTATTGATTATTGGTTGTTGGTGTGTTATTAATTGTATTGGATGATTGTTTATCGATGTTAGGCTTAAGAAAACTGGCTAACCTCCTATACGGTAACTTGCTTGAACGTCTTAAGAAACATGAACCAATGCGTACTAAGGTTATTATGGTTGTATTTAATGCATGAGCGAATTCTAGTGATCCCATGTTAGGAGCTTCTTAGCTGGCTCGACATAGGAGTGAAGTAGGAGCTTATAGAGTTGGGGAAGTACGTACGCCACCCCACGATTTGTATTAAGGAATACACCCGTCATCCACGCAATTAATACACACTAATCAACCGGTAAAAGATAGTTAGGGAGTAAGGAAATCTAAGTAAACACATTTCTCTCCATATAAGTTCTACAACCTTTTTATTTTCAGTCATTTTATTTTATTTGCAATTGTAGTCATTTGGGTTAGTTGACTAGCAACTAATTCCGCCCACTCCTTCAAACCCGAGATTTTACTTGCTTTTATAAAAATATAAAAATACAAAAAGAATCTTCCCTCACCCTTAGACCTATTAGAGTAGTTTTTCAATCCTAACGATACTATTCCCCTAGAGAACGATCAATCCCCCGGTACTTGCCACTATACTATACTACATCGGTCAGGTACACTGCCTGGTGGGGATTGCAAGCCTCTTGAGATCACTCGAGAGGTAAAACCTGTTGTAAGGTCGCAAAACCACGCATCACGTTATTTTCTCCTGGACTTCCAGTGTCATGTTTCTTTGTCCTCGTTGTCCGTGGAATCACTTGAGGATGAGCTTACCCTTTTGCGGCGCTTGCGCCGACTATCCTCGGAACCCGAGCTTGAAGGGCTTTCGCTTGGGGAGCATCGTCGCCCAAGTCTATCGTGGATCCTGCGACTGCCAAGTCTAGCGTGGACATTGGTGCGCTGTCCATCGTCTTCATGCTCCTCCATAGACTGTAAGTCGGCTGCTTTATCGTCCGCAACTTTCCTTCCGATCCTAGTGAACACTGGGTGTCGGCGGCTATCCTTTTCGCGCCTTTCCTTTTGGTAACGCGGTGGGGATGCTTCATGCTCAGGGTCAAAGTTGAGCCGGGCTTGCAGACTCTGACTTGACCTCTTTTTCGCTTCCTCTCGCATAAGCGCAGCCAAGGTTTCATAGTTTTGAGATACGAAATCACTTGGCGCTAGTTCAGGCGTGACTCCTTCTAGCGCGAGGATGTTTGTTTCCACATCAGGACCCTTGTTTCGGATAGGCGCATTTGGCGGCTCAGTGAAGTCTAATTCTGGCATGGTGAAAGGAGTGCGCAGTAGATCTACCGCGCTAGTGGTTGTTGTAGTAGCATGGGTAGTCCTTGTGAGCGGTTCTACTGCAGTAAAAGCCAGATCTGGTTGTTCCAGAGGCCTGCTTAGCGGCTGAATCAGTTTGCTGCTTCTTCCCCTGTAGGTCGTCATGCGTTTTCTTCGCCTGCGGAGTCCGCTGATTTTGGTTTCCGTGCTTCGTCATTCTAGTTCTTAGTAAAGTTCTTAGTGTATGGTCCCACGGATGGCGCCACTTGTTGATACAAAAGTTGGGCGTTCCTTGTTTCCGTATCAATTAGATCTTAATGCTTGAGACCTGCGCACTAAGAAAACAAAAAGACACCGTTAGGCTTATCGTGGGATTGTCTCCCACGATTATCCTCCGGCGTGAGAGTAAGTAATCGGTTTTAGGGTTTAGTTGAAGAGTTAGGGTTCTTAAATCGTACCTTTAATGAGAGTCGAGAGACCTTTTATATACACACGAAATCCTTGTTGGTTTCGTGTTCCTCACTCCTCGGCGTATCCCGCCTAAATCGGTCGTTTGATACATATCCCATAAATAAGAGATATCCTATATCAAGACCATAAATAACTTTGGGTTTGGGCCATCGTAAGCCCAAACCGTTATCGTGATAGCCCATTCGTGATGGGCTTGAGTGTTAGTAACGTCCATTGGTCGGGTTCGTGACCCGGATGCGGACTATACGTCATCATGTATATTTAAAATTGCAGTGGCAAAGGCTTCAAAAAAGAAAGCTGCTACAGTCGATTCAACCATGCATCAAGAAGGTATCCTGCATTTAAATTGTGTTTATCACACCTTTGATATTGACATATTTTAGTTGATTAAATTGCTTATGTGTGTCAAGCAAACAAATTAATATTCTTTGTTTAACAGTCTATATCATAGTGTTAACTTTCTTATCAATATTTATATAATTGTTTCAGATTCAAGGGTTGTTAGGAAGAAAACCACTACTATGAATGACATCATGTTTGAAAGTGATACACCATCAAGTCATTCAAAAGGTATTATGTTTTAAAAGTATTATGTCGATATTTGTGTTATGGAATTATATTGTTTTGAATTTAATATTAATTTTTAATACATTAATATTGTGTGATTGATAGTTTACGTGACTATTAACATATTCTTAATACAATGATATTGTGTCATTCATTGATTATGCGATTTTGTTATTTACAAGACATGTTGTGCATAATTTGTATTTGTTGCTATAACAATTGGGTGACAACGGTACTAATTTTCACATTAGTACTGTTTCTTTAAACGCATCTTAACAGTGCTAAGTTTAAAATTACAATTGCACCTTAAATGTCATAGCAGTATTAACTTTCAATTATGTCGATATTTGTGTTATGGAATTATATTGTTTTGAAATTAATATTGATTTTTGATACATTGATATTGTGTGATTGATAATTTACGTGACTATTAACATATTCTTAATACAATGATATTGTGTCATTCATTGATTATGTGATTTTGTTATTTACAAGACATGTTATTCATAATTTGTATTTGTTGCTATAACAATTGTGTTGGAAATATTGTATCCGTTAATAGTGTTGGTGGTCGAAAGAATCGAAGGACAGTTGTCATAGAAGATGCCGAGTGAGTTAGCTATCTTAAATTTAATTATAATTAACATAAAAAAAATGCATAAATGTAATCATATGTTGATAACACAATATGCAGATCTTTGAGGCTTGATGTTACCTTTTGGGACAAATGGGCGTTGCTGTGGAATGAATATGAAGACATACTTGATAAAGTTGGACACATAGACTTTCTGTTGATGATGGGGAAAGTAAAGTACTGGGATAGTAAGTTTTGTAACACTTTAAATCAATTTGCTGTACATTTACCTCAAAACTTCATTTTATTTTGTATAACGAAATATATTTGCTCTTGCTCATGGTGCAGACAAGCCCTCTATTCATAATGCTTTATTCGGTTCAAGGATATTTATAAACAGAGATATACCTCAGTTATTGGCTTTTCGGAAAAGGTAATATCTAATATAAGTGCAATTAACCAATAAAAAATTTTGGCCCACTTTTTTCCCCCCAAAATCTAATGTCTGCGTGACACAGTTATGAAGAACAAGAGGGATATGATGCAAGTGGGTTCAAAATTGAAGCGTACAATCAGGCAACGCATGTTGTTAGCCCTGCAGAGTTTATGCACGGCTATGTTAAAAAATTGGTTGGAATGATTCGTACCATTGAACCGGTCAGAAAACGTTATCGATGTTCTCATACACTATATATTAAATAATTTTATACAATAAATTAATACATTTGCGCAACTTACTTTAATATTAAATTGCAGGATACATGTTGTGTTGTGTATGCAACCGTGCATAGCATACAATATGATGATGGTTGGGCTTATACAGGGTGCAGAACATGTAGTACTAGAGTCAAACCAATTGCATCAAAAGGGATGACAGGTTTGAAAAACAAGAATCAAATGTGGTACTGCAAAAAACATGGAGAAACATATGCAGTTGCATCTAGGTATCAAAAAAACTATATTAACATAAATAATTCAATTTGTTGTAACAAAAAGTATTACCCAATATTAATTTTCATTTATTTAACATTGTAGGTTCAAAATCATAGTTCGTATATTCGATGATAGTGGTTCTGCCCAGATTATTCTATTTGATAACAATGTGCATAGGATGACAAACTTGTCAGCATGGGAGATCATGCAAGAACAAGGCATGGATACAGATGAATACTTTCCGGATGAGCTTAATCAGATAATTGGAAAACAATACCTATTCAAAGTGAAATATACTGAGTTTAACCATAACAATAACAGTCATATTTATCGAGCTGAAAAGTCACTGAAGATATTGATACAATCAATTACTTCAAGAATGGTTTCCTATATGAAGAGGTTCGATACATTACATTATTAAATAATTAAAAAATAAAGTATGGTATAATATAACTCCTCATTTGCTGATGAAAATTTGTACATAAACATCATAGGTTTATTATCAGTATTAAACTTCAATTTAGTACTGCTAATATAAACTTAGTACTGTTGAATCTTTTTATTAACACAAGATTTAAAAATATGTATGCAGTTCATATTACGGTTTGTGTTATTTTATATGTTCAATTAAAAAACAGGGTAATGAAGATGGACTTGAAGAGGATGCATATGAACTACATGAATCTGAAGATGAAGATCAAAATGTTGAGAAAGGCGTGTATGATTCTGAAAATGAACTGCAGGAAATGCGGGAAGACCTTGATGATTTTGACGCTGATGATGAAGTACTTGGAGTAGATATGGACGGTTCTGAAACAGGAAAAGAAGGACTTGTAGAAGACCCGGACAATTCTGAAGTTGATGAACAGGAACGTGGAGAAGACATGGGTTTTCCCGAAGCTGGTAAAGAAGTAATTGATGCAGACCTACGTGGTACTGAAGGTGAACAACATGTTATTGGTGATCAATTGCATGATTCCGAAGACATTTTACATGATGATGAACATGAGTTACAGAATTCAATATGTGTGAATAAGGTATTATTTACTATACGTTGATATACGTCTAACCACTATTCGTGTTTGAAAATAAATAAACTAATAAATGTTATTTAAATTTATTGAAAAGTTTATACCATATCTATTGTTGCAAATGAGGTAAATTTGGACAAGATGGTTTTGACTCCGCATCTTGGAACACTAATGCACTAATCATTAGTCTATTGAAAACATATACCACACAACAGAGTAAATTATTGTAATTAATTTTAACCTTTTTTATAGGATGAAGCATCTAACATTTTTGGGAGAGATAGGAAGAGACAACGTGAAATGATTTGTGGAGAAGATAATGAAGCACAAGAAAACTCCCCAACAAAGAGGCTGGTGTCAGAAAATTTGGAGAACGATGAATGAAAAAACTCGAAATTCGATGTGTTTGCTGTTATTTGAAAAAATAGTTTTTTTGAACACCATATTTGAATTGAACAATGTTTTTTATTATGAATTCTGTTAGACAGTTTATACCATATGTTTGATTGATTTTTGGATAGTTTGTTACACAGTTTATACTACATGTTTGTTTAATTATTGAATAGGTTGTTATTTTTTAAACACATTAAATATGTTTATTATTTTTGTTATTTACTTGTGATATATTTACAAAAATAATTATAAACATAAAATATACAGATTTATGCTGCTGGTGTCAGTGGTTATCAAACTACTCCAATTTGGAATAAGCAAAAACAAAACAATACATATATATACAACACATCTGATGATGATGTTGATTTACATGATACTGATGATGAGGTATTATATAAAAATTTAATCACGTGCTATTTTGCATTGCTCAGGTTGTTTGTTTGAAACACAACAGCCTGAGATTGTCAAAGGCGAAATCAAAAATTGGTAAAAATACATGCAATCTTAATTATTTTGGATATAAATCTGCTAATCGGGTATTTCAAACAAGTGGATCATTGATTCACGATATATCATAAAATTTTAAACAAGTTAGAAAGATATCGTCATATTATTTTAAATAAAAGAATTATTATCTTTTAATATAATTTATTAATTATTTTGTATTTTTAAAATCACATGAAAAATAAATTCTCTTTAACAGATGAATGTTTGAGAGTGGCATACCTGGAAGTAGATCTAAAAGTCATGGTTGAGACTCCATACTGCTATGGCAAAAAAATTTCAAAAGGTTAGTACTGTCACTAAAAAGTTTAGTACTGGTATGAATATATTTGTACTGCTAGATAGACGTTGGTACTGGGTCGAATTTACGGCTTTATTAAAATATTCGTTGAGGACTATGTTGATATTATTATTAATATTTATTTATCTTTAAGGGGTTACTTTTTGTATATACTGAATTAACCTTCGAGATGCAGTTAATACATATGTTACCCTTTATCATACAGTAAAAAAATAAATGTAAATTATAGACGTAATAAAAACTTTAATAAAATTAAAAAGACTGATCATTGATTAGTTATTTCCATTACGTAGCATCATAGTATTTGCAACCAAAAAAAAAAAAATAATAATAATAGATAAAATAAAAACCATAAAAACATCTTAAACATCTTCTGAGTATGTTTCAATTTCCATCTGTTCCACATGAGCTTCCTTCTCATCGATTCCTTCGCGAGCCAACACCAGTAATTGAGACATTAAATCAAGTTTTCGATGGTCTCTCATGTGAGTTTCAAGCAAGCAATCATATCCAGTTGTAGCAACCCCATGAAAAGGGCCAAACGAATCAGCCTCATTGATGGTTTGTTCCCGTTTTTCGATCTTAGCCCTCAGCTGCGTACATTCATCCCCCATTCGGATGAGAAATCCCTCCTCTTCTGTTATGTCTTGGAAGAACAAAAACTTAAATGCATCCGATAGGTTATCTGAACCACATGCTGCTTTCAACTCATTAATGTTTGGGGTAGCTGCCATTGATCAAATATTTAGTTGTTTTACCTTGCTCTTTTAGCTAACAATGAATGTATCACAATTTAGCATAAATTATGAATAGATAACTTATAGAAAAATTAAAATATTGGTATATTCGGTTTCTATAAATATGTACAAAATAAAGTCTACAATTATGTTCAAAATATATATGTAATCTAAAATATATATGTAATCTATATCTATATTAAAAATATAATGTATAACAAATCGAATCCTAAAATATATCCACCTACGTGTTATATAAATAACGGCATTCGGTATGTATTGTTCAATCCTAAAATACGATTACTTTTATCAAAAAACAATAAAAATGGTGAAAGCAAAGGCATCGAAGGTATTCATGTTTTAATCAAAATTAGTAGATTGATTATGTGCTAAGTTAAACTAACTGTTTATAATATCAAATAGTAAGACTCTTTTATGTTAATTATATGTAGGAAAACAAAAAAACATCAGCCAAAACCAACTCTAACCACTCAAACCATAATGATGGTTTCACAAAATATAATCAACCTATTGTTATATCTGACGATGAAGAGGTATCACTAATATGGTAAATTAGTATTATGTAAACCTCATCAATAAGAAAGTCTAAATATCTTTCTAATTTTTGCAGGTTGTTCCATCAGATGATGAGGTATTATAACATAAATATGTTTATTATTGTTGTCATTTACTTTGTGTTAGATTTGCAAAATTAATTATAAACATAAAATATACAGATTTATGCTGCTGGTGTCAATGGTTATCAAACTATTCCAATTTGGAATAACCAAAATCAAAACAATGTATATGTATATAACACGTCTGATGATGATGTTGATTTACATGATACTGATTATGAGGTATTATATAAAATTTTAATTACACGCTATTTTGCATTGTAGTGCAAGTAAAAAATTATTGGTTTTTAATTTTTTATGCATTGCTTAGGTTGTTTGTTTGACACACAACAGTCGGAGATTGTCAAAGGCGAAATCAGAAACTGATAAAAATACATGCAATATTGATTATTCTGAATATAAATCTGCTGATGAGGTATTTTTATTAAATTTTGATAATATTTTATTATGTGAGAGTCATGAATCAAAAAATCTAAATACCTTTCTAATATCTGCAGTCTGTTCCAGTTACACCTAAACGATGTAGGCTGACTAAAGACAACAAGTTAGTCAGCAACAAAATTTTTTATGTTAGTTCATCAGACGATGAAAAGGTGAAAAAAAAATATGACAATGGAGAGCTATAAAAAATAATTGTAATTCATATTATGTAATACTTATCAATAAAAAAAAAACTAACTAAGTTTGTGATAATTGCAGCCTATCCCAGTTATACGTAAACGCCGTAGGTTGACTAAAAACGAGAATTCAGTCAACAAGATAGTTATTGATCTGATTTCATCAGACGATGAAAATACACGATCAGACAAAATTATAGATCTAACTTCATCTGATGATGAAAAGGCACAATCAACGGTTGTGAAAACTCTGGCTGCTAATCATCTTGGGGGAAAAAACACGATGGTAATAATTTACAATTGCACATTATATTTTATATAAAACATATATATTGTACGCAAATCAATGTTCATACGTATTGTTAGTGTAAGATTTAAGCTATTCCAAACAATCCTCATAGTCTACATAATAAGCTAAACCAAACAGTCCTGCTAATCCCATGTAATTAAGCCACCATAGACAACAATATAAATCAAACAGTCCCGATAACAGATAATTTGTTAGTAAGTACTAACTATGTTTTTGTTTGTAGAACCCCGCTTTCCCACGGGTTATTGCAGATTATGCGTCACAACAATTGGGTCCATTCTCTTACCTGGATCTATCAAATATATCTGTCGATGAAGAACCAAATGCGTTAACGTGTTCAAAAACAACACAAGATTCTGTAGTATCAAATCGACCAAAGTATATGCTCTATGATGAAAATACAGATGACGAACACGAGAACAACAACAGCGTATCTGAAGAAGGTGTGTGGGTTAATATCAATGATCTGGACTATCCTTTCTATGATTTAGTCGTCTACAAACCCAAGTATACTAATCTTGATAAAGTTATCATTGATGAATCTTCAACAGGTTATTTGTTAAAAAGTAGTTCCATGTACAATTTTGTGTCTGAGTGGTGTTTAGAAAATTCAAATTTGAACTTATATATATATTTTTTAATTTTTTTTTTTTTAAACATTCATAGGTGAAGAATATCATAATAATGTTGGACAAGGCAAAGATGCACCCATGGATGAGAAATATGAAAGCGAGCTTTTGATGTGGGATGACATGGTTGATGTTGATGGTAGAGTGCGCGGAACACATGTTTCTAACAGCTACATCGACGACGAAGTATGGGAAGTCGATTCGGATGCATATAGTGTTAGATCTGTATCTTCTGGCGATGATATAGCAAGTTTTATTAATGACGGCTCAACTGATTATGAAACTACCAACGATGAGAATAGTGATGACGATTTTTGATCAAGCATGCGATGAATCTCAAAAAATTATGTTTCTTGAATATTTTTATCTAAACGAGTTGCAACTGTTATTATTTTACTTCTAAGATGTTCATATGATTTATGTTTTACTAATAATGAAATTTACGCATTTAATTAGTATCAAAAGAAAAAATTGATACGTTTTTAATTTTTATAAAATTACGTATTTATATAAAATTGCCTTTTAATTTGTGTTGGAACATGCATACAAAATTGATACCATGCCCACAATCCTTTATGAAATATAATCAATTTAACTGATTCTTCTATTTATCATGGTATTTATAAATTAATTTCAAGAGAACGTATTCAGCTGTTAAAAAACTTTAGCCGTGATAAGTTTAAATGATCATAGTCAGAAGTAATAACGTCCAGATTAGTACTGTTCCTACCATAACCAGCAGTACTAACCTTCAAATTGGTACTTGTCGTAAGCGGTTATTAAAATAAAATACTCATCAAAAGCTTTTTTAATTATTAGCTAATTACAAAAGGAATATATCCAATACATATTTAAAAACAAATATACGGATATTCTAAGAAAAATTACGGCCATATAAATTTATGTTTATAAGTATAAATTATTTATACATGATTTCGTAGAGATATTTACCAAACACATACTAAGTATAAAGTAATCATAGCATTGTTTTTTGAATTAGAATTTCGACCAAAACCTTTATTTATTATTAGATAACTACAAATATAAAATATCGGTAAGATATATATATATATTTTTAAAAAGTATACATATATTTTAAGAAATTATACATCCCTATAAAATAGTTTTTATAAGTATGAATTATTTATACTCCGATACTTACCAAACATATATAAAGTTCATATGTACCAAACTTGGGTAACAGTATAATTTTAAAGTTCATCTTTTTGCATGTGATATCACAAAGCAAATCATTGATTCAACAATGGAAAACAGTGCCAACGACATACGTATCCGGCGTAGGGGCAGACCTAAAAAAAAAAGATATATAACAAGGTTAGACAAATAATCCATTTTTTGGTTTCGTATTAATAATTATTAAACAAGGAACTGTTTATACAAATTATTTTGTTTTGAAGATCAAGTAACAGCAGTACCTGAAGCCGTAGCTGATGCGCACAGAGGAACACCTGTTTGCAAACATATAACACCTGCGACAACTCCAGAAAAGGGAAGTCATAGCGTTCAACAAAGCGAATCACGTTAGTCAATTGAATAAACATACATATCTTTATTGACACAAACATGTGATAATAGTTTAACTGTTTAAAATCATATTAGTTATTAACAATTTAATTGGTGGTCCTAAATAGCATAGCCGAATTTACAGTATTTTGGCATTAGCGCTTTTATGATCTTAACAATTTTGTTATGTTTTATTTTTCACAGAGTTAAACGATTTTCGACTCCGCAAAAGTGGGAGACCTCCAACAGCAATACTTCCACAATGGATGAATGTGGATACAAGTATTGAATACGTCAATAAAGAACCTAGGCCAAGGGGACGTCCTTTCAATAACGCAACCCACCCACGTAAGGAAATCAATGCAGCATAAACAAGCGCAAGTCAATTTGTTTTTATGATATTTTCCATATTGAGCTTAATAACATCAATAACATAAACACCTGTAAGCATTGATCATAACCAATCCGGTGCACATTCTTCTAAACGCAAGTCAGAAAGGCTTAAGCAAAAAACAAAAGTAGTTAGACAAAAGACATTCCATCAATCACAATTTAGTGCTACACGTTTCGCAGACGAGGATGTTATAGAAAAGGATAACTTCGTTGGAATATCAAACGGTACACAGACTATATATTTCATTAACACAATTGTTCAGCACAATTTCTTAGCATGTATTTATAAATTATTTATGCTTTAATACTATATAGCTGTACAGATTACATTGACCATGGAGATCCAATTCACAAATGCGGTTCTTGTGACGCACTATTATGGCGAGCTGAAAGTATGGCAGGACATATAAATTCTAATTCAGAGTCATATTCACTCTGTTGTGGGAGAGGAAAGGTGAAATTGGGAAATGAAATACTTAATCCACCAAAGACGTTGATGGAGCTTATCAGTGGAAACCATCCAAAAAGCGATACATTCATTGAAAATATCAGACGCTACAATTCAATGTTTGCATTCACATCAATGGGTGCTAGGCAAGACACGTCGATAAATCAAGGATATGGTGCATATTGTTACAGAATACAGGGTGAAAATTACCACTTAATGGGTTCATTATTGCCAAACGAAGGTGAACCTCCAATGTTTGCACAACTATATATTTACGATTCTGACAATGAAATCCAAAATAGGATAAATTGTTTCAGGTATGGTGCCAAATCTTATGATGTAATATTAAAAATATTTTGTGTTTTGATTATATCTTAGTAAAACTTGCGATTGTCGTTGCATACATTATGTTACAAATTCGTATTTAACTTGCTATATTTGTAACTGCGTCAGCGGCACCGCAACCCCAACAGAGAACCACGGCATAGACCACCAACTAACAGTTGAGTTACGTGACATGCTTGATTCCATCAACCCATTAGTTGCTCAATTTCGAATGGCGGGTGAACAATTTGTATCTGGAAGAGACAGAAATAAATTAAAAATACGTCTCATTGGTACAAGAGAGCGAGATGGTAGGAATTATAACCTACCGACTTCTTTTGAAGTTGCGGCACTAATTGTGGGCGATTTTGACAGCACAACAAATAAAAGGGACATTATTCTACACATGCAGGATGGAGGTAAAAGAAGGATCAGCGAATTACATCCTTCATATCTCGCACTACAATATCCTCTGTTGTTCCCGTATGCTGAGGATGGTTATCGAACAGACATATACTATTTTGGTATTACTGATCACACACCAACAAACAAAAAAACAAGGGTAACAATGAAAGAGTATTTTTCATACAGACTACAAGAAAGGCCAGGTGTTTTTTCTATGTGTCTAAATGCAAGGCGGCTTACTCAGCAGTTCATTGTCGACGCATACACTATGGTTGAATCTGAAAGGATGTCATTCATACGAAAGCAACAAAAAGACTTGAGAAGTGAAACATACTTGAAATTGGCAAAATTGGCTGAAGACCAAAATTCTGGTGTGAAACTACGAGGGAAAAAAGTAATCTTGCCTTCGTCATTTACTGGGAGCCCAAGGTATATGATGCAAAATTATCTGGATGCCATGAGAATTTGTAAGGTTTATGGATTCCCAAACCTCTTTATTACATTTACGTGCAACCCGAATTGGCCGGAAATTTCACGCTTTGTAGCTGAGAGGGGCTTGAAGTCAGAAGATAGGCCAGATGCAATTTCTCGAGTTTTTAAACAAAAACTGGACACCCTTATGCGAGAATTTAAAGATCGGCACTATTTTGGAAAGCTCAAAGCGGGTATTTACTTTACAACTATATTCCCTAACATGATTATCTCCCAACAAGTATTCCTTTATATATTATATATCTGATATTATGTTATTAATGCAGCTGTTTACACAATAGAATTCCAAAAAAGAGGACTTCCACATGCTCACATATTACTTTTTTTGGAGGCAGAACATAAAATAACGACCCCAGCACAAATTGATCGATTCATTTCCGCTGAAATCCCGGACAAGCTTGAGGATCCGGAACTATACAAAATTGTAACTGATCACATGATGCATGGTCCGTGCGGCCCTCAGCGACCGACCTACCCTTGCACCGTAAAGAACAAATGCACAAAGAAGTTTCCAAAAGAGTTTAATGAAACAACATTCATTGATGAATCAGGGTATGCTATTTATAAAAGAAGGAATGACGGGTCTACTATAACAAAAAGTAAAACGGATTTGCACAACGGATTCGTCGTTCCATACAACCTCGAACTGCTTCGTCGATACCAATCACATATTAATGTAGAATGGTGCAACCAGCTTGGGTCTATAAAATATCTTTTCAAATACATAAATAAGGGACCTGATCGAGTTACTGCTACTCTCGAAGACGAAGAAGCCGATGAAGTCAAGGATTTTTACGATTGTAGATACCTTTCTGCATGTGAAGCAGCTTGGAGAATTTACGGATTCGATATACATTACAGGTTTCCGCCAGTTGAAAGATTGCCATTTCACTTAGAAGGGGAACAGTCGGTTATATTCGATGCAACGGAATCTATTGATTTCAGATTGGACAAGCAATCGGTTAATGAAACCAAGTTTATTGCATGGATGGAAACAAACAAGACAGACGAAGAAGCTAGAAAACTACTCTACCACGAGTTTCCAGAACACTATGTATGGAGGCAAGAAGAAAGGCAATGGTTTAAAAGGCAAAAAGGGACGTGTATTGGACGTGTCCATCATGTCCCTCCATCTATGGGCGAATTGTTCTATTTGCGAGTATTACTCAACAAAGTTAGAGGTGCCACTGACTGGATTGACTTTAAAAAATATGAGGGTGTCACGTATGGTACATATAAAGACGCTTGCCAAGCGAGAGGGCTGTTGGTTGACGACAAGGAATACATCGATGGATTGTTGGAAGCCAGCCATTGGGGAACAGGAACATATTTGCGTACATTTTATGTCATGCTACTCATGACAGACAGCATGTCTCGGCCAGATGTTGTTTACGAAAAAACATGGGAAGTAATGGCAACTGATGTCGAGCGTATCGAGCAAGTCAAAAGGAACGACCCAGGTGATAAATTATTTCAATCATACTCATAATTAACAATTTAATTCCAATAAAATATATATATATATATATATATATATATATATATATATATATATATATATATATATATATATATATATATATATATTATAAATGGACAACATAACTATTCAAAGCAAACACACAACAACATAGAAGCTAACATTTTATTTATTTATTTATTTATTTTTTTTTTTTTTTATTTTTTTTTTTACAGATTTGAAACTATCAGACTTTCAAAGAAAAAACATATGCCTGACATATATAGAACACATGCTTCTTTGTAACAACAAAAGTTTGAGAAATATTCCAAACATGACATTGCCAAATGAAATGTTCACAATGGCAAATTACAACAGACTGGTATCGACCGAGTTGGCATACAATAAATATGAGTTACGCGTTCAACACAAAAAAATGTATCGTTCATTGACAGATGAACAAAAAGGGATATACGAAACAATAATGGATGTTGTTCATTCTGAACATGGAGGTATGTTCTTCGTGTACGGTTATGGAAGGACTGGAAAGACATATCTTTACAAGACATTGTCTGCTGCACTAAGGTCAGAAGGACAGATAGTGTTAAATGTCGCATCAAGTGGGATCGCAGCGCTTTTGTTGGAAGGTGGTAGGACTGCCCATTATTGGTTCGTTATCCCAATAAATATAGTAGATGATTCTATGTGCCATATCTCAGCGGACAGCGAACTGGCTGACTTGATAAGGATGTGTAAACTAATAATATGGGATGAAGCTCTGATGACTCATAGACATTGCTATGAGGCATTGGATAGGACGCTTAGGGATATATGCAGAACAGATCCATCCAAGCCTTCCTCATACGTTTTTGGAGGAAAAGTTGTTTTGTTTGGCGGAGACTTTAGACAAATCCTACCAGTTATCACAAACGGTTCCAGGCACAATGTTGTTCACGCAGCTATAAACTCTTCATATTTACTGCGGCATTGCACTTTATTGGAGCTAACCGTTAACATGAGGTTGAAAACAGGAACGGATAGTACCAAACGAAAAGAAATACAAGACTTCGCTGATTGGATTTTATCAATTGGGAACGGAACAATTGGAGGTAAAAACGATGGGCAAGCAACCGTCGAATTCCCTGATGATATGTTAATTCCGGACTCAGATGATCATATCGGATCAATAATACAAGAAACATACCCCAACTTAAAAGACAACCTTTACAATCCAACATTTTTCCAAGAAAAAGCAATCCTTGCACCAACGCACGAGCTTGTGGATATGGTAAACGATAGAATGCTACAACTCCTTTTCGGAGAAGAACATACATACCAGAGTACTGACACAGTTGGCATTGCTGATCAAGACACGAATTTCCATGAGTCAATATACACGTGCGATTTCCTTAACAACATTTGGATTGCCGGTATTCCTCATCACATATTAAAATTAAAGGTGGGAACACCAGTTATGTGTATGAGGAACATTGACCAAACGGCTGGGTTATGCAATGGAACAAGGCTTCAGGTTCAACGGATGGGTGTAAATATAATTGAAGCAAAGATTATATCCGAAGGAAACGTTGGTACCATTTGCGCAGTACCACGTATGATTCTCAACCCATCAGATAACAAGATGCCATTTAAATTTAACCGACGGCAATTCCCAGTTTCTTTGTGTTTCGCAATGACTATTAACAAAAGTCAGGGCCAAACATTAACACAAGTAGGGTTGTTTCTGAAGCGACCGGTTTTCTCACACGGTCAATTGTATGTGGCTGTATCTAGAGTCAAAAACCGAAAGGGATTGAAAATCATCTTTTGTGACGAAGAAGGTAAATACACCAACTCAACAACAAACGTTGTATATAAAGAAGCTTTATTTCGTATTTAGTTTAAATAAACTTTCCTATAAGCCAATTACATTAGCAAAATAATTGTTTATCACATATACTTTGTTCTTATACATCAAACGAAAAAGAGTTACGTTTAAAACAAAAAATCGTCAGCCATAAAACTCTGCAACACAAACCATATAACTGTTATTCAAAATATAAAAACACTCCCAAAACCAATAAAACCCTTAACACGAGTAATCGAAACAAAACTTGATCGATAGCCATATAAAGAGGTGCAATATTTCGATTAACAAGCAATTAATAATAAGACTATATCTTAAACACTCATGTAAAGTGTTTACAAAATATGTGATGCAATTACCAATCTGTTTTAGAACTTGATATGTACGTAGTTCTTACATAAACTAAGATATCCTTTTCAAAATCATTCGTGCTCAGTACAAACATATTCCTAACAGTGTTTTTAACAAGCAATTAATAATAAGACTATATCTTAAACACTCATGTAAAGTGTTTACAAAATATGTGATGCAATTACCAATCTGTTTTAGAACTTGATATGTACGTAGTTTTCTTACATAAACTAAGATATCCTTTCCAAAATCATTCGTGCTCAGTACAAACATATTCCTAACAGTATTAAATATCAGTAAACAACAATGCATACCAACAGTCCAAACCCCTAAATAGCAATACTAATAACTATAAGCAGTACTAATTTTCTTGGATATCTGCATCCCCGTACCATTAGCAGTATAAATCAACATATAACTTTGATAACCCCTCCATCCTAAATACGTTTTTACAAAAAATTCAAAAGCAAGCTGAAAATCATTTTCTATACTTAGATACACATTCAACTAATCCTAAAGCTACCACGATATGTATATTGTAATTACATAACATACTTGATATATACTAAACTAATAAACATCTTTATAAATAAATATTAAATAAGGTCACCTTCGTTGTCTATGGATAAACATTGAACTGCCAGATATTCATTTCATTGTAAGGACAACATCACCTTTGCTTGACAACACTCCAACATCAAGAGCTTCACTTCTTGATTTTCAGGGAACCCAACTTCATTCATAATATACTTCCATTCTCCAACCATGACAACGTGGTCATCAAACTCTTTGACTTTTGATTTAACAATCTATTTTCTTAACACCAGTACTAAATAAGTTAAACGTATAAGAAACATCAAAATATCGTAACAAAAATTACAAGTTCAAGATTGTATATATATTTTTTATCCAGATAACAATTTTTAAATCATAAATAATTGCCTCTATTTTATTGTATTTAATATAACAAACTTAAAAAACCATCAAAATTATAATTAAAAGTCATGCCCTTTTATATGTCATTAACAATTGTAATAAAGAGCGTGTAAATTACAAAAAGTAAAGTCACAAAGCGTGCCCGCCCATTGGGCGGGCTTCGACAACTAATTTTCTATAAAAATAAAAGTTCACTTTTCAAATTGTAAGGAGAATTTTACAACCGATTTACATTTTTTTACATGTTTTTTTGCAACTTTTTATATATATCCCTTGCATTTTTCACTTTTCAAAAAAATATTATCTAAACATGTTTTCTAAATTTTTAATATTTTCCTAGAGATAAAAAGAAAACCTTCACTTTTAAAAAATCAAAATAGAAAATCAAATAATTTTTTCTACAGCTAAACATAAACTAAATTATAGCGTATTGAAAATACAGCTTTTACAGCTATTGGTAACAACTAATTTTTAAAATTTATGTTGAAAACAATACATGATATCTAAAAAAAAGATCATCAAAAATCACTAACTACTTCCTATAATTTCTCAAACACAAATGCATTTCAGACGTTTAGTCATTTCGTTAATCATATTAGCGAAAAATACGAAACATGTTTCTAACTATGTCTTAATATTAGCAAAGCTTATGAGAAGTTTGTTGTTAAGAATAGTTGTGGGGGACTCTTGTTAAACTTTGTCAAAAAAATTCATTAAGCCTTTAATTAAAGTCTTTAAGTAGTTTAGTGGATTTGATATTTGGAATAAAGTGTTAAAGTGTCATGGGAAAACAAATCATGTTTATTTTTCTATCATTCGATCAATTTAGTAGGATAAATAAGTAGTTTAAATTGATATTTAGTTTTATGTTAGCCAATTAGAATCAAGATACATGAAATGAATGTCCACACCTTAGTTAAAGTTAGGGCACACTTTTTTGTTTACTCTCACAACATTATCAATATGACCTCTCATGTTCACTTTTAACATGAGATGATCTGATTTTTATGTTTGTTAAGAGGGTGATAGAATTACACAGATCACGTATTTAATGTATGGCTACAGGTAGATCAACGACATGACCACTGTGTGAGATGTATATAGTTGTATGGTTAGTTATACAGACTAAGTAATCTATTCTACCAAAAATTATAATGACAGTGCAATAACTTGTAATCACAATACGCAGCATTAACTAACAACCAAATCATGAATCACATATATACCCAAGTAAGCACATCGTTTCCCCATTATTGGTTACAGCTCAAGCATTTTATCATTTTCGCACTCGCAATCTCTCAATCAATTTCCGATCATCTTAGGACTTTCCAATAAGTGGTCGGGTGAGGTTAAGCTTTCTGATCATTTTCCAATACTTTTCCAATTAGAGTGTAAGGGGCTTTTGGGTTGACGGGTTGTTTTCTTGGAAGTGGGATTGGGGTAGACCTCGTCGGAGTTGAGCAAGTGGTGAGTTGTTGGATCTAGAATGTGTTAGTTTTGTGGACAAATATTAATACGTGTATGTCTAGAATCGAACTCGAGATCACGGGATTGCACACTTTACGTATGAGAATCAGTGAATAATAATTATTATATAAAACGTTATATATTTAATTATTAAAACACGAAATAACGACTAACGGACGTTAAGTAGTTAAAGATAATTGACTAACGACCGTTAAAGATTAATAGAAGGACTATAGGTGAAATTAGAGGAACAAGAAGCTTCCGGAATCCTTTGGATCCCTTTGGCCGATCGAATGGGCTGGGTTGAAGCCCAATCCCACTCCAACTTGTTCTCCAAGTTAGTCATGCTATAAATATAAGACTTAGGGTCTTTTGTTTTGTAACTTTTGTACACAAACTATAACTGTTGGTCCCTTTACACGATTAGAGTTAACTAGAAAGTTAATCTATTTGTGTTTATGACTAACACAATGTTTAAGATTAATTCTAACAGTTTATAAAACGTGAATATAAAAACAACAATATTTTTCAACGTTTAAATTCTTATTAGAAATTATTCCAAGAATCTATACCCAAGTGTTTTGCGGAATAAACACTTGAGATTGAATAGACAAGGGTATGGGGTGTCTCCTATCGAAACTCAAGTTTTGCTTGAGTGGTAACAATATACCCACTGAGCTATCTCAGTGAGTTGTATACTCTTTGTAGGAGAGAAGTTCCTTTGTAAAAGTTCTAAACTTTCAATATACAAAGCACACTTTAACTTCTCTCCCTTCTGATCTATTTATACACAAGTAATCTAAGTATAAGTGATTAAATATAATACAAGTTGTTGAGGTTGCGTGTCTGACAATTACAAAAAGTAATTGTCATTTCCAAGAACCAATAGGAAAGGGCTAATAAGACTTTGGGAGTTGTTGGCTGACACTCCATGACTTTTAGCCACAATAGGGAAGGTTGGATCTGACAAGAGAAGAGTGTTGGGCTGACACTTTTATCTTCTCAGATCTTTTCCCTATTGTTCCCGCCTTTTCTTCAGGCGTTGGTTCCTCAGTCTTCAATCACTTTGTTGTTAAGGAGACTGGGGTTCAGTGAGTTCTTGTCCAACACTCACTGAACCATCATCTTCTTCTTTGGCTTAAGTCCTACTCAGGGAGTACCGCCTTCCTGAGAAGTGAATCCTTCTTCTTGAATTCGCCTTAAGCATCTTGAAGATGACTCACTGAGAGGCTGTTCTCTCAGTGACTTGAATTGTTCTCGGTTTAAGTTTAACACTTAGTTAATTTGTGTCCAAATCATGTTTTACGTATTCTTGGGTTTTTCATGACCCAACAATCTCCCCCTATTTGGATATAAATTATTCCTAAGTGTTTTGATCAGTATGAGTGAGCTAAAGTCTTCTGCTCATACTGAATGTACTAGAAAATAAATAAGGATATTGATATAGCAAAACATTCATCAATTTATTCATATTATTACAAGTCCTATTATTCTAAGTACAAAATACTCAAGGTTCCTGAACAAGACCCATGAGTTCAAGTTTCGCCTTCTTTGACATCAACACCTCTTTATCAGGTCGATCCTTCATCATTTGATCCATCAGTCTGACAAACTCCTCATTTTCAGGTCTCCTGATATTAAGCGCCATTAGTTTGTAAGCAAGGAGTGTTGTCGTTTCCACTTTGTCGATGTCAGAGACTCTTTGAAAGGATTCCTGACCAAATTCATCCACAAAGAAGATACCATACTCAGGTTCCTTGATGACCAGGTTGGGATGGAACTTGACTCCCTGAGGAGTAGTCCTGTTGCAATGAAGTGCAACTATGTATTGTTCAGGTTCAATATCCACAGCTTTTCTTTTCTTCCCAGTCTTCTGAGTAAGTTCAGGGATAGCCAGTCCCTGAGAAGCAAGTGCCTCATCATGGTTAATGCCAAGACTCTTTGCCACTCTTGCGAGTTCCTCATACTTAGCACTCAGTGACTTGATGATGATTGGGGCATTCTTGCTTGTGGTTTTCTTCCTTAGGATAGGCATCATCATATCCCATTCTCTTAACCCATAGTCTGAAAATTTGACTGCTGGAAGATGTTCAGACTTTCTTGGACCTCTATGGATTGTCAAGCTCAGAGGTCTGGTGGGGTGAATGGTGATGTCAGTTATTTTGCCTTCACCTTTGGTTTTGGTCATGTGCCATACATACCTCTCATAAATCCTCTGCCTCTTTTCTTCCTTAAGTTTGGCTTGTTTGTTGTGTTCCTTAAGGATTTTAGCCTGAAGCTTGAGAAACTCATCCCCTTTGATGTCCCTCTTCTCAGACTCCTTGATCACTTCTTTGGCAACCTTAGAAATTTCAGACCTGTTGAGTTCCACTCTTTCTCTTGTTCCTTCCTGAGCTCTTCTTGGTGTAAAATTTCAGCAAGTTGTTCAGGAGTCCCATAGACCCTTCTCCCATCCTCTAAGTCAACATAGAACGGTGCATCAGGATCTGCACGTCTTTCAGTTGAAGCCTTGACTAAGCGTGCTTCAGGAGGAGGGTTTGTTTCAGTCACCATGATTTTCTTCCCTTTGTCAATGGGAGGAGGTTGACTGGTGGATGTCTCAGGGACAGTTACCAAAGCAGAATTGTGTGGTCAGGGATTGGAGGATCATCATTTATCTCCCCCTCAGCAGATGGTGGAGCTTCAGTGGAGACACCTGCTGACTGAGGAGGTGGAGGAGTATGAGAGGCCTAAGAATGGATAGGATGTTTGAGACCATAGACTTTGTTTCATGAAGTCTCATTCTTCACGGCACTTAATTCGGCAGCCATTTCCTTCTGGTGGGTGGTGAGTTCAGTTACTTGGGTGGTGTAGTGGTTGACCAGCTCATTATGTGTTGTTGAGAGCTGCTCAAAGGCTGAGGAGATTCTGATCAGGTGCTCCTTGGATGCTAGTAACAGCCTGATGAATGGACTCTTGCTGTGTCCTTAAACCTTGAAGATCTACCCCTGAAGGAGCTTTAGAAGCTCAGTAATGCTGGTGGAGGTGTTAGCCTGAGAGGCCAAGTATGCATCCAATCTGGTGACAAAAGTGGGATCATCTGTAAGATGTTCTTGTACTGATTCGATAGCCTTGAGGATGTTGGACAGTTCCTGATGCTGTCCAGTGGCTATGTCATCTACAGATTTGTTCAGGTCGCCAAGTTGTTTATCAGTGAGGGTGGCGGCCTGAAGAATCTTTGCCTGAGATTCTTCAACAGAAGCCCTGAAGTCAGCATAAGAGGCTGCCACTTCAGTGTGCTTATCCCATTGCTCATCCGTAAGAGAGTTGTAAAGACCTTCGTTGGCTTTGCGAAGGACTTTTGCCATTTGTCTTTCAGAAGCCGGACGAGCATTGTCATACTTTTGCAACCACTTAGGAGTGGTTGAAGCACCTGATGATGATGATGAGGTTGATTGAGAACTGGGTGGTTGATCCTCAGGATGAGGAGAGGAATGTTGTTTCTCAGAGGGCTGAGGAGGGCTTAATTGGGTTTCCATTTCCTCCTCAGCATCAGGGATATCATCATCACCAAAATCAATCTCCTCCTCTGACTCATCAGCTAACAAATTTTCATAGTCAGCCAGAGAAGGAGCCTTCAGGAAATCCGGCTCCCCCTCAGAAGAGGGCTCACCTTCGTTGTGGCCAGGTCCTGACTCTTTTGTCATAATAACTGGTGGGGTTTGACCAGCCTGACTAGTCATAATAACTGGGGGGGTTTGCCCAGCCTGACTTTTAGGGTCAGTTCCTGAGAGAACAAAAGTGCCTGAGGTGGGTTTGGGTTCCATATCGGCGGGTGGTTTATATCCCTCCGAGTCTTTGTCCCCCTGAGCGCCTTCATCCACTGATGGGTGTTTTCCAGTGGAATCATGAGGCACTATTGTGATGTATGGACCTCCCTTCCCATCAGGATTGTCTGTCCTTTTGGGGATTTAGGTCCTGAACTCCCTGAGACCCTAGTGTGATTTCTCAGGAGACGTTAGCAGGATGTGATGGGTATGGGTCCCCTTCTCAGTGGAGTAGTCTCTCTCACCGAGGATATAGAACCCTGAACTCCCTCAGGCTCTGATTGTGATTTATCAGTGCCTTCATTAGGATGTGAGTGGGTGGATGCTCCTGACCCTTCTGACTTGTTTTTGTCAGTAGGGACATTAGGAAAGGGTTTGCCCGAGGATACTGAGGATGATTGCTCAGCACCCTCCAGTGGCGTTTGTTTTGTGGCCAATGTGGTCTCTGTTATGGGAGTCTGAGAGGTCAAGGTCACAACAACTTTCTTGGTGCCTGAGGCAACAGTCTCAGTGACGAGTGGTTTAGGTCTAACCACCTTACTGGATTGTCCCCCTTTCCCTTTGGTCTTCTTCACCTTCTTGGTTGGTGAAGGAACTGGTGAGCATACATTTTCACCCTGAATCACCATTAACATGTAGGTGGTCAGGGCGACCGGTTGTACCTCAGTAATGTCACTACTAAAGTTGGTCTTATGCAAGACGTCATGTTTTGTACCTTCATCGTCAGACCTTAAGTAGTCAGAACCAAGAAGATCCTGAAGCACACAGGAAATGAACCTAGGATAAGACATGTGTCTTTGCCTATGTTTCCCTGAGAGCTTTGACACGAGGTCTCGGAAGATTATTCCTCCGATATCAATTTTTCTACCCTCCAAGAGACTGAACATCATCAATTGTTGTGATGAGTTCAACTGCTCAGTGGAGGATTTGTTTCCTCCGAGTACCTGAATGACGAATGTCATCATCAGTCTCCAGACAGGGTGAAACCATGTCTTCACTATTGGAGCCTTTGCCAGCAAGGCTTTAGGGGACTCGGTAGGACGCCTAACATCATGAGGCCCTAGGAAAAGCATTTCAGCTTTTATTTCCTGATCAGTAGGGTTTGCCTTAAAGTTCTCAACAAAGTTAAGACCTGTGGCCAAGATGAAGGTCTTGTAGTTGAAGGAGAGAGTCCTAGTCCCATTCATCACAGTGAAAGTGATGATCGACTCTTTGGTGTCCTTAGGGCAAGTAGCCGTTGCGGTACACCAAAACTCCCTGAGATAGTCATTATAAATGACTTCTGGGTGGTTTGTAAAAGTTGTGGCAAGGAAGCAGTTTTGTAAATACTTAACTACATCCTTGTAACCCCCATATTGCTGGGGATAGTGGAAATTTCCAACCACATTGTTTTTGGTCAGGTCCACGCCCTCCATTGTGAAGCTCACATTGGGGGCGGTGGTTATAGCATTAGAGGAAGCCATTTTATGATCTGGTTTTGGTCGAAAAAAAAATGGTCGGATGATTCTAAATGCTAAGAACACACACACAATTTGTTTTGAGAGAGAAAAAGGGCAGAGTTTGCTTATAATTTTCAAAAAACGTGTGTGTGAATTCTTTTGGATGGGTATTTATAGGATAGTGGAGATGGGGGTATTTTTGGCATTTGAGTGATCTTATTTAATCAAAATGTAATTTTTTGGAAGTTATTTTGAATAAAATGTTTGAGATCCGCATTAAATGCTACCACTCCACTTTTCCTCTTTTTTCACAATTGGCAGAGTGAACAGTTGAGCAGTTTCTGCAAAAGGGGAAGTTGCAGAGTTTCCATCATCACACAGTGTATTGTGTGAGAGAGGGCATTGAATGCCAAGTTGGGAAGTGGGGGCCCATTAGGTGTATGCCAGAAAGGCTAAAAGAACAAATATTCTTGAATTAAATATGAGTTCAGTTACCAACCTCGGACATTTACTAACTAGATACTTAGAGCATTTAAGTCAGTATTTAATGTCTCTTTTCAGGGCCCTGAATGACTTTTCATTCAGTGATGGTATTTCAGGGACTTGGGATTAGTCACTGATGAATCAGGAATATGGAATGATTCCTGAGAAACGAGGATTCAGGAACTTGGGTTTAGTTCCTGAGGTTGAGGATTCAGTGAGATGTTTTTCACTGATATACACATTGAGTCAGGGACCTGAGGTTTTAAGAATTTACACTTCAGTTGGAAGGATTTCAATCAGTGGACTGATTTTCTATATCCAACATTCCTAATTCAGCTTTCAACCTTGTGAAAGTTGGTTCATCCAAAGGTTTGGTGAAGATATCAGCTAACTGATATTCAGTAGGGATGAAGTGTAATTCAATGTCACCATTCATGACATGGTCCCTGATGAAATGATATCTGATATCAATGTGTTTTGTTCTCTGATGAAGAACAGGGTTGTTTGAGATTGCAATTGCACTTGTGTTATCACAAAAGATGGGCACCATCTTATACTGAATTCCATAGTCACTGAGTTGACTTTTCATCCAGAGTACATTTGCACAACAACTAGCTGCTGCAACATATTCAGCCTCAGCTGAGGACAAGGCAACTGATTGTTGCTTCTTAGCACTCCAAACAGACTAATTTCCCACCAAGTATTTGGCAAGACCCTGAGGTGCTTTTTCTGTCCATGTTGCATCCCCCATAGTCAGAGTCTGAGTATCCTTTGAGATCAAGTCCTGAGCACTTTGGATAGTATAATCCAAGGTTAGGAGTGCCTTTCAAGTACCTGAATATCCTTTTCACAGCAGTGATGTGTGATTCTCTTGGGTCAGATTGATATCTGGCACATAGACATACTGAGAATTGGATATCAGGCCTTGATGCAAGTAGATAAATCAGTGATCCTATCATTCCTCTAAAGAGAGTTTGATTTACTGGTTTACCAGTTAGATCAGGACCAAGGTTGTTTGGGGGACCATGGGAGTTTTGACTGAGGCACAGTCACTGAGATCATACTTCTTCAGTAGATTCTTTACATACTTCTCTTGACTGATAGTGGTTCCTCTATCAGTCTGCTTGATCTGAAGACCAAGGAAGTATGTCAGTTCTCCCATCATGCTCATTTCAAACTTCTTTGCCATTAGTTTTTCAAATTGTTTGCAAAGTTTGAAACTTGTTGAGCCAAAGATGATGTCATCAACATACACTTGTACTAGTATGACATCATTATTTGTCTTATAGATAAACAATGTGTTGTCTATCTTGCCTCTGACAAATTTGTTTTGGATTAAGAAGGCTGAGAGAGTCTCATACCATGCCCTGGGAGCTTGCTTCAGTCCATAAAGGGCTTTGTTAAGCTTACAGACATGATCAGGAGACTCATGGCTTTCAAATCCAGGAGGTTGCTGAACATAAACTTCTTCTTTCAGTGAACCATTTAAGAATGCACTTTTAACATCCATTTGGTACACCTTGAAGTTCATGTATGTAGCAAAAGCAAGGAAGATCCTGATGGCTTCCATCCTTGCTACTGGTGCAAATGTTTCCTCATAGTCAATGCCTTCTTGTTGATTATAGCCTTTGGCTACAAGTCTGGCTTTGTTTTTAATGACTATGCCATTTTCATCAGTTTTGTTTTTAAATACCCATTTCATGCCAATGACTGAGACATTCTCAGGACATTTGACCAAGGTCATTACCTTGTTTCTGTCAAATTGTTCCAGTTCATCATGCATGGCCTGAACCCAACTTGGATGTGTAAGTGATTCTTTAACACTTTTGAGTTCAATTGTGGAAATGAAGTCCACAAATAGGCATTCATTGGATGAGGCTGCTCTTAGACTAGCAGCCATGCTCCTGGTGAGCATGCCTTCAGTAGGCTCTCCAATAATATTGACAAGTTCAATGTCCTGAGACCTAGTCCAACTTTCTTGAGGTCCTGGATACTGATTTGAACTTGTGGAGGCCTGATTGGGTAGAGGGTTGGTTCTGGAGTAGACACATGATCATTGATTGGATCTTGAGTGTCTACCAGCTCACTGAGATTGTTTGGTTCTTGAGTATTTTGAACAGACTGATTGATATTATCAGTGTGTGCATGTGCCTCAACAAACTCAGTGATGGTAGGGTTAGGTAGGTTGTGAGGGATTATGTAATAGGAGAGATTAGCATCATCTTGATACTGAGTAGAAGGATTGTTTTCAGAAAGATATTCATCAGGAGGATATCTTGAAGAATTATCAATTCCTATCTCTTCTACTGAGGCAGTTGAGAACCTGATTGCATCAGTGCTCTCATCAAAGGTAACATGAAATGTTTCCTCAGTCTGCTGTCTCCTTGTGTTGAACACTCTGAAGGCTTTTGAGACAAGTGAGTATCCAGGAAGTATCCATCATCAGCTTTTGCATCAAATTTTCCTAAGTGATCCTTGTGATTATGAATAAACACAGGACACCCAAAGACATGAAAGTAGCTGATGTCAGGGATTCTTCCTTTGAATAGCTCATATGGGGTTTTCCCATGTCTCTTGACAATTATGGATCTGTTTTGTGTATAACAGGCAGTTTTGACTGCATCAGTCCAAAAATGATTGGAAAGGACTGATCCACATAGCATTGTCCTAGCAGCTTCAATGAGTGTTCTATTTTTCCTTTCAGCAACACCATTTTGTTCAGGTGTGTATGGAGAGGAAAAGTTTTGGGAAATACCTTTCTCATCACAGAAACATTCAAGTTCATAATTTTTGAACTCAGTCCCATTGTCAGTTCTAATCTGTTTGACCTTAATGTCATTTTGATTTTCAATGTTCCTGACAAAGGACATGATTGTTTCAGCTGCCTGACTCTTTTTGATCAGGAAGAATACCCAGGTGTATCTAGAGTATTCATCCACTATGACCAGAGTATACTTCTCATGGTTAGTAGACCTTGGACTGATAGGTCCAAATAGATCCATATGGAGAAGATGTAGGCAGTTCCTGATGGAAAAGTTGGTTTTGGTTTTAAAGGATGCTCTGTGATGTTTACCTTTTTCACAAGCTGAGCATGGTTTATCCTTTGAAAACACAAGAGATGGTAAGCCAAGGACCTTGTTTTGCTTTACAAGATTGTTAATGTTCTTAAAGTTCAGGTGGTTGAGTCTCTTATACCAAGCCAGTTGAGTGTATCAGTGGCCTTAGCAAAGAGACAAGTTCCATCCTGAGTTAGACTTGATATGTCTAATACATAAACATCTTGTCTTCTTGGTGCAATGAGGACAATTTCCTTATTTGCATTGAAGATGGTTCCTTGCTTATCATCGAACTGAACTATGTATTTTGCATCACATAGTTGACTGACACTGATCAGATTATACTTAAGACCATTTACATATGCTATCCTAGTAAAGACAATACCATTGCAGTTTACTGAACCATAACCTTCAGTGAGACATGATGAATTATCAGCAAATATCACTTTGGGTCCTGGTTCTTCCACATATTTGTGCAGACACTCCTTAACACCAGTCATGCTCCTTGAACATCCACTGTCTAGATGCCAAATAGGATCCCTGGCATGCTTCTGCACAAATAGTAAACTGGGTCAGTTCTTTCTAGGACTCCATTTCATGGAGGGTTTGGTATTGTAGGTCTTTATGAAAGTATTAATTGATTCATGGTCAGAGGTTGAGTGGACTGAGCTACCACATGTTTTGCATTTAGTGGCAGGGGTAGCCTCAGTAGTCTGAGAGGATTGTTTCATTCCTCTTCTTGACTGAATGACCTTCTCTTTTCCTGAGGATTTCTGAGTGGAACTTCCACTAGATTAACAGTATTTGTCAATTTGACAATCCTCAGGAAGATGATCATTAAATCCACATAAAGGGCAAGGTGAAAAAGGCTTGGCCTTTTGCTTCTGTTTCTGCTTAGAATCAGAAGGGTAGTTCAGGCACTGAGCCTTAAGTCCTGAAAAGTTTGACATGACTGAGCATTGTTTATGATCAGATGTCCTGTGATCTTCCTTTTTGCAGATCATGCAATAAAGGACTCTATAGCAATCATCAGTGAGATGATTTGTATAGTTGCATAGTTCACATCTTTTCAGGGGTTTTGTGGGTTTGGGTTTGGTCTTTGAGGAAGTTGGTTTTTGTTCCTTCTTGGATTGAGAAGATTTCTCAGAAGATGCAATCTTCTCTCCTAGCTTCCTGACCATTTCAGCCAACTGATCAAATTTTGAGTCAGGGCTTTGGGTTGTTACTTCAGAAGGGACTGAAGTTGATGAGTCATCAGTATTTACTGAGACATCAAGGTTTGCTCTCTTTGGGATGGTTGTTCCCATTCCTGATCTCTCTTTGGAGAGTGTGGTGAGAAGACCATAGGTGGGAGGCCTAAGTTAGGTGCAGCACCCTGAAGGGTATTTAGTGGAGGAAGTGGAGGGTATGATTCTGATTCAGACTCATTCAAAGACTCAGTGAGTTCAAGCTTACTGAGTTGTTCAGTAAGTCCAAGCATATTTTTCAAAGCCTGACTTTCAGGAAGCAAGATCTTTCCAGTCTCAAAGTTTGGTAACTTACTGACTGGGTTGTCCCTGACAATCCAGTCATTTGACTTGGGAAGCAATTCTTGCTCAAAAGATATGCCAGCTGGAACAAAGTTTATTTCATTATGACACACAATTGGATCAACCATAAGAGGGTCAATACCAATGGTTTTCTGAGAAATTAATCCTACAGTGCCAAAAACCTTGGGGTTCTTCTTGGTCCAGCTTTGAATGATAGCCTTTTCTTTGTTAAGTTCAGTTTGAAGGACTTGGTTTTGTTTCAAAATCTCAGTGTTCTGAATTTGTAGAGTTATTGTTTCTAGTTTGGCTTGCTTTAGTACAAGCAGTTCATCTCTACATTTGTTCAATTCTGACACAATATTGTTATATTTTGAAAACAGGTTAAGCCTTTGTTCCTCAACAAACTTTAAATCAACACAAATATAATTCATGTAAGACTGCCAATCAGAATCATCATCCATAGAAAGTAAAGTATTTACCTTCTTCATGGTGATGTTGATCCACTCTCCATTTCTAGCATGGCTTTTTCCCACAGCCACCTGATCCTCTTCAGAAAGTGCCATCAGTGCACTAACTCTTATTTCCTCATCTGAGGAAACCTCTTCATCATCCCAATCATATGCTTCAGCTACTAAAACCTTGTTCTTTGTCTGAATAGGTTTAGATGTTTGAGCAGCCTGAGGCAATATGGGGTTAGTTTCAAGAAGTGCAAGTTTAGCTTTGATATTCCTATATTTTGTTTCAAAATCCTTTTGACCCTTGTTTTGAAATTGTTGGGTGGACTGAAACATTTTAGGTTGAAACTTGCTAGTTCCTGAGAATTTGTAAGAGGGTTCTGAGATAGTTTTTAGAATAACAGTCCCTAGCAAAATGACCCTTTTTACCACATTTAAAGCATTCAGTGGTCTCATTTGCTTTTGGTTTTGTAAAGTTGGACTGATTTCTTTTAATGAAACGTCTTGAACTAGCAAGGAGTGCCCTTTCTTGGAATTCCAAGTTCAGGTCGTTCAGGTACTCCTCACCAGTCCTTTCATCAATTTCTTCTTCAGAATCCTCTTGAATATCCTGCACAACACCATTAGAATAGAAAGCAGCTGATATGGGTGTGGAGGTTAAGGCCTTGTTGGACTCAAGAGTTTTTGAGTCAGGGTATCTCCTTGAGATCAAGTTGTCCTCATAGACAAACTTCCCATAAATTTCAGGGAGCTCAAGGTTCTGAATGTGGTTAGCATTCCTCAGGCCTTGTGAGAAGTTGAGCCACTTCTCAGGGAGACTGTTAACAAAGCCAACATTTGTCTCATGTTTGGACAATACAACACCATCATTTGATAATTCATTTATCAAAGTCTTGTATCTGGTGTAGGTCTGTGAGAGACTTTCAGAGTCTTTTGACCTGAAAGTATTATACTCAAGTTTAAGGTCCATGACCCTATTTTCCTTGGTATCTGAGGGACCCTCAAAGCTGTTTACCAAGTCATCCCAAGTTTGCTTGGCTGTTAGATAGTTGATGACTGATTCCATTACATCGTCAGGAAGACATGATATAAGGATGCTTTTCAGGCGTTGGTCTTGATTGACCACCCTCCTCTCATCAATGGTCCATTGGGCCTCAGGCTTGTTTAGCCCTGCGGCTGTCTTTGGGACAAATGGGCCATCCCTGATACAGGTGATGTAGTAGGGTTCCATACCAGTAAGATAGCAAATCATACGCTTCTTCCATTTGCTAAATTTCTCAGCTTCAAGTCTGGGTGCAACAGCGGAGTAGCTGCCACCCTTTTTGTCGGCTAGCTGGGGTACATTGATATCAGCCATAGTAGGATCTTGGTTTTAAAAACCTAGAGCACTCTTGGTTAGTATAAAAGATTTTATAAACCAGAGGCTCTGATACCACTTGTTGGTCCCTTTACACGATTAGAGTTAACTAGAAAGTTAATCTATTTGTGTTTATGACTAATACAATGTTTAAGATTAATTCTAACAGTTTATAAAACGTGAATATAAAAACAACAATATTTTTCAACGTTTAAATTCTTATTAGAAATTATTCCAAGAATCTATACCCAAGTGTTTTGCGGAATAAACACTTGGGATTGAATAGACAAGGGTATGGGGTGTCTCCTATCGAAACTCAAGTTTTGCTTGAGTGGTAACAATATACCCACTGAGCTATCTCAGTGAGTTGTATACTCTTTGTAGGAGAGAAGTTCCTTTGTAAAAGTTCTAAACTTTCAATATACAAAGCACACTTTAACTTCTCTCCCTTCTGATCTATTTATACACAAGTAATCTAAGTATAAGTGATTAAATATAATACAAGTTGTTGAGGTTGCGTGTCTGACAATTACAAAAAGTAATTTTCATTTCCAAGAACCAATAGGAAAGGGCTAATAAGACTTTGGGAGTTGTTGGCTGACACTCCATGACTTTTAGCCACAATAGGGAAGGTTGGATCTGACAAGAGAAGAGTGTTGGGCTGACACTTTTATCTTCTCAGATCTTTTCCCTATTGTTCCCGCCTTTTCTTCAGGCGTTGGTTCCTCAGTCTTCAATCACTTTGTTGTTGAGGAGACTGGGGTTCAGTGAGTTCTTGTCCAACACTCACTGAACCATCATCTTCTTCTTTGGCTTAACTCCTACTCAGGGAGTACCGCCTTCCTGAGAAGTGAATCCTTCTTGAATTCGCCTTAAGCATATTGAAGATGACTCACTGAGAGGCTGTTCTCTCAGTGACTTGAATTGTTCTCGGTTTAAGTTTAACACTTAGTTAATTTGTGTCCAAATCATGTTTTACGTATTCTTGGGTTTTTCATGACCCAACAATAACCCTAACTTTGTTTTCTTTTCTCCTTCTTGTGGTAATCGGCCGAACACCCTAACACTAAGGGTTTCGGTTTGGTTTTTCAAAACAAAACTATTTTGTGTTTCTTGATTACTAGCATAACGTTAATTCGGTTATAGTACGTGTGTACAAGAACGTGGTATTAACTCACTATAGTTAATATCTTGGATTGAATTACAAAACGGGAAGGGGTAATTCGTTAATCCACTTATAAACCCTAATTAGGGTTCTTGATCTTGATTGAAGAATACTTGAAGTTGATTCTTGTTTAGCTAGAATCAAAGGTACGTTTACTTTATTATTCGGTTAACTAATTATGTGTTATTGATCCTTAGCTTCCGCATGTTCTCTTTGATGTTATGTGTTTAATTTATGAAGTAGTCATGTTATTAAAATTCCAACAGTGGCATCACGAGCCGTTTTAACATGTAATTAATTACCGAAACACATAAAAAAAGAATCTTGGATTGTGTTTGTATGTTAGTCGATTTTTAGGGTTTAAAAATCAAAACCCTAATTTTTTAGGGGGGGGGGGGGGCGATGCCCTAATTTAAAAAAAAAATGTTTTGTTGTTTTGAAACCCTAATTGTAACATGCTTATGTGTTTAGTTGCGTATCTTGTGACTTGTGTTAATCCATGATGAAACATGCATGTTTGTCATGGATTATGATTGATTAATTGTTAAGTTGTTTTATCACATGTAATTTTTGATAGATATAAAATTGGGGAAGAACTCAATTAAAATATTAATGAATCTATTATGTGCAATATGATATATATTTGCTATGACTAACGCAATCGATACGTCGATGCATGTGGCTCACTTACCTTTGTAAGTGATAGTCTTAGTTAAATATATGCATAATTAAACATAGAATGACTATTAATAGGTTTTATCAAATAAAGTTTGCATGTGGCTATTTGTTTACATAAATTAATTGTTATGTTATGTGCGTTATTTAGTTGTTAATTTTTATTATTACTTGTTTTTTGTTTAATTGTATGACACGTTGTAAGCAAAAAATGATAATTTTTGAATAGAAAATAAATGGACTAAATAATGGTGAAACTTGATGTGATAAATTATGAATCTTGCAAAGTCTTATGTGCCGATAGTGGTTCGCTTTGCACGGTAATTTGCTCACAGGCAAGACTAGCAAGGTTATAATTTATAACATGTTTTTAAGACTTAAAGTCATAAACTTTTAATTGAGTGATGAGTTTTTGTACCAATAGTAAGAACAGCTCACCCAGTTTTGACAAACTATAAGAGGGGTTTAAGGAGGATTGACATTAAATTGTCAAACCAAAAGAGACGCGTTTTTAATTGGCACTTGTGCTGACGTTTGTCTCTCCGCTCCTTTGTGCGTCAAATTGGAGCTACCAAGTACGACTATTTTTATGTACAAAATCATCTTAAGGGTGAATTGACCTCAATTCCACGTGCCACTTTGTGGTAATTATCCGAATAACTTGGGTCTTTTGACTCATGCAGTAGTAGGATATAGTGGGCGATAATTGTAGGTAATTCTTTGATTGGTGAACCCAATACCTCAAATTAAAACTTTGTTGGTTTAATCTTAGCTTAAATTGGTAAATAAAAAGGTTTTGAAAAACTTATGATACGAAGATGTGTGCATGCTTCTTCGTACATATTTTGATTGACACATCAAAATTAGTACCCTAAAATTTAAGTTCATGTCATCTAATTATAAGAAACACTTGAAGTTATTATTTAGCCTAAGTGAGACCTTACCTAGATTTTAATGACAAGGTAAATTTTCGTTAATGCGCGAGACCATAAATGGAGAATTTGCAGTTTTTAAATTAGACAACTTAATTAAGTTGTTAGTGAGACCTAGAAACTTAAGGCATGAGATGGGATGAAACATGCTTACTTTGCAAATTGAATTTGGCAAATGTAAATCCCATAATGATCTAGGAATTGGAAATTGTTTGCCAATTATTGTTCAATAGATTACCATATTTAATACTTTCATTACTAGCAGATCAACTGATGTAGTGAAATTATGTAAATTTGGATCCTAGTTTTCAAGAAAATTCAATGGTTATATGAATATTTCCTTGGCTATTTTATTTTCTTGAAAAGTTGTATTATTAAAAATACTAATATTTGAATTTTTTCTGTAGAAATGGCTCAACCCGATAATGTTGTACTAAGTTCCGCGTTCAAAAATCATTTTGAACGGGAAAAATTGACTGGCCCGAATTTCAATGACTGGCATAGGTCACTCAGGATAGTCTTGAGAGTGTCCGATAAGCTGGAATACTTGAATAAGCCTTGCCCTACTGAACCAGATGCTACTGAATCCGAGGATGTCAGAGCTGCCTAGAAACATGAGTATAAAAAGCACAATGAGGTTGCGTGCTTGATGCTTGGAAGTATGGATCCCAAATTGAAAAAGCAGTTTGAGCACCATTTTCTTTATGATATGCTTCAAGAACTCCAAAAGACTTATGAGAAACCACCTGCAGTTGAATTGTATGATTTGATCGATGCATTACATAGCTGCAAGCAGGGTGAAGGTAAACCTGTTAGTGATCATGTGTTGGAAATGAAGAGCTACATGGACCAACTACATCAGATCAACTACACCAAAAAATGTATGTGTGAACTTAATCAACAGATTCTTGAACAAGGAATTCTCTGGTTTTGTTCGAAACTATAACATGCATTGCGCGGGGAAGACAGTCACAGAGTTGCTTGCAATGCTTGTGGACTATGAGAAAGGTTTACCAAAGAAGGCACCTACTCCTCAGGTATTAGCTATACAAGGAGGTAGGATACAAAAGCCAAAACCGCAGGCGAATAAGAAGGGTAAGGGAAAGGTTGACAAGGGTAAGCAAGTTATGGCCTACCAACCTAATCCTAAGAAGAATAACCCTAAGAAGAACAAAATGAATCCTAACAAGAAGGATCAGGCTTGCCATTATTGCCATGAGGTAGGACATTGGAAGAGGAACTGTCCACTCTACCTTGAGGAGTTGCGAGTGAAGAAGTAAAAGGCTGAGTCTAGTAACCCCAACACTTCAGGTGACTTTTTCATGATATGATACTGGATGTGGTATTCATATTTGCAATACACTGCAGGGGTTTAGAGTTGAAAGGATGCAAAACCACGCATGACTGGCCTATGGAGAACAATATCTGCACGTGGGTAACGGAGCACATGCAGCTATTGAAGCTATAGGCGTATTTAAATTAGTTTTGCCTTAGCTAAAATTGAGTCTTGTGTCTCGTTGGTAGTGGGAGCCGAAAGGCTATGGCTAGAAGCTCACTCGAGCTCAACATAGGGAGTTGGTTTGTTCTTTTATTTTGGATCGATCACTAACGCCCACAAAGGGTGCCATAGCTTGATTTTCCTTAACGACACAAAGGTGTGTCGAGTTCCATTTGTATGCACGGTGTCACGTTTTAGCTCACTTACTCTTGCGTTAAAAAAATTCATACCCTCTAAGTGCATCGCCTGGTCGTTGAGTATAAGTGTCCAGCTGTGGTGTTAAATAATGTTTTGAGTTGGCTGTGGTTTCGGACCAAGGAAAGGATATGTGTTGTGATTTAATGGCTTTGGTTAATCCCATTATAAGTATAAGTTTGGTGGTGTCATGTGAGCTGAAAGACTGTTGGGTCGAAGCTCAAACAGTCCACCACAAATAGAGTGCGTTGGTTTAAGTCATGTCAACAGGTCGAATATGTTTGGAATTTTATTGGCTTATTTACTCGCTCACTTTAGTGTCAAAACAAATTCAAAAAAAAAGAAAGAAAGAATAGATAGCTGGTATAAAAGTTGGCTGTTGGCCTTGTCTGTTGAGTCAAGAAAAGGTTTAAGGTTGCACTAAATTCCTAAATGTTAGTCTGATATCTGGATCTTTTCCTAGTTGGGCCAACACCCCTTTTGTGAATTCTAGGCCCAATTTTTGTGTGCGTTGGGTATTTAATAAGCAGTCCAGTCCGCAACATAACCCCCCCCCCCCTTTTGGCCTTTATTGGGCTACAACCGAAAACAAGGAAAAAGGGTGTGTTTGCAAGTAACCTGTCGAAAGTATATATATATATATATATATATATATATATATATATATATATATATATATATATATATATATATATATATATATATATATATATGATCGACCAAATAAAATCACATATCGTAACGGTGTGTAATAGTAAGTGTCGACGTGATCTCGTAAGCAATTTATTTCACCACTCAATCTCGGCTTATATTCTTTTCACGTAACCTCGTCATAAAACTCACAACAAATTTTGACAACATTAAATTTCGACACAAACAATATATATATGTATACACCCATGATTATAAACATTTATACATTCGCCACGTAAAAACTCTCGTGAACAATTAATTTACTTAAATCGTTTATCAAAATCGTGAACACATAAAGCGGAATTTTATACTTAAGATTTATAACAATTTTAGAGCGATTTTTCCTAAACATATATATATATATATATATATATATATATATATATATATATATATATATATATATATATATATATATATATTTGTGACAAACCAAGTAATCAACATACATATACGGGTCATGCCCGACTTCTATTAAATAAATGTACTCATTATATTCTTAATTAAAACGGGACAAACGAAATATTTTGTATACAACCGTATTACGATAGTTTTCAAATCACAAATCATTTAAACGGAGGTCATCACTTATACATAATTTTCCTACATTTCAAAACATTTATAACTATTTATATATTTTTGCAACGACTATTTTTACATATCCTTAACAATAACATTCCATATCTCGAGAATGCCTAGTGTCGTTCATAATCATTCTTCGTTCATCGTCTTCCGGTTAGTGTCAAATCGTAGGCTTATTCGTCCTTTGGTATTTTTATCGTCATACACTTATGCGCTTCCAAGAGCCAATACCTACAATACTTAGAAAATTGTTTTAAACTTAAATGCTGCCACATAAGCAACAATAACATAAACACTTTAAAACTTTTGAATCAAAATTCGTGGAGCCTTAAACTTAGTATGTGAACTAAAACATGCCTTACTAATCTAGGTCGCGTGTCGGTGCCATACACTATTGTTATCTGATTTATTCACTTCAGACGACTATTTATGAGATGAGTTCTCGTAGCCCCTTGGGGGAAAATGGTACTCAAATGATATTTTTAAGGTTTTCATGTTGTGATACATCGTTTTCATGTTTTTGGACATATATGTGTGATGATGCGGTTATGTGCTACAAAATGTTTTGACTGTGTGTGTACATGAATGCACAACTGTTAACTCTCTTTGAGAGCTTAAACATTATGATAGATCTATCGGGTAGCTCCCCTCTGTGTGTACTGTTTATGTGTGTAACATTGTGATAGGTTCAGTTGGCGCGACACTATTTATGTTTGGATAACGTGTTCATAATTGATATTCATTTGCATTATTGTCCTACACCATTAATCACAGCTTCGTGGTTTAACATCTAAACCTGCGAGCTTACCAACATTATGTTGATGTTTTCGAGTATCCATTTTCAGGTGTTAAGAACGAGGGTACCATAGAAGGTTGAGTTTTGTCCTGGCTTAGCAAGACTTAAGACAAGACCCTTCCGGGTTATAACTCGTGAAGCTGCATTTGGTTATTGCTTAGTGATGTTGTTTAGCTTTGAGACTCATGATGATTTGGATATTTGTACTTATCCCAGTTGTGGGAGTTGTGACTACTATTTGTTCTATGCTTTACATTTAGTATTTCTCTATTGTGACACCTTGTGTTATTGATAATGAAGTCATACCTCGTAAATGCCATTCCACTACGCCATTTTTTGGGGTGTGACAGGTGAGTTCATGGCCCCTACTTTTACTGGTTTTTAAACTGTTTTTGGGGGAGAATACATGTAGCAACCGCGAATTTTCCAGGTCATTACTCAACATTTAGGATTCAAAATAGTTTATTTTAGACATTTCATATGCTCTTGCGTATAACTTATATCTTGTAGTAACCCGTAATTTTTCAAGTTATTAATTTCCTGTAAACTCGAAGTAATCAATTATGAAGTTTTATTCGAGCTATTTTATTCATTTTCGCATTTAAAGTTTTACTCTGTGTAAACTATGAAACGACAAATGATATTGCCAAACAAACAATGTGGCAAAGCTCACGTTCCATTTTTACTGGAACCACACGCGTCCCGACACCGTGATAGTATGGCATAAGTCTAATGATTTAATACTGAGAGTTATTAAAATACGAGGCTCGTTAAATTCACTCGAGAGCTATTTAATCAAAAGTGCTCCCACGTACCACCTTTTTATTTAACACTCACTTTTTATTTTTACTAATTAACATTCACTTTTATTTTCTCCTACACCTTTTATTATACCCACTCCTCTAAAATACAAAATAAACTACAAAAGCTAAAAATAAGAATAAAACCCCACCCTCTCACTTATCCCCACACCTCATCTTCTCCCAACTGCTCCTCCTGCTTCGCTCCTTCACTGCTGCTCCTCTGCGTTTCCTGCTTCCACCCTAAAACAAATTATACATCAACCCTCTTGGCCTCATCCTCATGCTTATAACAAACAAAATGATGCCATCACTCCTGGAACCAACTGTCTCGCTGCTCATGTGGTGGTCAACGCACAATACAAAGAGAGATGAGTAGGATGTGATGAAGATTACTTATTTTAGCTTCATGGTCGACTGAAAACAAGGGATAAGGAATCAAGCCTTCCTTTTTATCCCCTATATAAACCGATCAAAACCCACAAGTGGATCCACATCTTCTCAAAATTTCCAACAAAGATTAGTAGTGAGGATTTAATCTCAAGGCTGTGGATTCACTTGAAGTCGGGTTCGGATTAGTTTCGATCTTCTTATTAATCGACATTATTATTTGTAAGATTTTATTTTTCTTCTTCATTCGAACCATGAATAAATTTTGGTTGTTATAATATTTTTTTTTGGGTATATTTTCACTTTGTTATAATTTTGAATCGACTGGGAAGTTTTCTTTGCTAATAGTATGTTAGTGATGGTGTGGTAGAAATGTTTTTAGAACTAATAAAATTATTTGGAACAATAGATTAAAACTAGTATTGGCTTTAAAAGGTGAAGTGGTTTAGGTGGAGGTTATGTTAGAATCGAATTCGACAAACCTTAGTAGATATAAATGGTGCCCGCAAGGTGTTTGTAAAAATGCCAAGCCGGATTCGAATAGAGTTAAGTCCTCAAAAGTCTGTCTTTGCCGTTTGAACCGCCTAATAACTACTTGTTATAAATTGTGTCGAAAACCCGTGTTATGTTCAAAGTTAGCAGTACCCACTCGAGTGTGCTCGTCGCAAGTGTTAAACTAGGTTCGACCGTGTTATAGTATACTTGTTTTGATTGTGTTTGCGTTATGTTCTACGTGAGTTCCTAGCCGGATGATCAAGTCCTTAGTCGCGTTTTAGCCTCGGCTAGTTTTCATTCGTGATACATTTGGTAAAATCCCATGGTGTTTAATGTTAATCGTTGCGTGGTGTTGGTCGAGTGTCGAAACCCACTGTGGTAGCACCACAGTGGTACCTCTTGTTGATATTATTCTTGACCCGGCTTGAGTCTCATTTTGGTAGTCAAAACACATCGAGAAAGAGTCCCGTAACTTCGTAGAAGCACCCACGTTGAGTAAATCCCAAGTAACTTACTAAGCGCAAAAACTAAATTTTGTTTCAGCCTAAATATCAAAAATTGCGTCCCTTTTATGTTACTGGGTTCTATTACCCTCTTTTCATTATTTGCTCTTACTGGAATCTGTTAATTTTTGTTGTGTTTTCCCTCTTCTCGTTACTGATCTATTGCTACTCTCCTATTTTTATTCTTTGTCACTAAATGGGCCCAAGCCCAAAATCCCCTTCGTGTTCTTTTATATACGCAGCCACAAAGCCATAGTGGGCCAAAGCCCATGCGGCTCTTGTAAAATAGACAGCCTAAAATTTGTTGTGTGTCTATGGGCCGCAGCCCATCCTCTTTCCCCCTCCTCGACATATAGAAAAATCACATAATATTAACTCGACAAAGAAATTTTTGGCGCAACTAAAGTTTAACAATTACTATACATGTTTTCGGAATAAAAAAATATTACTACGACACGATCTTGTAAAACGAGAATATTGTGAGAAAATTGATTTCAAGCAATAGGTATATATGCGGCGTGAAAGTAATTTAAAACATGAATCCTTACTAATAACAACTAAATTGTATACCTTTATTACCACTAATATTCGATCATATATAAATACATATATTCTTAACAACATTTTTTTTACAACTCAATTTCGACTAATAAATATATATATATACGATTACTTTCCGCATTTAGTCTTTCGGTTATTGTCAAATCAAAGGACTTATTCGTCTTACTACTTTCTTGTAATTCTTACATACTCACTTCCAAGAGCCAATACTTAGTAAACTATTTTTAAAAACTTAAATGCTGCCACACCAGCAACGACAACATAAAACTTTTGAATTAAATTCATGGAGTCTTAAACTTAGTCGGTGAACTAAATTATGCCATACTAATCTAGGTCACGCGTTGGAGTTACTACACACCATTTGATTCTATTGCATTCAGATTACCACTACACTGAGGTGAGTTCTCGTAGCCCCATTTTCATTATGTTTTCCTTGGGGGAAAATGGTACTCAAATGACATTTTGACTGTTTTTCATGCTGTGATTATACTGTTTCCATGATTTTGGACATTATGTGTGTTGATACGATTATGTGCTACAAATTGTTTGACTGTGTGTACATGAATGCGCAACTGTTAACTCTTTTGAGAGCCGAAACATTATGATAGATCTATCGGGGTAGCTCCCCACAGTGTATGTTTATGTGTGCAACCATCGTGGTAGGTTCAGTTGGCGCGACACTATTTTTGTTTGACTTGTGCTTATAATTGGTTATCATGCTCACTTTTGTCCTACACTATATTATCACAGCTCAGCGGTTTTACTTTTAAACCTACGAGCTCACCAACATTATGTTGACGTTTTCGAGTATCCATTTTCAGGTGTTAAGACTGAAGGTACCATAGGAGGTTGAGTATTGGCCTAACTTAGCAAGACTTAGTCAAGACCCTCCCGGGTTACATCTCGTGGAGTTGCATTCTGAGATTGATTAGTGATGTTGTGTAACCTTGAGACTTATGTTATTTTGGAACTTTGTATTTATCCCGGTTGTGGGAGTTTGCGACTATTATCTATCGTATGTTATGCATTTAGTGTTTCTCTAGTGTGACACCTTGTGTTCTTAACTATGAAGTCATACCCCGTAAATGTCATTCCGCTGTGCCATTTTTGGGGTGTGACAAGAATACATGCTCGTCTTAACTAAACTCAATGATTGTTTATTTGGAATATGCGAACTGTTTACTCAATATTTGATTGTTTGGCTGAAATATTTGATTTGGTTATTTGAAGGCAGTATGTGATTGACTGATATGCATGTGAGTTTCACAACCCCACCTTTACTCGTGAACTGTTTATTGAAACCTTAGGGTGTGAAAACATTCAAAACTGTTTTGAATGGACCTAACTGTTGTTTTTTATTTGCTATAACTTGTTGACTGGCTAAGGTTAGATATGCGTTAGATATTTGTCTTAGACCACGGTAGCAAATAACCCGGATACCTTTTGCTATAACGTATTGCCTGGCTAAGGTCAAATATATCCTAGGGCCCTACTGTGTTTGTCACTACGAGAGAGGGCTATTGTGCCCTATCATATTGTTACTCATTGATTTGTGATTGTTGATATATGTGGAATTTGTGATTTATATCTATCTTGGTCCAGTGTAGAAAATCACTTATTTTGGTCCACTGTTATACTTTTGCTTAAACCTATGAACTCACCAGCGTAAGCTGATCCTTTTAGCATGTATTTTCAGGTTTAAGGTGATAGCTTATTTATGGAGGTGCTTGGCAAGGGGCACGGTCATAGACGACTCTGATATATATGTTGGGACCGCTTCACTGATTTTATGGGCCTATTTCCGCACTACTTTTGAATAATGTAAGTTTAACACTTTTTGTTAATGCTTTTATTCTAAATGATTGAGGTAAAAACCGTTCTTTGCACTGGTGTTGTGATACCAATTAAGTAGCACCCCAGTGACATGTATGCTTCCTCTGGACCCGATTTGGGGGTGTTACATGGTTGCAGGTAGACATGCACAAATCGGGTAATTTCCAAAATCAAACCGGTTTCGGTTCGCATTGACCGGTCAAAAACCGGTTTTGACTAAAACCGGTTTCGGGGGTGAAAATCATGAACCGGTAATAACCGGTTTCAAACCGGATATTCGTAAACCGGTTCAAAAAATGGTTTTTGAAGGATTGTGGGAACAGTAGCTTGTAGCTTGAAATCCTTTTGACCCACTGAGACATAAAAAAACACAACACTAACTTGTAGCTTGAAATCCTTTTGACGCATTGACCTATACAACTTGACTTGAGACCCTCAATTATCTTCATGCCCAGAATAATACTCATCAATGGAAGCTTTGAGGATAAATGGGTGGAACCTAGAACAATGAAGTAGTGTAAAGAGTTGGCTATTTTAATGTTTTGTGGCTCCATTTAATGTTTTGATTAAAAAAAAGGTACACAATCTGATGGTATAAATTATAAAACAATCACAGTGGGACAAAAGTGTTTCAAAAAGTGGGATTGGACAAAAGTGAAAAGCCTGCTGCCTTCCCTCCCTTGTCACGTCTGTCATTTTCGGTATAAAACAAAAACTGGTTTAAACCAGTTTTTAAACCGATCGAGCACATAAACTTAAACCGGTTATAAAACCGGCGGTTAGGTTTGACTCAAACAGGTTTTAAGGAAATCGGTTTTTGGTTTTTTTTACGGATCGGATCGGTTTTGGGTTTTTTTTTTCACCTCTAGGTGCAGGGAGGAGGATGGCTCGGGTGTATTGTTTTTATAACAAGTGTTGTTTTGACTTAGAGCATAAGGCATGGTGACGAGCAAGCTCGCCACTTCCGACGTGGCAGCTCGCCACCACACCAACACCTCTCGCCACCTCTCACCGTTCGGTCTCTCGTCGGGGAAGTGAGGAAGAAAAGGACAAACAATTTATTATTATTATTATTATTATTATTATTATTATTATTATTATTATTATTATTATTATTATTATTATTATTATTATTATTATTATACCTATGATTTACATAGGCTTGTTTCTTTGATATTCATGGATGGTAAGGGCCTACGGAGTGGTACACTGGTTGAAGACTGGCTGGAGCAGCCCGCTGGGAAACACCGCCGCCGACGAAGCGGGCTGCCCAACGGGTTCATTTGGGTTGGCTAACCTACCAGTTGCTGCATGAACGAATAAATACACATTTTGACCGTTGCAAGGGTTTTTTTTTTTTTTTTAAAAGTATCCGTTTGGTTTTTAAAATCCCAACTACTACACATTCATCACTTCCATTTTTTCAAACCAAAAGCAAACCATAAACCACAAAAAAAAAGTATCCGTGAATGGATCCATGGAGAGGAAAACAACAACCACAAAACGTAGCTAGTGTCTCACGAGGTCGAGGTCGAGGTCGGGGTCGAGGCGTATATCGACATGAACAAGAACAACATCAACACCAATATCAACACCAATATCAACAATCAAGCTCACAATACTTTGTTCCCGAACCACCAATTCGAAGGCAATCTTATTCTCAACCGATACCTCATCCTCCCGCAATGGATCCTCGACATTACGGTGTCCACCAAACGGCGGAGGTAGAACTCGAAAATTTCGATCCATTCGCTTTCCGCAACCCACCACCCATTATCGACGACGAAGATGTTGATGATGTTGAGCTCGTTCCCGAGACACAAGAAGCTCCATTTGGTATGTTTTTATCTAATTTTGTATCGTTATACATTTGTATGTATATATACGTTTGTATCTATATATACGTTTGAGTTATCCCGCTATATTAGACGATGCGCGTAACCTGTTTGATCAAATGCCTGAGAGAAATGTGGTTTTTGGTTTAAGAAAACATGCCAAAAAGGAAATTTGCAAACCGAGCGGATAAAAAACAATGGACGCCGGATGAGGAGGTGGCGTTGGCTAAAGCTTGGGTTTATATATCAACATGTAGACAAGTCGGTAATGAACAAGGTCGAGATAGATTTTGGGGGCGAATATTGGAGCATTTCACAAAGGAACTGGGGGGCACAACTCGATCTAAAGATAGTGTTAGCAATCAATTTCTATTAATTATGAAGTGATGGTCATTTGACCATTTAGATGTAATGTGTCATGTATAATATGTATTTAGCAAAGTGGGCTTGTAGCATTAGAGTCATTAGCTTAATTATATGTGTAATGTATTTATCAAGCCCACTACATAGTTTTCTTTTAAAGCCCATCCAAAGGCCCATTTGGATTGGCTGTGTTTTCATAAAACCACACACACACACACTGCATTATTGTGTGTCTCATTTTCAACATCAGAGAAGAGTGTGTGTGTGTGCAAAGTACCACAAAAGTCAGTGTTTGGTTATCTTCTAAAGTTAATAAACATTTGACTTGAAATTTACCATATGATCCACCACATCTCTTGTTCTTAATGTATATGTTTGTGAGCATCATCGTGTTTGTGTTTGTGTGAAAAAGAAGGTAGTCGAGTGTAACAAGTGGTATCAAGAGCAAAATATTAAAGATCTAGGATTAGGGCACGTTACTGTTCATCAGCAATCCTAATCGAATTTCTGCTGCTTCTGATCGAGTTTCTGAGTTTCTGAGGCAACTTGATCGAACGACATAGTCGAACGACTTCACATAATCGAATGACCAACATTGATCGAACGAGGTTTGTCATCGAAGGAGCATTCATCGAACGAGACAAGGGTAGTCGAGCTAGACTTACTCTTCCAAATTGATCGAACGAACTACATAGTCGAACGACTAGATAGTCGAACGACAAATAGTCGAACGACTTAGTCGAACGTGTTGATCGAACGTGTTGATCGAACGAGTTAGTCGAACGAGTTAGTCGAACGAGTTAGTCGAATGAGTTTAGTCGAACTAAGTTGATCGAACGAGGTAGGTTGGTCGAACGAGCAGATAAGTCGAACGAGCAGATTAGTCGAACGAGCAGATTAGTCGAACGAGTGTTTAGTTGAACGAGCTGTTGATCGAACCTAGTGTTAGTCGAACGAGTGGTTTAGTCGAACGAATGGTTGATCGAAGGACCATTTGATCGAAGGATTTAGTCGAAGGACCATTTGATCGAAGGACTTAGTCGAAGGACCATTAGTCGAAGGACTTAGTCGAAGGACCATTTGATCGAAGGAACCTGTCGAAGGAGAGGGCTGATCGAAGGAGCCTGTCGAAGGACTGGCCTGATCGAACGACTGGGCTGATCGAACGACTGGGCTGATCGAACGAATTCATCAAGGAACTTCATCAAGTTTGGAAACCGTAACCAATCATTTCCCATTTCCTAGTTCTTTAACCGATCCAATACCATCTTAACCATACAAACATCAACAATGACTACTCAACAAGACATTCATGCCGCCGGTTCAGAAAACCGTCCTCCAATGTTAGAAAAAGGTGGTTACCTTCCATGGACGAGTCGCATGCTTCGATATATGAGATCCAAACCTAATGGACAAGGTATACTCTTGGTTAACTCAGTCAAAAAAGGTCCATTCCAGCCTTGTGAGATTGAAGAAACAGCTGGAAATCCTACTGCAACACCTCCCGTCGCACCAACGTATAAAATCCAAGAGGAATCAGATTACACTGAAGCAGATTGGAAACAAATTGAAGCTGATCACCTAGCAATGCATCTAATTCAACTCGGTCTACCACAAGAAATATTTTGTGCTGTAGATAGCTGTGAAACTGCCAAAGAAATGTGGGATCGAGTTAGACGTCTTTGTCATGGTACAGAAATTGGCATTCAAGAAATGGAAAACAAGCTTCTGACTGAATGGGAGAAGTTCACAGCCACACCAGCTGAACAAATTGAATCTTACTACACACGGTTTTGTACTCTAATGAATGAGTTGATCAGAAACAATTTGGCACCTAAACAAATTGTTCAAAACATCAAGTTCATCAACAACCTTCCAGAAGAATGGGGACGATATGTTACTATTGTCAACCAAACTAAGAATCTTCATGATGTGAACTACGATCAACTCTATGACTTTCTCAAACAAAACCAAGCAGAGGCAAATGAAGTCAGAAAAGAGAAACAAGCAAAACAACAAGATCCTCTTGCACTCATAGTCCAATCACCTACACCTGCAATAGTCAGTGCACAACCATCATCATCATCATCTACTTAGCAATTCATGCAACAACAGTATATTCCACAATCACCATTCTACCCACAACAACAACATATAATCCCACAACAACAATACCCACAACACCCAGATCAAGATGATCAGGATGAGTCAACTGCTGCTTTGACTCAAGCTTTTGCTTACCTATCAAAAGCATTCCAAGGACGTTACTCCACACCCACCAACAACAATCAACGAATCTCATCGAATACTCGCAACAAGCAGATTGCACAGCCGAGTTTCAACATGGGACAGCAAGGACAGATGGTTGGGGGATATGGGAATCAGCAGGGATATGCTCCAAGATTTTAGATGGGAAATCAGAATGCAGGGCAGTATGTTGGTAATCAGATGGGTCAGTATGCAGGGAATCAGATGGGTACAGCTGTTGGTAATCAAAGGGTACAGAATGCTGGGAATCAGTTTGGGAATGCTGCTCAGGGAGCTGGGAATAGACAACAGGGTAATGTGATGAAGTGCTTCAACTGTCAGGGTATTGGTCACATGGCTAGGAACTGTCCAGACAAGCCGAATAAGAGGGATCCAGCGTATTTGCAGAAAGCATTAATGTTGGCAAACAAGGAAACGGCTGGGCTCCAGTTGAGTGCAGAAGAGAATGACTTCATGGCTATTATGGATAATTCTGAAGATCTTGAAGACATCGATGCAAACTGCATTTTTATGGCTAATCTTCAGGAGGCAAAGTACGACACGGACTCAGAAGCACCTCCTGCTTTTGACACTAATGCGGTTTCTGAGGTACAACCATATGCTACATGTCACAATAATGAAATGTTTGATATGTCACCTCAAAATGAACAGCATTGATGAACTCAAATAAGTACATTTTATTACCATCATTTATCCTATTTATTTGACTTGTTTTATTATATTATCTGTGAGAATTGATACGTTAATGTTTACTTTTGTAATTCTCAGGTAAAAACAAGTATTATGTGAAACTTGGCGATTTTGGACTAATTATGGAGCAAAACAAGCAAGAAGTTAAGAGTCTACTGAAATGTACAAGATCAAGACATTCTGCTCCAGATACGCCGCATCTTACTTATTACATACGGCGCATCACTATCAAGATTTCACAAGATACGATCCAAGACAGCAAGGACATGCGCCGCATCTAAGAATGGAGTTACGCCGCATCTTCTGGCGGTGTACGAATATTCCTGAATATATTAATCTTGGACCCCATGCGAAGTTAAGTCAATGCGCCGCATCTACTTATTCAATGCGTCGCATCTTACCCTCAGACAGAAACTATAAATACCCCAAGACCAGACGAATTTTGAGAGCCTAATACCGGAAGAAGACCGAAGACCACAAAAACCCTAAGCCGAATTCAGACGAAGTAGCAACACAAGACACACCTTGAACGAAGATACAAGAGCTGTAAGAAGGTCCTGCATGTATTTAATTCATTAAGTAGTTTTGTTTTATTGTATTTGTACACTTTAATTGGTCAAGATTGATGGGCTTGTGATCATGGATTTAACCATGCACTTCGACTCCCCTTAAAATTGCTTTCTCATTAATTAAAGTTTATATGTTGATGTCTTTGGTGACTTTTATTAGTGCATTGATAACCTCTGTGTCTAGCTGAGCATTGCTTGGGTCGCCATGCCCCTTCCTCGCCTGTTTATTAGATCGCCTATGCATTCTATCGTCTGTAGAAAAGTAGGAAGAAAGATAAATAGGATAGTCATAAGTAATCATTAAGGGTTTACTCGCCGATAAGATTAGAACCAACGAGAAAGGACTTAATCTCGGTGCGTTGCATCGAACTATACACTTCATATAAAACTAGCAATAAAACAAGTGACAAGCTACTTAACTATCAGGACAGATCTTCTTATTGTCTCAAGTATTTATCTGTGTACGTGTGTGCTACTCGCTGATTCGTGCTCATTAGTTTAGTTTATTATTTAATTGCAACCAAAACGTGCCAGTCTCTCAGGCTGAACCCCCTTGCGTTAGATTAGGTTGTATAGCTAACTTAAGATATTAAAATACTGATTAGAATAACTAGATAATACGTTACACTCTTAGTGATCGACACTCTACTTACCATTATATTCATACTGACTGGGTACACTGCTCGTTAAAGTGTGTGTGTTATTGATAAGTCGGCTAAATATAAATTTAAAACTTGAATACTGCTAAAACCACAACGACATACCGTGTGTATAAATTAGAGCATACGCACACGCGCATCAAGTTTTTGGCGCCGCTGCCGGGGAGTGAATTGTTATTATCTGTTAATTTGATTAGTATTTTAATTAGGTTTTTCTTTTTAATTTTTAATCTAACCGCTAACTCTGTTGTATATTAGATTAATTGCATTCATTGTATTATTTGCATATTTTCTGTTTTGTGTGTTATTTGTTTTCTTTTATTTTTGTTGCTTTTCGTTTGTGTTTATTTTTGTTTTTATTTTTCTGTTTTTCTGTATTCTGCTATCGTTGTACTGAGCTAATATAAACGATACGGCGCATCTATTTTCATAGATACGGCGTATTGCGTTTAATTTTTATAAAATACAACGCGTTTAATTAATTCGAATACGGCGCATCTTTCCCCAAGATACGGCGTATTCTGTTTTTAATAAGAAATTTTTCTAAACGATAACGCCATACGACGCATCTGCTTTAGCAGATACGGCGTATTTATTATTTTAATTAAAAACAGTTTTCGAATTATTAAACAGATACGACGCATCGATTTTTATCGATACGGCGCATCTTCTGAATCAAAAATCTTGTATTTTGAAACGTAACGAAAATACGGCGCATTAACTTTTGTTAATACGACGCATTTAATTTAAATAAGTATAATTGATTTTTGATAAATTAAACCGATACGACGCATTCTAAATTTCTAAGCGGCATATCTATTTTCTGAATAAAAGTCTGATTAAATTTTAACGTAATAAGATACGGCGCATCCTATTTATAGGATACGGCGCATCGTCTACTGATATCAGCAACTTTTTATTTTACTTTGATCGTTTCACCCTTCTTTTGCACGAGTAAGTTTTATTTTAGGAAAATGGACGATCCGGATATTACAACGGAAGAATACTTGTTACTGGAAATGGTTAAGTCAAAGAAAGAAAGAAATAGGTTGCCATTTCAACACACTTGGTGTATGTCAAATGATGATGAGGAGGAGTCATATACCGTGAAACCAGTTCTGGCAATTGTTATTGATAGTACTTTTTCTCCGGAGATTGCACAAGATGATGTGTATACGGAACCCTACATTGAAGAATATTCTGCAATCGTATTACCACCATTAGACAATCCATCGGATGAAGATGAAAAGTATTCTAATTTTGATTTCGAACCATTTGACGCCATAGTTTATGATGACATACCTCAACCAGATTTTGACCCAACGAGGGATTTTGAAGAAATCTGGGATTACTTATTTAAGGATGAAATTCGGGACGATGCTGAAATTGCAAGACCACTAGTTGAAGATGGAGATTCACACGTTGAATTGGAGTCACTTACAACGCAAAGTGGTACAAATTTATTTAATATTATTAATCCCGTTACTAATAATCTTGCTAGTTTTCCTAAACAGGTTGCAAAACAAAAGAATAATGAGGTAAAATTTATTACATTACCTATTGAAGCACCTGTGATCAACCCGTTTTTGGTGGAGCTAGAGGAAGAATTTGGTGATGAGCTCTTGAACATTGCTATGATTGATGAAGATGATGATTTCGACCCTATGAAGGTTATAGAGGAACTCGAACTTTTACTTGCTAAAGACCCTTTCTCATCTTCTGCGGAAGTCAAGGGACGCCTTACTACCAAAGAGACTAACCAAGAAGAAAGGAGACTCATTTTTCCTCAACATACTACTCTTTCAGATGAAATGGTCAAGTCATCCAATTTATTAACCAAACCGGGTAAGGATAGGAAAGATGTACAAATATTGCCAAGGTATGATATTTACATATTTCTTCCATCTCTTGTAGCAAATTTACACTCTTATAGTGTTTATTGCTATTTTCACCCGCACTTGATTCCAAGTGGGGGGACGTACACCCTATTACCTAGTAAATAAGGGTGGAGTCAGGCTCGTGACTCGAACAAAAACAAGCGCTTCGTGGGAGGCAACCCATGCTTGTCTTTTATTTTCTTTTTAGTTTATTTTATTTTCTTGTGTTTATTTTTATTTGTTTTTTCTGCATGACTGTTGTCGCTGTATTCTGCTGATACAAACGATACGGCGCATCTGTATTCTAGATGCGGCGTATGGCGTTTTAATTTTATATACAGCGCATTTAATAATTCGAGTACGGTGCATCTATCCCCTAGATACGACGTATTCTGTTTTTAATCAGAAAAATTTTAAACTATAACCGACATACGACGCATTTGTTGTACAGATACGGCGTATCTAATTATTTATTAAAAACAGTCTTCGAATTAATAAAATAAGAAGCGACACATCAATTTCTATCGATACGGCGTATTATCCCATTGCATGCAGTTTAATATTTCCTACAGGTTGTTGATGCGGCGTATCCAATATTCCATGGATGCGGCGCATCGACACCCTGACCTGTAATTTTTCGTAGTTTTATTTTTCTAACCAATGATTAACGAGATGTTCTCGAGTCTATTTTTCTGTGGTCTCTATATTTTTACAGGTCTGGACGATTGAAGATGTTGATGAACTCCCACATTTTATATGCTCGCATTTTTACATTGGAAGATCATACCGAGCAAATCTCAGGGGAGTTCTCCGTTCTAATTCTTTCTATCTCTTGTTTTTAATTTTAAATACAAACAACGAGGACGTTGTTTAACTTAAGTGGGGGGATGGAGAATTAGAACGTTACTTGTCCTAAATTTTCAAAAATATGCTTTAATTTATGCTTAATTATCAAAATTTAATTTTTTTTAGCATGTTTTTGTTTAATCTAAGTTGCATAGCTGCACACATGACGTTATTTTCAAAAATTGTGAACTTATCAAAATTCACAAATCTATGAGTGTGCCGGTGACTTGTAAACTTTAGAACTTGGCTTTTATACTATTCGAGACCACCATAATAAGTATTATTTTATATAATTGGAATGACTTGTCTAAATTGGTAAAATTCTAGGATTACACCCAAATAGCCTTTATATGTTATGTGTTATTAGCTAACTACACTGGTTAGTTAACCCCCGTATAAACCCTTTTGTTACTCTCACTTTTAGAGTAAGATACCCCTAGAAAAACACTCAGAGCCATTCCTTTCGTTTCTTACACCTTTGTTATTATGTTTCGTTACACCCTTACACCTTAGCCTACCCTGTAGATTAAAATCCGTGGTTGGTTAATTGCTTTAGGCAAAGTGTGTTTCCTTACATTACCTGTGTTCGCGTGCGTAATTCATTATCTATGGTTAGGTCGGGAAATTGCACAATGCAATTGGAGTGAAAGTAAATATTGTATATCTTTGAGTCTTGTTTTTCGGTGTGTTTACTACTTTCACTATTACCGTTATTTCTGAAGTCATGAAAAGTATGGAAAAATTATCCAGAGTTATCATTATAGTGATGTGGTGAAATTTTACACATCTATGTTTATGTTTCAAAGTTCAAAAAAAAAAAAAAAAAGAAAAAAAAAAAAAGAAAAATCGAAAAAAAATAGAAAAGAAAAAGAAAAAGGAAAAGTTGGAAGCTTGTTTTAACCAACTTATGTAAAGTTTTGTACTAAGTGGTCGATATCACCACTATTTGTTATATACTATATTTATGGATTGAATGGGAGTTGAACGTTATGAGAACGCCAACTAAAGGTTATTCTTTGATTGAGATCTTGTTGAGTATAATTCGTGTCTACCTAAAGCGTGTGTTTCAAGTGTTAAAGCGTGAGTTATTCTATGATATGAGTCTTATTCATGGGATGGTTGGGAGAGTGATTAACCACACTTAGGATTTTAATCTATCTGTTTTGTTTATTTTTCATTTTACACCAATTTGTATCCCAAATATTATCCATACCCTATATTATTCTTTATCCAAACCTTTGATTTATTGAGATTAGGGATTTGAGCAATCTTAAGTATCGTAGTCGTGGATTCGGCTATGTATTTATGATTTTGTCGCCCTTTTTGATATAATATTATTGGTGAAGATTACTTGGTCCTATCTTTAGCCTATTCGAGTTAAGGATTTGAGCAATTGCAAGTATCGTGTTTGTGGATTCGATCATGTATTTGTGATTTTGTCGCCTTTTCTGGAATTTGAGATCGATAGAGATTAAGAAGAATGATTAACCCTTAACCTACAAACCCTTTTTACCGCTATAGACTTGTTATTCCTTGGCTTTAGTGGGGGAGATGCGTATACTTGCCAAGCCTATGATAGAATATTCTTCACGACTGGACAGTTAAACGATTAGATTTGCTTTTATCAAATTATTTTATTTTACTTCTAATTCGTTAAGTGTTTGGTTGTGTGATTATGACAAAAATGAATACATGCTTAAATATAAAAATAAATCCTAATATCTTTTAGGATACATTTTCATAAGATTAATTCTAAGGTTTACTTGGGGACAAGTAAAGTTCAAGTGGGGGGATATTTGATGAACTCAAATAAGTACATTTTATTACCATCATTTATCCTATTTATTTGACTTGTTTTATTATATTATATGTGAGAATCGATACGTTAATGTTTACTTTTGTAATTCTCAGGTAAAAACAAGTATTATGTGAAACTTAGCGATTTTGGACTAATTATGGAGCAAAACAAGCGAGAAGTTAAGAGTCTACTGAAATGTACAAGATCAAGACATTCTGCTCCAGATACGCCGCATCTTACTTATTACATACGGCGCATCACTATCAAGATTTCACAAGATACGATCCAAGACAGCAAGGACATGCGCCGCATCTAAGAATGGAGTTACGCCGCATCTTCTGGCGGTGTACGAATATTCCTGAATATATTAATCTTGGACCCCACGCGAAGTTAAGTCAATGCGCCGCATCTACTTATTCAATGCGCCGCATCTTACCCTAAGACAGAAACTATAAATACCCCAAGACCAGACGAATTTCGAGAGCCTAATACCGGAAGAAGACCGAAGACCACAGAAACCCTAGGCCGAATTCAGACGAAGTAGCAACACAAGACACACCTTGAACGAAGATACAAGAGCTGTAAGAAGGTCCTGCATGTATTTAATTCATTAAGTAGTTTGTGTTTTATTGTATTAGTACACTTTAATTGGTCAGGATTGATGGGCTTGTGATCATGGATTTAACCATGCACTTCGACTCCCCTTAAAATTGCTTTCCCATTAATTAAAGTTTATATGTTGATGTCTTTGGTGACTTTTATTAGTGCATTGATAACCTCTGTGTCTAGCTGAGCATTGCTTGGGTCGCCATGCCCCTTCCTCGCCTGTTTATTAGATCGCCTATGCATTCTATCGTCTGTAGAAAAGTAGGAAGAAAGATAAATAGGATAGTCATAAGTAATCATTAAGGGTTTACTCGCCGATAAGATTAGAACCAACGAGAAAGGACTTAATCTCGGTGCGTTGCATCGAACTATACACTTCATATAAAACTAGCAATAAAACAAGTGACAAGCTATTTAACTATCAGGACAGATCTTCTTATTGTCTCAAGTATTTATCTGTGTACGTGTGTGCTACTCGCTGATTCGTGCTCATTAGTTTAGTTTATTATTTAATTGCAACCAAAACGTGCCAGTCTCTCAGGCTGAACCCCCTTGCGTTAAATTAGGTTGTATAGCTAACTTAAGATATTAAAATACTGATTAGAATAACTAGATAATACGTTACACTCTTAGTGATCGACACTCTACTTACCATTATATTCATACTGACCGGGTACACTGCTCGTTAAAGTGTGTGTGTTATTGATAAGTCGGCTAAATATAAATTTAAAACTTGAATACTGCTAAAACCACAACGACATACCGTGGGTATAAATTAGAGCATACGCACACGCGCATCAAGCATCCTGAGACTCCTAATCTCATTTATGATACATACATGGACGAACCAAGTTGTAGTAATACTAATTTGGTAACTCCAGATATGGATCCTAATGAAGAATTCGAGTCACAACATACTGATAATGATGAGGAAACACGTGCTATGTTTGAATCATTATTGCAAAATTGTAGTGTTGAAATTTAAAAGGTCAAAAAGGTCAATTGCGATGTTAAGGCCGCGAATGAAAATTGACCACTGAGCTTGAGAGGTATAAGGTGAATGCAAGAGCTTATGATTTTCATAACAAAAATCAATCGAAACTTGAGGTTAGATTAAAAGATTCTGAGTTAAGAGAGAAACGTTTACAAATCAAATTTGACACTCTAAATGTTAATTTGAATAACCAAATTAAATCTCTAAACAAAGAAATTTCTGAACTAACCAACCAGATTTCAAAACAAAAATCAACTTATTCCAATCTTGAAAAAGAAAAGAAGGAATTGAATGAAAGGTTTTCAAAACGTGAAAAGGATCTTCTTAAAGAGATCAATGAAAAAAAGGAAACCATTGCAAAGTTGGATGATTTGCTTGTAAAAATGGGTCATTCTGCACAAACAGTTAACCTGTTAATAAACGATCCAAACCCGATTTTACATACATTAAAAAAGGTAGCTATCGGTTATGAAAACCCTTATATTCTCAAGAAAGCTCAAAAAGAACAGAATGTGCTTTTTAATGGTAACTTAATAAATGCTATCCATGACCCTCCTTCGGGTTATGATTCTAGCGAAACGATTGAGCTGTCAGAAGAGAGTAGAAAGAAAATGCGACAATTGAACAGAGAAATAAAACCCATTGACTATAATGAAGTTAACAGACTTGCTGGGGTTCATCTTGTTCATAAGGAGTCACCTCTGTTTTTTCAAAAACCAGTGGTTTTCACAAGACAAAAAGCTGTTTCAAAACATCTGCCTAACATCGAACAAATGGCATCTAAAAACACTTATGATACAAGTGCAGCTAGACTATATTTGGTTGATCTTAAACAGAGAATTGAGAAACTTCAACGTATTGTGGCTTCCAAAATTAACAATAAAAAAGTTTTAATGGTTTCCGGGTGTTCAGGATGAACTGAAAAAGATTTTTGAAAGGGAAATTAATCCACATATTAGTGCAATCTATGCGGTTGTTCAAAATGTGGAACATAATCTTTTGAAAGAGTCAGCAGAATTTGTTAAGGACCACAAATTCTTAGTGAAGGAAGCTAATGAATACTTGGAACACATAAAAGTTTTGGAAAAGCAAAATGACTCTCTCTGCTTCGAAGCTCTATCGACTGATATCATGTCCATTATTTACCAAACATATTCTGTTGAGGATGATGAAACACTTCGAGCTGAGACTTCTCAAATTGTTGAAAAATATGAAAAGGCGCTTTTGAAACTTGAAAAACAAAATTGCACATATTTCAAACAACTTGATACAAAAAAGGAAGAATGCAAGTATGACAAATTGTCGTATGAGCGTTCTTACAAAAATATGCAAGATCAAATCAATCTTTTGAAGTCTCAACTCGAAAGTCAAAAAGGGAAGGGTGAGGAAACTACGGGTATTGCACCATCAACCCCCTTGCCTAATGAGAAACAAAAAGAGAAAGCTGTTGTCAAGAACACTAATGTTATAGCACCTGGCCTTTATAGGATTAGTCCCACTACTGCGTCTGCCTCTACATCTAAAACATATAGGGCGATAGACAAAAGTAAGAAAGATACTCCAAATGAGTCTAGGAATGCTACTACAACATCAACGAACAACAACAAAAATTCTAATGAGTGTGCCTTACCTTCTACAGGAATAGAAAGCAACTCTAGGAGCAAAAGACAGTCTAGGAGCAATAACAAGAAACCTAGTGTCTCGCCTGTTTCTGAGAGTGCATGCAAGAAAGTAGAAGAATACCCTAGGAATTTACCGCTTTCCAAGAAGAAACATGTATCATCTAGTTGTAATGATAAGACTCTTGTTTCTAATGCATGTAATGATTCTGATTGTTTAATGCAAAAGAAAACTTTGTCTGTAATGCTTGTGATGATAATGTTTCTAATGATGAGAAAAAGAATGATATGCCTGAACAGAAAAAGGTTCCTTTAGTAACTAAGGCTAAGTCTAGATATATTCGAAGACTTATTGCAAAAGCTAGGAATACCACTAGCAGCCTATTGCCTAAGGATCACTCTAAGTTTTGTGCATGGAAACCAACGGGTAGAATGTTTACACTTAAGAATGGCACATTAGAAATAGTTCCCAATGCATCCAAGGAAACCAATTCTAAGTGTAATTCACCAGTTTCATCTAACCCACTGGAACCAAATGTTAAACGGTTTCCATATACAAAATCCTATGTTCTTTGCAGGTCATTGAAATTTGTCTTTGGATCGTCGACTCGGGTTGCTCCAAGCACATGACCGGGAATCTGAAGCTGCTGATCAATTTTGTGTGGCAGTTCATGGGGACTGTACGTTTTGGGAATGATCATGTTGCAGCTATTCTGGGTTATGGAGATCTTCGGTTTGGAAACTACTTGATCACTCAGGTTTACTATGTCGAAGGGTTGGGACACAATCTGTTCTCAGTCGGACAGTTTTGTGATGCTGATTTAGAGGTTGCTTTTAGGAGAAACACTTGTTTTGTCAGGAATTTAGTGGGGAATGATCTCTTAATTGGGAATCGTGGCACCAATCTCTATGCAATTGACATAAACCAAATGGCCTCTTCATCTCCTATTTGTCTCATGACCAGGGCAGGCAAAACAAAATCCTGGTTGTGGCATAGACGTTTGTCCCATCTGAACTTTGACACGATCAACAAGCTTGCCAAAGACAACATTGTCTCCGGTCTTCCTAAATTCAAATACACCAAAGAACACCTATGTCCATCATGTGAGCAAGGAAAGAGCAAAAGGGCAACATATAAACCTAAACCCGTACCTAGTTCGGTTGATAGGTTGCATTTGCTGCACATGGACTTATGTGGCCCGATGAGAGTTCAAAGCTTAAATGGGAAGAAGTATATTCTTGTAATTGTTGACGACTATTCAAGATATACATGGGTAAAGTTCTTGAGATCAAAAGATGTAGCACCGAGCACCATCATCACCTTTCTGAAGCGGATTCAAGTTCTACTTCAAGCTCCAGTTAGGATAGTTTGAACGGATAATGGCACAGAATTTGTCAATCAGGAGTTAAGAACATTCTTTGAAGAAACTGGTATTACTCACCAGACATCCGCTGTAAGAACTCCACAGCAGAATGGGGTATTAGAAAGAAGGAATCGAACCCTTGTAGAAGCTGCTCGCACTATGCTAATCTATTCCAGTGCTCCGTTATTTCTATGGGCTGATGCTGTTTCTACAGCTTGTTTTACTCAAAATCGATCCCTAATTCATCCAAGATTCAATAAAACCCCATATGAACTTGTCAACAACCGAAAACCGGATATTTCTTATCTTCATGTATTTGGCGCTTTATGCTATCCAACAAATGACAGGGAAGATCTGGGAAAGTTGAAGGCTAAGGGTGATATTGGAATCTTCATTGGTTATTCTGAAAACTCGAGGGCATTCAGGGTGTATAACAGGAGAACGAAAAAGATAATGGAGACGATGAATGTGAAGTTTGATGAAATTTCACAAATGGCTTCTGAGAGACTCGCTCTAGAACCCGCGCTTAACCCAATGACTTCCGGACATATCAGTTCGGGACTCGCACCTCAAGGAGCTCAATCAATTCATGTCGAACAACCCACAACTCAAGAATTGGATAATTTCTTCGAGTTCATGTACGATGAATACTATGGTGGCGCTTCGAAAAATGCATCTAACCAACATTCCGCTGCACCCACTCAACAACCACCGCCACCACCACCAAATCCAGATGCATCCACAACATTCGAAGCTGGCGCACCAACTCCCTCAACATCAACATCATCTACATTTACTCCAGCAACTCCATTCATTGAAATTGTTCTACCAAGAATTGATGAGCAAGAACAAAATAATGCTGTGTTAGACGAAGAAGTCTTTGAAAACCCGTTTGGAACGGTATCTGGTGAATCATCTTCCAGATTACATGAACCGTCTAACACACATTCAAACAGACCAAGGTATCCTTCAACATTACAGTGGACAAAAGACCATCCGATAGAACAAGTTATTGGTGAACCCTCAAGACCAATTCAGACGAGAAAACAACTTCACACCGATTGCGACATGTGCATCTATGTCTGCTCAGTCAGTCTCATAGAACCTAAGAACATTCGGGAAGCAATGGCAGATAATGCCTGGATTGAAGCGATGTAGGAAGAACTTCTTTAATTTCAAATCCATGACACATGGGATTTAGTTCCAAGACCAATTGACAAACTAGTCATTGATCTTAAGTGGTTATGGAAAAACAAAAAGGATGAAGAAATGACTGTAATTCGCAACAAAGCTCGTCTGGTGGCAAAGGGATATAGACAGGAAGAAGGGATATATTTTGAAGAGTCATTCGCACCAGTTGCAAGGCTTGAAGCAGTCAGGATTTTCTTAGCTTATGCGGCTCACAAAAACATCACGGTTTATCAGATGGACATCAAGACGGCTTTCTTGAATGGAACTCTGAAAGAAGAAGTGTACGTGAGTCAGCCAGACGGTTTCGTTGACAAAGATCATCCGGAATACGTCTACAAGCTAAAGAAAGCAATCTATGGTTTGAAACAAGCCCCACGGGCGTGGTATGACGAGTTATCATCTTTCTTGTTGTCAAATAATTTCACCAAAGGAACAATTGATCCAACCTTGTTTACAAGAAAATACAAAAATGATATTTTGATTGTTCAGATTTACGTGGACGACATAATATTTGGGTCCACTAATCCGACACATTCAAAACATTTTGAAAATCTCATGAAAAGCAAATTCGAAATGTCCATGATGGGTGAATTAAAATTCTTTTTAGGCTTACAAATTCATCAATCCCCACGTGGAATTTTTCTTAATCAGGCTAAATACACAATTGAGATTTTGAAAAAACATGGAATGGACAATTGTGACTCTGTTGGTACTCCAATGGTCATTCACCAAAAATTGGCGCTGACCTATATGGGAAACCCATGGATCCGAAGAAATATCGGAGCATGATTGGTTCTCTCATGTACTTAACTGCAAGCCGACCAGATATTCATTTTGCTGTTTGCTTACTTGCACGGTTTCAGGCAAGGCCTACCGAACTTCACCTCCAAGAGGTTAAACGGATCTTTCGATACCTTCGAAGAACCATTAACATGGGTCTTTGGTATCCGAAGGATTCGGAGTTTACACTAATAGCATTTTCAGATGCAGACCATGCCGGTTGCCAAGTTACAGCAACAAGTACATCAGGCGGAGCGCAATTTCTGGGAGAAAAGCTAGTAGGCTGGTCTTCAAGGAAACAAGACTGCACTGCTTTATCAACAGCAGAATCCGAGTATGTGTCTCTATCTGCGTGTTGTGCTCAAGTCCTTTGGATGAGAACACAACTCACAGATTATGGTTTCTCTTTCAACCGCATACCTTTGTATTGCGATTCAAAAAGTGCCATAGCCATCTCGTGCAACCCAGTGTAACACTCGAAGACCAAGCATATTAGAGTCCGCTACCACTTCATAAAAGAGCACGTTGAAGAGGGTACTGTTGAATTGTTTTTCGTGAAGACTGAATATCAGCTCGCCGATCTATTTACTAAGGCCCTCCCAAAAGAGCGGTTTGAAAACTTAGTTCGTCGAATTGGAATGCGAAGCCTAACTCCCGAAGAGTTAGAAAGTCTTCTCGAATCTTATTGATTTATATCAAAAAGCTTCGCATGTAAATATTTTTGTAAATATATACTTGTTAAAATCTATACTGTAAAAAAAAAAAAAAAAAAAAAAAAAAAAATTTCAAAAAGACATAAAAAATATAAAACTCTAAAACCAAAAATATTCTTCTCACGACATGTCTCTCGTATAATCGATATTCTGTACGTACTTAGAAATGTCATTCAACAATGATACGGGCATGTACAGATGCTTGAGCGAGAGTTATTTTTTATGTTTTTCTAAAACATGTCGTTTCTCAAATTTTTCTTCATTAAGGCTTTCGTGCATTTCAGTACGAAACCCGCGCTACATTGAATGACTTCTGATTATTTCCGATCAGAACTCACAATGTTAATAGCGAAAAGCTAAAACCCGTGAGCACTTAATCAAAATTGTTTCAAAAGATTTTTCAAAGTCTTTTTATAAATTTTGTGCTCACAACTCCCTCAAAGACCACTAAATGCTTTTAAACTCCAAAGTTTAACCATTTGCTCTGATTAAAGGGGAGTAGAAAAAGAAAAACGTTCCATTTTTCATGCTAAAATCAGTCCGTCTCTCCACAAAAAGTTTCATTTTAATCAACTGTTTTCAAAAATACCACTTCATGCTATTTTTGAGAGGGAGATTAGGTGTTTATTATAAATATGGGGGAGAGGACGTGATTAAAATGTGATCTAAAAGAAGTTTTATCGTTTGAATCTCAAAACGAGTTCTTCAAAAAGACTCAGCATGAACCCTCGAATTGACGAAACTAACTGTCCGTTATCGAAAAGACTAGTTCGGGACGGGTAATAATTTCAAGCTGGTTTTCCAGTGATGCAAGCGCGTCTCGCAAAGGACTTGTCTGAGTAGAATGTACCAATTCGAGAGATGATCTTTGAATATGACCAGGACGGGTAATAACTTCAAGCTAGTCTAACTAGTGATGTAAGCGTGTCTCGCGAAGGTCATGTTCATTGAAATTCATTCATTTCAAAATGTGCGAACTCTACCCAACATGTGCAATTTATTTCAAAAATGCATGAGCACATGTGAAGGGGGAGTGTTTCAAAAATGCAAAACTCTCAATGTGTTAACAAAATGTGTTTTTCTCATAAACATGTTGAGAGATTTTCACAAGGTTTAATGGCATGTGACAAATAATCTAGGATAATCATGGAGTAATAAGGTGATTATGGTTAGGTTATGTCCAATGATCCGCCAGAACCGGAGGGATCTACCCAAGGACAATTCCAATAGCTTAGCATTAGAAGTCCTTAGGTAAGATTGAAAAAAGGAGTATAATGAGAAAGGAGAAAGAAGGGGTTGAAGAATGAAAAAGAAAAGTTTTTGTAAGGGTGAAAAGAAATAGCCCTCCATGAAAACTTAGGACAGAAACTGGGTCAATACATCTGCTATCGGTACTCACCAAGGTGATACTGGTATTGAAGACAAGACGTCATGGACCCAGTGACGCACTGCACCACCCCTCTTATCCACTCAGATATCTCTCAAAAGATATTTGTTTCATTTCTCACGGAGAACACTGCATAATCTATCGACCTCTCACTCCGAGATGTGTTGATATTGAAAAGGTGGCACTCTGCTCCATGCCTCCGACGACTAAAACCAAAACGCACATAATTGAGTCTAGAGACATGAGATTCATCAAAGATCTCTTAGGAACACTTCCTATGCAATACATTTGTGTTCACTCAAAAGGATACAAGCTGTATGAGTCTTAATGAGATCCAAGGATCTTGCCTCACGACATGATGGCCGCTGGACGATTTATTGCTAACTGTCTTATGCAGGTACCGACGAAAGTCCATCCACCATCATCATCTACATCAACGACGCATCTGGACAGAAGAAGTAGATCAAGGCAAGAACGATCAAAAGACGATTCTTTGAAGATCACAGTGCATGAAGGAACATTAAATGAAGAATATTATACATTGACACACGAAGTTCAAGACGTCAAATGCAAAAGACCAATCACGGGAGCATCATTGAAATGACCATCCCTTAGGGGGAGATTGTTAGCAATCACTTTCTATTAATTATGAAGTGATGGTCATTTGACCATTTAGATGTAATGTGTCATGTATAATATGTATTTAGCAAAGTGGGCTTGTAGCATTAGAGTCATTAGCTTAATTATATGTGTAATGTATTTATCAAGCCCACTACATAGTTTTCTTTTAAAGCCCATCCAAAGGCCCATTTGGATTGGCTGTGTTTTCATAAAACCACACACACACACACTGCATTATTGTGTGTCTCATTTTCAACATCAGAGAAGAGTGTGTGTGTGTGCAAAGTACCACAAAAGTCAGTGTTTGGTTATCTTCTAAAGTTAATAAACATTTGACTTGAAATTCACCATATGATCCACCACATCTCTTGTTCTTAATGTATATGTTTGTGAGCATCATTGTGTTTGTGTGAAAAAGAAGGTAGTCGACTGTAACAGATAGTCTCAACACCAAATGGTTGACAATGAATAACGCATGCACGACATTCAACGGATGTTACATCCAAGCGGTATACTTTAATTACGTGAATTATATGTACATATGTTTTAATTACCTGAATTTTATATATATATATATATATATATATATATATATATATATATACTTTAATTACTTGAATTATATGTATGTAGGACGGTTTAAGGAAAAGTGGATGTGATGATTTGGATGTGATGACCGAAGCGTTGAACGACTTCAAAACCAAGACCGGAAAAGATTTCAAGAGTGTTGGAGCGTGGAAGGTTTTGATGAATGAAGAAAAATGGAAGGAGACAGTCCAAGTTGGGCAAGCAGGGTCGTCTCATTCGGAAAAGCGGAGAAAGTCATCGGAGGGAGGCAATTATGAGTCGTCTAGTAACGACGTTGATGCTACTGTGTTGCCGGATTTGAACGAGGATAGCACTCCTACTCGACCAAGGAAAGGCAAGGGGAAAAAGAGTGTTTTGGGTGGTGCATCATCGAGGGGGGATGCTTTTGGGGTAGAAGCCGCTGATTACGTTTCAAAGAAAAAGCAAAACATGGAGGAAGCGAATGCGAAGAAGCAAGAACTATTGGACGCACAACTCCAGCATCAAAGGGAGAAGACCGCCAGGAGTGATTTCAAGTTCTTCAACACCTCACACGCACACATCACTGATCCGAAAATGTTAGCGTGGATGCTTGAACAAAAACGGTTGATTGCGGCGAGGCATGGATGGGAGTTTGATGAGTGATTTTATGTAATGGATGATTGTTATGTTTTATTAAATGGTTTTATGTAATGGATGATTTTTATGTTTTATTAAATGGTTTTATTATAAATGTTTGATTAAATTAAATGAAAAAGAAAATAAAAAAATTTGGAAGGGTTGAAAAAGTTATGAATGCCTAAGAAATGAGTTGAAAGGGTTGGTTGGGAGGGTTGAAGGAGTAAAATGAGTTAGAGGGATGTGATTGGACGGATTTTGGAGGGTTAAAATTTTGCACCACATGACTCCTTGTCCCCTAAATAATTTCTTTTGAGGAAGATGACTAAAAAAAAAAGAGGCGTGCATATATACCTTAGACAATTCTAGGTGACGTATGGTCATATTAGTGCTATAAGTTTTGCTATGGGCCAGGCCAATGGAAATTTGTTACAAGTTTCTACTCTATTTTCTTTAGGGCCAATTTCATATCTCCTATCCTCTAATATCCTACATTATGCATTTAATATTTGCATTTTGGACATATATGAAATTAATTATGAAAGTAGGGTGATATATGAAATTAATCATTTTTTATACTAACAGTAATTTTTTTGTAGGGTCTGTATTCTTTTTTGTATTATTTGTATTTTTTTAGTTTGTTTAGAAAATGGAAAAGAAAATAAAATTGGGAGTGAGACCTAAATGAGGAGTTGAAGCTTGTTATGAGTGAGAGGGTATTTTGAAGTGGGAGTATTGAAGTGAGGTGGCACCCGGTGAGGCCAAATGAGGTTTTGCTCCTCACCATACAGGAGGTTTAATCCCATAACCGCATCCCATTTTTCTTCTTGATAGTTCTTTGTGATTCTTTACGATACATAAGCTTTATGTAAGAATTCACTTATCTTTCTTTTTAATTAGCCATTTTTAACTTTTAAAAAGGTACCACAAATTTTTTGTAATTTATAGAGGTGTCATTTCCTTAATCTTCTAGAGGATCAAATATGTACGAGTTCCATACCGGAGATATGGTTTATAATTTGATTGTGCATGATTTTGCTTTGATTTATCTTGCAGTCTTATTTTTGTCTACTCATCATACTAATTAAAGACGCTCATTCTTCTTCGATGTATCTCCAATCAGTTGTGCAATTGCAGGTGCTGTGATATTATTAATCCCCGATCATTGGCTCAGTTTATTTAGTAAGAATATGGGGTATAGTAGCGTTAGCTTTTGTTTGTTCAATAGTATATTATCTGCATTGTTCATTTCATTTTCTGCAGCCGTTTGGGAGTTTAACTTATATGCTAGGGCTTATTCATAAATGGAATGAGTATGATGCAAGTTTGCCTGTGCACTTGTCCAGAATTATATTGCAATAGTTTACCGAATGTTGAGATTATAACATATGTGCTTGATCGAAATGTCAGTTATGTTAGACGACTTCAAACCTATAATTATGCATACGCATTTAGCCACCGTAATTTTGTTGGCAACCTGTGCAAATTCAAAAGAATTAAGGAAAATAAAACATGTATCTATAAATCTTAAACACACTGTATCTTCATAACTACTGTATTTGGAAAGTTTTGAATATCCTTTACACATAATACGTTTTCCATTTTCAGTGGTGTGATAAAGGGTACCTGGTGTACCAAAGATTCTCAGCTGTAACAAAACGCTAACATATATATCTCTATGCCTTGATCCATATATGAGGGAACACTCCACATATAATATGAAAGTGAAGATTACTATATTTCTTAGAAATCAAGTTATTTAGATGAACTACCATTACAAGTTACAAGACTCGCCTCTGTATCACAACGTTTCTTTGCTTACTTCCCAGTGTACGAGAAACTTGGATAAAAGCAAGCGACGTGAAACTCTTCTCCTTGAACTTGTAATGCTATTTTAAACATAATTTCTATGTAAACTTTTATATGTCTATTTACTTCTCCTAGGCAATCGCATCCTTGTTATTTTTCAGTCTCCAATCTGTTGTGCTTCTTCAGTACACGCAGTTTAAAAACTAGTAGCACCTGAAAGGTGGTACCATAGAGGACTCTCAACAGTGCTTTTATTTTTTATATATTTTTTTCTGTGCTCATTTCCGTTTTGTGCTTTCTTTATAGGTTGTACTTCGTTGGAGTTGATTATAATTTGGATGCGCTTAGGATGCTTTTACGTACAATGGGTGCTGAGGGATCAGTGTGTCACTTACTTCAAATTTTCAGTACAGGCTGCAGGCCCTCTGTAGATGGTATCTTGTTCCTCGATTATATTTTTGTATCCTGTCAAACAACATAGTTCATAATGATCATTTTGTAGTTGATTTTGTGTATTCATTTCGGTTTTGAAGACACTGGCCGGTCCTTCATTATAATCTGAACTGTAAACATGGGATGCGAGTGGTGATATATATCTGAATATGTTGTGCTATTCCAGATGCCATATTACTTTATTATTGACTCTGTTTATGTGATAGCAACGGGGTGCGGCGTTAGCATTTGTTTTGCTCAAGTAGTGTATTATAAGCATTGTCCAGTTACAATTTTTCCCCAGAAATCTTGCATTTTAGCAGATGTTTGGGACTTACTCTAGAAGGTTGTAATTCCTATGATCTTTGTCATTTTGTTACAGTTTATATTGTTTTTATCCGATATGTGAAAGGGCTTAACCAAATGCATGTGAAAGTGATTTTGAAAATGGAAAGGGCGCCAAACTAATTGCATTACTAATTACAATATACGGAGTAATATATAATGATGTGAGTTTATTAGTGTCTAATACTTACACGATACTGTATACAGATCACCAAAATATAGACGACGATGATGCAATGGGACTTCCCGAAACATATAGCACCAGGTTACTGCATGTTGATGATCTTATACATAATATGTTCAGCCATGTGCTGAAGTTAGTCTAACTCAGTCTTACATCTCTATAGATTCTATGTAATAAAATTTTGGTTTGGACCCTCAAAATTGTGGTTTAATGTATTACCATTTTATCCACCTCCAAAATGTCTAAGTTTGATCCAGATAACACTACATATTTTCTGCGGACTCCGTACAAGCCCAAGTATATACACATTGCTTTTCAAACAACAATCTTGATGATGTTTACTCGCGCATAATGACAGATTAATTACTTTGAAACTATACATTTAGCTAGCGCACAAAACATGTGTGCGGTTGTTGTCCATAGTAATATTTTCTATTTTCAAATCTTGTCAAAATCTTTGTTGTAACGGCAACCCGAATCACGACAAAAGCTTATTAAAGTGATGTGTAACTATTCACTCGATCCAAAAGGCTAAAATATTCGACTGGCGTGAGGAAAATGTGAAGTAGTTTGATGGATACGTCACATTCTTGCATGATGCTCTCCAGCTGCCACATAAGATCATCTACTTGCTATATATTGACGTTGCGTACGAGGCTGCATAGATATCGCTTTGTAGGTAGGGGCATTGCTATATTTCTTATTCGGAGATCTTTTTGGCGTTACTAATTTGTGTTATTGATTGTGGCAGGTATGGATTAAGAAGATCTTCTGCCTATAGTTTCCTTGTATTCAAGTTTCAAATTGGATTCAAAATCTTGAGTTCAGAATCTAGAGGCAGATTTTTCTGATCTGTGGTAAACATCTGGTTCTTCACTGATATTTTATTTCTTAATTTATTATATGCGTGTATATGTTGTATATTTCAATCTATTGTGAATGTCGAGTCTTCATTTCAGGGGCGGGCATACATTGTTCGCGTTGTGTGCATATGTTTAATAAGGTTACATACAAAAAGGTTTGACGGCTTCACCAACTACTTCTGTCTGGTAAAATTACTAGTACATTTCTGTTCTTCATCATGAGATCATTTTAATCTTTTGAAGTAAATTGATGGTATCGACTGCAATGTTCAATGTAACTAGAGAGTAATAAGTCTTAGTTATGGAACTGATTTCAAGAATCTATTCTTTCTTTTTACACTACACCCGTTCTAATTTTTTTTGCAAACATGATCTTTGCAATTTCAACAACAAATGTAACTTTTTTTCACTACAACATTCGACCCTTTCGGAGGGGACAATTTGGCCCTTTCGGCAGGGACATGTCCCCGCCAATAACTTTCAGCAGGGATATGTCCCCGCCGAAAGGTCCCCGCCACAAGCCCGTTTTTTTCGTTTAGCGAACGGTCAGCGAGACTGTGTGCCAGCTCAGCGCCGTTTTTGTCGTTTAGAGACTGTCGGCGGGGACATGTGCGTCCCCGCCAAAAACGTCCTCGCCCATCTTACATTTTGTTGTAGTTTCAACAAAAAATGTAACTTTTTTTCCCGTTTTCGGCAGACTTTGTGGCAGAACCAGAACCCAAGACCACCAGTTAATGGTACATGGTTGCCCCTAGTCATTAATATAAAACTCAATTTATAACATTACCTGTTTTGTAATTTTTAGGCATTTGCACGAACACTTGCAACATTATGGATATAAATAAGTTAGAATCATTTGTGTATAGGATTTCAGTTTTATTTGAGGTCACTTTTGTAGGTGAAATATGGAGGGAAGCTCATTTATAGATCCAATGCAAGCTCAATACCAAAATCTGTACCAGCTGCCTTTCGAGCAATTTATGGGCCAGGACCAGCCAATTCAAGGCGAACCTCAGATAAACAACTTTACCATGCCAGCATCCAACAACTTTGATGAACTGACAAACATTCTTGGAAATGTTGGAAATGCGAGTCATCTGCAATGGACAGATGAAACGGCAAGGCTCCTGGTCAACATTATTTCATACATAGGAGAGGCTGAGTCATACGATGACAATGCGAGTAGCAGAAAATTGAAGCAGATGCCCATGATAAAAAAGTGGAACGCAATTTCAAATGTGATGAAAGAGAGGGGATACACCTTTTCACCTCAGCAATGTGAGAAAAAGTTTTTGGATATGAAGAGAACATATAACGAACTAGTTGGTTTACTTGGTAGGACCAAAAGCTGGGAAGTTGTTGAGAATCCGATCCTTTTGGACTCTCTTATGATGCCTGCGATTCAAAAAGAGGAGGTTAGAAAGCTTTTGGGGTCAGAGCAGTTACTTTACCGTGAAATGGGGTCTTTTCTTAACGCGGACCGCATGTATCTTCCTCGTGATATGGAGCTTCGTAGGTCTGTATTTAGGAATCTTGACAAAGAAGGAAACCGCAAAGAACTGGTTCGAAATCGAAATCAGAGTAAAAGGAAAGATTTAAGCACTCGTTGGAATGAGGTGGAAGAGAAGAGTTTAGAGATACAGGAAAAGAAGCTTCAGATCGAGAAAGCGAGGTATGAATGGATGTGTGCTAACCGTGATGAAGACTTGAAAGTGGCGAAAATGAGACTGGAAAATGAGAACCTGAGGCTCGAGAATGCACGCTTGGCTTATCAACTGAAGCGCCAAAAAACAGTTCTCAATGTTGATGACAACAACTGAATTAACTCAAGTTTCGTGTTTGTGTGTTTCTTTAAGGTCCTAATAAAACCTTGGGATTTAGCTTTATATTTGTTTAAGTTTCTTTCAAATAAATGACCAAACATAGCCGCTAGTGTTTTCTGGCTTTCTGTTAGGAGACTAGCTAGTTGCAAAAGTTTGGACACTGCATTAGTTTATTGTACTCTGCTGTGGAATGGCAGTACCTTCTTATGTTGCAAATTATCGTTTTTTCTATATATCATATCTGAATCCCTTTGAATATATATGTCTTATGAACTCAAGTTACAATTTGCGAAAGTAGCAGTGTTACAGTTTGTGGAGAAATCCTTTGTTTGGCTGGCTTTCTTATAGTTTCAAAATGATTCAGTATTTTTCTCGATAAGATCATGGTCTTGTTTGTGTTTCGTTTGCTATTTCCAATAGGACCATACCAACCCGCTGTAATCAAAAGGGTTTGAAACGGCTGCCACATGCAGATGTCTGACCCAACATTTCATAGACTTCCTTTAAGGATCAACTGAACCTTGCTAGAAAAAGGTCTGGATATATCAGCTTACTCAATAAGCCTTTTAAAACTAATCACTGTAGAGCTAGGTTCTGAATTAGCCTGGAAATTTAAGGATGACATATTTCCGAGTTAGTTCTTGAATGGAATTACATGTCCTGACAATTCAGGGATGATGGTTTTCTTACATCGACCGGTGATTGTATGCAAATATCTTTTTCAAGATTTTAGTTTGTTAGAGCGGTGGGTACCGTGGTGCCATGGCAAAAAAAGTGTTGCCACGTCAGCAAAAGTCTTTATAACACCAGAAATCCTATGGTACTACATTCTGGCCGTTACCGTTAGCACCAGAAAATGTGGTGCCGTCGTCCATTTTTTTTATTTTTTTTTCATTCACATAATTTAGAGATATATAAAATTAAAATTAAAACACATTAGATTAACTAATAGAAAAAAAATAAAAAATAACTTAGGGACTAACATTGCAAACATATTAAGGACTAGCGATGTAAAAAAAGTGTTAAATGGACTTAAAATGTAAATACTCAAAACAGAAGGCTATAAAATGAAAAAGTACAAAAAAATAAAATAAATAAATAAATAAAATAAGAAAAATAAAAATAAAACCTACTTCTCCTTCTCCCTTCTCCTTCTTGGCTTCTCCTGGCCACCACAGCGCGAGGGCCGACGGCGCCACCCACGTAACCGTGCGCCATCGTCGTTTTTGGGATTCTGACAATATTACATACAATTTGGTACGTACTAACTGATATAGTCTTTCATAACTTCTCTCTTGAATAGTTTTCATATGCCTTCTGCAAATTGTTATACTATCATTGTATTTCTTGTTCCCTTTAGATTGATAATAAGATAACTAAGTTAAATCACAGTCCATAAAATGTGATGTATTTTTAAATGTTTTAAAGCAAGAATGCGTAAAACAATTTAAACAAGATACACAACAAGGTTTTTCTATGTTTAAATTCTTATTTGAAATGAATCAAATTATTTACTATGATTGTTTGAAAAATAACGATCAAAGTTGAAAGACAAAGTATAATGACACAAACAAAAGTAAGTATTTAAGTAAGAACTATGATAACACACCGAATGAGTTCAGAGACATAGTTCTTGGAGGAGTAAATGCTTTCATAAATGTGTATCACATTAATTGTATGAGATGCATTTAATCCATTTCAACATTCTATTTTATAGGAAAAGTTTGAGTGGATACATGTGGTTGATAGAGACGTGTCAAGCATCTAACTAGGAAGGTACACTACAACCTTACTGCTTTCGTCATCTTTTATTTTTAGAATGTGTCCAATCTCACTTTAGGGGGACAATGTTGATAACTTTTTTTGTTACCAACTTTTTTTTTTTTTTTTTTTTTTCTTTTTTACCAACTCTTGTACTTCATTGACTTTCTTTGATAAGTGGCTTTCGCTTATCTTTTCGATAGGCCGCGTAGATCTGAGTTTAAGGCTCGTCCAAGCTTGTCCCCTCAAGAAAAATCTCATCCCTTTTGTATTGCTAAGCTCCTTAATTAATTCATTATACAACTTTGTTATCAATTCATTTTGTTATCGATTTAGTTCCTTATTGGTAGCTCAATATATGGAACATTGGTGATGGGGTTCAATGATTCAGGGGCGGCTCAACCTTTTTGGTGGCATAAGTGAAATTCAAAAATGCGTCTTTCCGTTAAACCTTTTTTTAATTATTATTTTGCTTAATATTAGTTATTCGATTTATTTGATTAATAGAACATCCAACTATGAAACAAAAATCCATGATAATCTAAAGCTGATTGAAACTTGAGAAAAAAAAATATTTAAAGTGAAAAAAAACCAGACTATGTTTTTCTAATAATCTAGAAGTAGGCAAAAGAATTGAAACACGAGTGAGGCTTGTTCATGTTTGTTAGATTAGGTTTAATTGAACATACGAACTAATATGAACACTTAAACGAACATGCATTGGTGTTCATGTTTATTATTGAAAAATACAACATTTGTGTTTGTTTAGCAAGACAATATTTATAAGGGATTCTTGAAACATTTAATTTGTTTACAGTATAAGCTAAAAGTAATTCAAATTTGTAGCATTAGATGAGCTTAATCCATCATTTTGCAATATTATAAAAAGAGACAATTAACCGTGCATAGCGATGATAGTGTATAGTAGCATTAATTTGAGTATGCAATTCTTTTTATGTCTATATCGGTGTGGAGTGAGTGAGAGTGAAAAATGTTATTGGTTGAAATTGTAATTAAATAATTAAATATTTAATAGTTGCATTGTCATTTATAAGTAGAGATATTTTAGTGCCCGTTTGGTTGGGAGGTTTGGGTTGGGTTGAAGTTATGATGGTAAAAAAGGATTGTTTGGTATGTACACATAGGTTTAGAAAATAGGACTCAATGCACAATATTTGGGATCTATTAATACGGACATAAGGTTGGTGTTTCTGAAAAGCTACCCTTGGTGGCCCACTAGCTCACTCACATATTTGTTTAAGGGTAAATTGCAAAAATGGTTTCTAAAGTAACGCAAATGCGTAAGGAATACACCGAGAGAAATTTTGTTGCAAAAACGACATTAATGTTTCATTTTTTTTTTGCAAAACAGCCACTGAGAGCTAACTTTCGTTATTTTCCTCGTTAAGTGCCATGTCACTAAGGGTAGTATTGTCATTTCACTCCCTTTCCCACCAATCAGCTCAGTTTCCAGAGTTTTGTTTTACAAATTTAGTCCTTTAAAGCAATAGTTTATATTTGTGTTTCAATTTCATCCATGAACATTAATTTCACAAGTAAAGATCTTGAGAATGGTTACATTTTGGCAAAATCGAGCACACAGTACCCCGATCCCTGATTTAGGAATCCTTTATGGTAAGCATACTCTGTTCTATTTTCGTGTTTCCATTTAAACTTGTTACTGTTTCTGGAAGTTATTGATGTTTTATGTGTTGCACGGATTTGAATGAAACCATGTTTACTTTGCAAATCCATCACAATGGTGAATTTACCTCACCACCAAGAAGAAGATATCTTTTTGGAGATACAGATTGGTTTGACGGAGTTCACTGTGACATTTTCTCCATGGACTTATTGGGTGAAATGTTACAGGATTTAGGTTACACGGATCGTACCCTTGTGTTTACTCACTTTAGGATACCTGGGGAGTCATTGGATGATGGTTTGCTACCACTAATGTCTGACAAAGATGCAAGGAGACTTGTGGAGTATGTTCCTAGATTTGGAGAATTGGAGTTGTATATTGAAACCGGTGTTTCATTGGTAGAGTGTCAGATGATGCAGCGAATGATGAGCAAGGGCAAGGGTGTAGTGATAGAAGAAATTGTGGATCATGATGTCAATGATGCTGTTGGAAAGGATCTTGATGGTGAGACTAGAAACAGTGGGAAATTACCATTGTTAGAGTGGCATAATACAAGCTAACCTGAGAAGGTTGGACCTGTTTATGATACTGATTCTGACAATGAGTTTCCACCAACATTTTGTGTAGAAAAAATGGTTGCAAATCATACAAAAAGGCTGAGTGATGAGATTCAGGAGGTTATTGGAAGAGATTGACCAAGAGTTTATGGTGGAGGATTCAAGTGAGGATTCCCTAGAGTATACAGATGTGCTCGATTTTGATGATGCGGATTATGACACAGATGATGGTGTTACCATTAGTGGAAAGGAAGGGGATCGAGAGACTTGGATTAGTGATGAAGAGGAGGATCAAGTAATAGATGATGAATGACAAGATGATCCATACCATTTAGTTGATGAACCTGAAGAGCCTGAAGAGATTAGTGACATGTTTGCTGAAATTGATCAAGCATTGGATGAACTTGATGACGTAGTAGCAGTTGAAGAAGTAACAGAGATGTATGCTATTTTTGCTGAACCAATTAGTTTTAGTGTGGCTCCATTTGAGGTCGTTGCTGAAGAAATGTTTGCAACAGAGGATGTTGATGGTGAACAATTAGTTTGTGATGGGGCTGTGATTTCAGATGATCTATGTGCTGAAGTAGTTGGACAGGAGGGATTTATCTCAGCTGTTGATGGAGATGTGATTACAAATAAAGTGGTTGCTAAACAAGGAGATGAGCCAGATGAAGTGCTTGCAAAAAATGGAGTTGGGCAAGATGGAGTGGTTGCAGACGAAAAGTTTGAAGACCAAGGAAGATCAATCAAGAGGAGAAGACTGATGGCTGACAAGAAAACTAAGGATTATGCTGAATAATGCTTTTGCTTTTATGTTTACTTCAACAAATTGTTATACTTCTGCTATGGTGTTGTAGTGGAAGATTATAACAATATCTAATTGTTCTATACTTTATCTACTGGTTGTGTAATAAGTCACTAGGGTAAATGCTTGCATAACCTTTTCTCTAATCTAATGGAAGCCAACAAATTAGGCAATTTTGGGTAATTGTGTGCATGTATATTCATTTGCAAAAGTCAAACAGGACTGTCAATTTGGGCAATTCTGGGTAATTTTGTGCATGTACATTCATGTGCAAAAGTCAAACAGGATTGTCAATTTGGGCAATTTTTGGGTAATTTTGTGCGTGTATATTCATTTGCAAAAGTTAAACAGGATTGTCAATTTGGGCCAATTTTGGGTAATTGTGTGCATGTACATTCATTTGCAAAAGTCAAACAGGATTGTCAATTTGGGCAATTTTGGGTAATTACTGCGAAAAGATAACAAGTAACCAAATGATCAGTTAAATTTACAACCATACAGTTAACCATTCACCAAAAAGATCGGGTACATAAACCACTACAATCAAAAGACATACATTAAGCTAAGACACTACATTAACTGCCACAAAAGGCCAAACACCATCCTCAAACCCAGCAACCTCCAAGAGCGACATAAAGCCATTTCCTTCAAACGGACCCATCACATTTCCGGCAGCATCCACAGGTGGAGGCGGCACCAGGCTCTGGTACTCCATCGGAGCAGAAATGGTAACATAACCCGAAGTGGTGGGGTTCATGAGTTTTTGTCTTTTAGTGTTTTTACGAGTACCACCCCCAACAGGGATGTTACAGAGAACGCCACCATGAGTCCAGTATCTATGACAGCTTTTGCAAAAGTGACGAGGCTGTGAAGTGGTGTTGTTGTTGTAGTAACAGAATTTTGTGTCTTGTGATTGACAACGTGGACATGGACGTTGTTGTGGGAGTTGTTTCTTTGTGGTGGTGATCAAAGTTGATGTTTCTTGGTGGTTGTTGGTGGTGGTGGTTGTGGTTATAGTGGTGGTGATTATTGCGATGTTTGGTGAATGTGGTGGTGATGATTGCATTTTGGAATACCGTTTTATTTTGGTTGTCGAGTCGTGGTTTAGAAGCTGGGTTGTATTTGGGGGGTTTATGGGTGCAAACATGAGAATTTACTTTGCAAATTTAGCCATTGAGGTCATGTCGCATTGATATCGCAAGTTGTTTGGCGGCAATTTAATAAGTATGAACAGTGAAATGGCAATAATACCCTCAGTGACGTGGCACTTAATGAGGAAAATAACGAAAGTTAGCTCTCAGTGGCTGTTTTGCAAAAAAATGAAATATTAATGTCGTTTTTGCAACAAAATTTCTCTCGGTGTATTCCTTGCGCATTTGGGATACTTTAGGGACCATTTTTGCAATATACCCTTTGTTTAAAGTGTCTCTTTTTCAATTAAATATATAGGACATTTATGTTAAATTATAAAAATCATTTTTATTTTAACTTATAAAATAATATTATTATTTTCTCTCACCTACGTCAAATCAAAATCCAAATTCAAATCAAAATCCTAAAACCCATTTACAAATCAAACGGGCCCTTAGTCTAACAATATTACTATTTTTTTAGGTTTTTAAGTTTTAAAAAAATGTATTTTCTCTCTATATGTATCATAGATAGATCTAGTTCGTTTTTCTTAAATAAGGACTTAGTTTTTTGTAAATATTTTATGGACCTAAAAAGTGAGCAAAAACTAAGCAAACATCCTTAATACATTTAGCAAGTTTAGCAATTAGAGCCTTAATATATCGAGACCTCAAAATGTTGCCTAAATCGAAGCCTTAGAATGCATAAAGGCGTTACGAAAAAAAGGGGCTTTAAATATCTGCGAGCCTATAGCGCTAGCTTTAGTGGTTTTACCCTTAAGCCACCATTGGAAAAACTTAGGAAAGAGCAAGAGAGTAGGGTGGAAATGAGCCGAGCGGCTCGCGAAAAGCTCATGATCGAATCGGTAAAAAGATCGAATAAGTCGAGCCTAAACGAGTTTGAGCCTAATTTGCAGCTCATTTATTAAATACCAAGAATCGACTTTTAACACCTTCTGGAGGTCGAGGTTCATGAAAATATAAGATATTCATGTTTGGTTTTAGAGAGAGAGTAGAGAGAAGGTGGAGATAATGAAAACCGGATTTTATTGCTTTGGATAAGATTTTCACAGCCACACCCCACAAGTGAAGTCTTGTGGGGTATTTAAATGCCAAACATGACAACTTTAAGAGTATTACATTATCAGTCGTTGCACTTTATGCATACTAGTTGTCTATTTCCAATTCACGTAAATATCGTCCAGCTTCGTTTCTAACAATCTCCCTCCAGCTGGAGATATACGTGAATTGGTTACAATGATTCCTAACAAGTACATAAAACAATGAATACAATGCTGAGGTAGAGCAGTTTCCTTTCTTTTGAGGATGACTTCACAGCTCTTGATCTTCTCGAATCTTTCTCAGCTTGCTTTACTTGCCGGATCACTGTAATTCTCTAATTGGGTTATTACTCCCTCCCAATTAGTGAGGCATTTTCTTTTACATGCTCCCTCCCAAATTGACAACCCGTTTGATATAGCCCTGATGCTTGTAGAAGAAGTTTCTCTGAAATCTTGCCAAATTGTCTTCAGTCTCTTGCACAGCGGAAAATGGATTATAGACTGACGACTTGTAACTTCTTCACAGGTTTCTTTGGGGAGCATCATATCGACATCTTCAGCTCACTTAGAATGCTTCCAGTTCTTCAATAAACAGCCCCGATGTACACATTTCATACATTTTTTATTATAAAAATTATTATTTTTTTTTGCAATTGCGAGATGAAGGACCAATTGCGAAAGGTTGCTTGAATTGCGAAATATTGTTGAATTGCGAAGGATGGTGAATTGCGAAATCAGCTCCAATTGCGAGACCAATTGCGTGACCAATTGCGAGAATGACCGAATTCCGAAACCAATTGCGAAATAAATTCCGAAATCAATTTCGAAAGAGCACCTATCACAATCTTATACAAGAATGCGATATTTTCTGATTTGCGAGAGGCTTGTGAATTGCGAGAGGCAGCAATTGCGAGAGGCAGAAGCAATTGCGAGAGAGTGGCAATTTCGAAACTTTCCAACCACTCTTGACTTTTTGGCAGACCAATAATTCACTGACTTATCCAAAAGTAGATCTAACCACTCTTCACCAACAGTTACCAATAATTCTTATGAAAGAATTTCTGGAAAAACTGATGAAGATCCACCAAAAATAACGCAAATCCCACACCCTTCGAATCCCGTTTTCACGATTAAAACACCGCAAAAACCACTAAAAAACTCTCGTACAGCTAATAACAAGACCAAAAGCTTGAAGCTTTTTATCAAAAACTTTCTAAACACCTCGAAAAACACAAAAAGCTTCAACCTTTTTTCACAAAAATCACATTATTAACTACTGATGAACAGTAACGAGATAAAACACACCCAAATCTTGATTTATCACCTCAAAATACACCACGATTCGCCAAGAATCTCCCAAGTTTGCTCATGATACCAATTGTAAATACCAAGAATCGTCTTTTAACACCTTCTGGAGGTCGAGGTTCATGAAAATAGAAGAGATTCATGTTTGGTTTTAGAGAGAGAGTAGAGAGAAGGTGGAGATAATGAAAACCAGATTTTATTGCTTTGGATAAGATTTTCACAGCCACACCCCACAAGTGAAGACTTGTGGGGTATTTAAATGCCATACAAGACAACTATTAGAGTATTACATTATCAGTCCTTGCACTTTATGCATACTAGTTGTCTATTTCCAATTCACGTAAATATCGTCCAGCTTCGTTTCTAACAATCTCCCTCCAGCTGGAGATATACGTGAATTGGTTACAATGATTCCTAACAAGTACATAAAACGATGAATACAATGCTGAGGTAGAGCAGTTTCCTTTCTTTTGAGGATGACTTCACAGCTCTTGATCTTCTCGAATCTTTCTCAGCTTGCTTTACTTGCCGGATCACTGTAATTCTCTAATTGGGTTATTACTCCCTCCCAATTAGTGAGGCATTTTCTTTTACATGCTCCCTCCCAAATTGACAACCCGTTTGATATAGCCCTGATGCTTGTAGAAGAAGTTTCTCTGAAATCTTGCCAAATTGTCTTCAGTCTCTTGCACAGCGGAAAATGGATTATAGACTGATGACTTGTAACTTCTTCACAGGTTTCTTTGGGGAGCATCATATCGACATCTTCAGCTCACTTAGAATGCTTCCAGTTCTTCAATAAACAGCCCCGATGTACACATTTCATACAATTTTTTTTTATTTTATTATTATTATTATTATTATTATTATTTTTTTTTTTTTTGATGTTTAAGCTTTTCTTGTATTTCACATATAACACACAGTGAACCACTCCTCACAAATGAGGATAAGGTACTTTATATAGTACATGCAATTTGCCCTAAAGGCTTTTGGTGTGGGCTTGAGTCCATTGGATTGGACTTTTACATATAACACTAAGTCTAACATAAGCCCATATTATACAAAGTTCTAACAAGAGTGAATGTCCATCACTTTAACTATAAAATTATAGCTAACAATCTCCCCCTAAGGGATGGTCATTCAAACTTATGCACTACGTGATTAGATCTTTAGACTTGTGGGTCTTTGAACTTTGTGATTCTTCGTTCCTTCATGCATTGTGATCTTCATCGTATCGTCTTTTGGATTGTTCTTTGCCTTGATCAACATCTTCATGTATTCACAGCGTTTATTCTTCCAATGTAGATGTTGAGACATACGATGATGTTTGGACTTTCTTCAGTACCTGCATAAAACAGTTAGCAATAAATCGTCCAGCTCTTCCAGGTTCAGATCTCATTATGACACTTACAACTTATGTCCTATTTGGCGAACACAAGTGTATTTTATTGGAAGTGTTCCTAAGAGATCTTTGATGAATCACATAGCTCTAGACTCAATTATGTGCGTTTTGGTTTTAGACGTCAGAGGCGTGGAGCATAGTGCCACCTTTTCAATATCAACACATCTCGGAATGAGAGGTCGATAGATTATGCATTGATCTCCGTGAGAAATGAAACAAATATCTTTTAAGAGATATCTGAGTGGCTGGGAGGGGTTTGTGCACCGCGTCACTGGGTCCATGACGTCTTGTCTTCAATATCAGTATCACCTTAGTGAGTACCGATAACATATGTATTGACCCGGTTTCTTTCCTAAGTTTTCATGGAGGGCTATTTCTTTTCACCCTTACAAAAACTTTTCTTTTCATTCTTCAACCCCTTCTTTCTCCTTTCTCATTTGCTCTTTTTTTCAATCTTACCTAAGGACTTCTAATTCTAGACTATTGGAATTGTCCTTGGGTAGATCCCTCCGGTTCTGGCGGATCATTAGACATTACCTAACCATAATCACCTTATTACACCATGATTATCCAAGATTTGTTGATCGCATGCCATAAAACCATTTGTGAAAATCTCTCAAAGTGTTTATGAGAAAAACACATTTAGTTAGCACTTCGAGAGTTTTGCATTTTCTGAAATACTCCCCCTTCACATGTGCTCATGCATTTTAAGATAAAATTGCACATGTTGGGTAGAGTTCGCACATTTAATGATCGATTTTCGATGAACATGACCTTCGCGAGACACGCTTACATCACTAGATAGACTAGCTTGAAATTATTACCCGTCCCGGTCATATTCAATGATCATCTCTCGAATTGGTACATTCTACTCAGACAAGTCCTTTGCGAGACATGCTTGCATCACTGAATAAATTCAGCTTGAAATTATTACCCGTCCTGGTCATGTCTTTTCGATAACTGATAGTTAGTTTTCGTCAATTCGAGGGTTAAACTGAGTCTTTCTGATGAGCTCCTTTGAGATTCGAACCATGATCACATTTTAATCACATTTCTCCCCCTCAAAAATAGCATTTCGATGGTATTTTTGATACCGTTTGATTAAATCGTTGTTTTTTGAAAGCTAATAGGGAGAAACGATGTTGCATGAACTTTTTGGAACAAATTTCTGTTTTGAATACTCCCCCTTAAAACTTGCATTGGTTTTGACATTTTGAAAACTTTGGAGCAAGTAGGGAGTAACGATTTGAAAATCTTAAACAAAATTTTTGAAAAGTTTTGAAAAACCTTTTGAGAAATTTTGAGTAAAATTTTGCTTAAGATTAAGAAGTTTGATTTGATAAACTTAGCGTGAAAACTTCTTTTCTTTCAGGATTGTTGCAATTAAAGTGTACAACAGGGTCCTTTCTTTGAAAAACGGGTTATGCACTGTTATGTGTACATAAGCCAAAACGTTGAAGCTCGGGTTGTAAGCTGAAATACTTACAAGCCATAATTTTTAGGATAAGCGATCGAAATTTTTGATGAAGCACCTTCCTTTCTTTGAAGATCGGGTCCTGAACTGATGTGTTCAGAAGCCATTAAATTAAGCGCGAGTTCCGTACTGATGTGCACGAAAGCCATTAATGAAGCGCGGATACCAATTGTAAATACCAAGAATCGACTTTTAACACCTTCTGGAGGTCGAGGTTCATGAAAATATAAGAGATTCATGTTTGGTTTTAGAGAGAGAGTAGAGAGAAGGTGGAGATAATGAAAACCGGATTTTATTGCTTTGGATAAGATTTTCACAGCCACACCCCACAAGTGAAGACTTGTAGGGTATTTAAATGCCAAACATGAAAACTTTAAGAGTATTACATTATCAGTCCTTGCACTTTATGCATACTAGTTGTCTATTTCCAATTCACGTAAATATCGTCCAGCTTCGTTTCTAACACATTTATTAATCGAGCTCGGCTTTATATACAAAGCTCGACTAGACTCGTGAGCCTAAATGACACTAATATTTTAAAGATTTAACATATATAATAATTTATACATATGTATTATAAGCGAGATTATTACCGAACTCAATAACAAGCTTATTAACGAGCTCAAATAGATATACTACGAGTCGAGCTCGAGCCAAGCTTTAATTTTTCATTACCGCATCGTAAAAGCGAGCTGAGCCCAAGACGAGCTTGAGACTGTATAATATACCACGAGTCAAACTCGTGCTTAAGAAACAAGGCTCGAATCAAGCTGACCTCAAGCTCGAGCTTTATAAAACTAAAACAAGCCGAGCTCGGGCTCTGGCAGGCTCGATCTCGACTCGACTCGTTTCCACCCCTAGGCAAGACCTATCTAGAGCTCAAGAAGCTGTTGACCCGTCGTCAAAGTCCTGAAGTCCATGCTTTTGAGGCCTCCACTCTCAATAAATCCAGTGACACACTACGTGAAAATATGTTCAAGTGTTAACGCAACAGTGAAAATTAATTAGCTTGCTAATGAAGGATTGATTGCAAAAAATTTCATATTTCCACAAACATGTTTTAAGAGCATTATTGCATTTCATGCATTACAAACATGAAAATTGAAGACATATGGAATTTAATTTGCTTGGGGTTGTGTTTCGGGAATGGTCAGTCGACACAAGAAGTTATACAGAGTTATGGTTTCTCCGCCTATTCGGAGAATTTGCAGCTTAAGTTGGAGAAACATCCAAAAATACGACTGAAGATATTTAGTATTATTCATATCATGTAAAATCATGTTTTGAGCGATGTATGAAAACCCGGTTTTTTATCGACCTTATTTAATCGCTGATAAAACCGGTTGAACCGCCAAGTCGAACTGGTTCTATACATATATATACTTTTTTTCCCATATTTAATATGTAGAGATGCATGATCTTATGCTTTATCCCCGATTTAATTTCTAAAATTTGATTGAACCGATAAAAAATATTAAGACTCAATAAGTTTTGTTTTTAAGTTTTATATCTATAAAAATATAGCAAAGATTTGCAACAATAATCAACTTATAATTCAAAATTATAACATTATATATTAAAACTATATTAGTTGGTGTTTCCAAGAAATTTTATACGGAGTAACTCTAATTTACTATTTTACGAAATTTTAACTTAATTCTCTCAGCTTCAACTTGTCAATTAAATTTAGGAAGATTGATGGAAAAATTAAGGGTTTATTAAATTTTTGATAAAAAGTCATGACCCGGCCGAGTTTAATCAAACCGGGTCAATAAAAAACTGTCGGTTCAATCCGGTTCTCAAACAAGCAAAAATTGATCAGTCATGTTCACCGAGCTGGTTGCCGGTTGAACCGGCCGGGTCAACTGGGTTTTAAGACATTGGTTTTGAGACGCTTTGGCATCAAAGTTTTATGATATATAACTGGACGCTTTTTTTTACAGTTTTCTCAGTTTTTATGAATAAAAATTATTAGAGCAGATCGCGAAAATATATAATATCAAAATCATTGATACTTTTCGTTTTATAATCAATATAATCAAAAAGTTCATGCTGAGCACATCCTCCACTTATAGAAATGATCGGTTGTATACACGTAATAAATTACAGCCTGGGGACAAAATTAAATAAATTATAAACTATATAAACAGGGAAATAAACTTTGAAAATAAAAATGAAACAACTATAATATCCCAGCCTGTAATTTGGAGAATGCCAACTATTAATTCTTGAGCACGAAAAATAAACAACTTAACTAAAATAAAACTATATTGTCATGTCCTAATTGTCTTGTGAAAACTAAGTATCTTTGGCACAAGTAGGAGCTGGAGCGGATCGCTGGAGCGGGTTGCTGGAGCTGGTTGCTGGAGCATGTGGCTGGAGCTTTTTTTTACATGCTAGTACAACTAGCATTTCATTTAGTAGCTTATTTTTTTAACAAGCTCCTTCAAGCCGTGTCAGCCAAACGAGACTTATTTTCAATTGTGGCTTATTTTTCAAAAAAAATAAGTTCATGCTACGATAAGCTCTGATAAGCTCGTGCGCCAAACATAGCCTAAATATCTTTGTTCACAAATCTTTTTGCTAAAACAGGTAAATACAATAAAATCTTTTTTGTTTCCCATATATTATACTTTTATTTCGTTACTATTTTCGTTGTAAAATGTCTCTATACAAAAACACGCTCCTCTTGGATGAGAATATAAATTTACAAATTGATATATAGTTTTATTATACATTAAAAGTCTCTGGTCAAACAATTATTGGTTCATTCGTCATCAAAGCAAGCATGGTTAAGTTATTTGTCATGATAGTTGCATATCTATTAATTTAAGAAATATTATAATCTCTCCTATGACCTGAAAACATATAAGCATTGACAATTCTTTACAAGACACAAGAAATAATTGCCTTATTTATATAAAAATCTATTTAGTAGTGTTTAAAAATGAGAGAGAAAAAAAAAAAAGACAACTAATTAACAACAGGACAATCAAATATGTTTGGAAATGATTTTTCCTTGTATCTCTCTATGCATCCTAGATAATCCCTCCCCCGTTAGAAAAAGAATACTACTATAAAACATCATTAGGTCTTCATTTTCAACATAGAATCAAGTCATCAACTCTCCAATCTTGAACAAATTCTCTTTGTTCTTTTACGAAGAGCAACCTTTTGCTTCATTCTTTTTAAATCTTCAAGTAAACAAAAAAGAGACATGGGTGGTTGTTATAGTGGCATGAAAAACGCGATTAGTAACGGCCTTGCACCTCAAGAAAAGAAGGATGAGATCATCTCGAAAGAAGTGGACTTGCCCAAGGAAGAAAATACTACTTCCGAAGTGACAACACTTCCTAAGGAGGAGGTCTCATGTGAGGAGACTAAACCTGAGGCGTCCATGCCTAAAGAGGAGACCGCGTCTGAGGTAGTGACCCTACCAAAGGAGGATACGACCTCTAAGGTTGTGACCTTGATTAAGGAAGAGATCAACCTAGAGGTCGTAGAGCCTCTTAAGGAGGACACTACCTCTAAGGTGGTCTCATTGGCTAAAGACATAGCTTCTGAGGTGGCCGCGCCTTGTAAGGAGGATTCCACCCCGGAGGTTGTGGTAGTTAAGAAGGAAATCCCCGCGGAAGTTGTCAAGGAAGCATCCAAGGAGATTGAAAAAATTGCTGATGAGGTATGAACTTTGCTTCATTTTTTTAATGTCTCTAATATCATGTTCTATAATCAATTATTCCTTATCGTAATGGCTTAATTTATGGAGTATGTATCTTAATTATATTTCCACTAAACTTTACACATTAATAATATGTTTAGGTCAGGTGATTGTTTCAAACATATTGCTCGTCTTGTATATAATCGTTATGAAAAGTTTGTTCCTAGCACATTATACTTTTATGACCGACTTAAATATTTCACATCTGTATCACTCACAAATATTATTCATCTTCATTCATAAAACTTTAAAATTGGTGTAATTGCCTTAAATAATTGCGTTGAGTTTCAATAACATTTTTGTGAAAAATATTGTAAGATAATATAAATCATATATGTTGTCGTAATCAACTAGGGATCTTTGGAAAGTTAATATATTGGCCGGCCTAATTTGTATGTTTCGAAAAATCATGAGAATCTTTATAAATATACCCTTTTAATATTAGGCTTTGGGCCTTTGAGCCCATTGGGCCTCTAATACATAAACTTAGCGTCCGAGTATATTCGTCTATCAAATTGATTTGAAGACTTATATGAGTACAAAATTTCATAGTTTACAATTCTATATTACTACGTAGATTATATATTTGGTTCTATATATATGATTAGACATGATGTTTAACCGAATAGCATTAAGTATTTGACTCTTTAGCTCCTTTTTTTTTTTTTTTTTTGATGTCGGCTATATATCGAAAAACCTACAAACTAGCAAAAACCTAGAAAGCAGGAAATACTATAGAAAGTAAACTTGGAGTTACAAAACAAGCCATTATTATCTAGCCATATTTTCCAATCTAAGACTAGTTCTCGTCTCACCATATATGTTTTGTATATGTTAGTTATCCATGCATGATTATTCATAAGTTTCCCATTGCTGATTAATACTATGAAATTACAGAAAAAGACAGTCGAGGAGAAGGCTGCACCAAAGGGAGAAGAGACTAAGGCGGCCGAAACAAAAAAGGAAGAACCCAAAGCTGTCGAAACTTAAAAGTAAGAGCTCAAAGCTGCCGAGGAACGAAAAAGTTGAACTAAAAACCCATTTGCTTAATTTGGACAGTTTCTCATTTGTGTGAGTTGTCAATGAGTTATTTAATGATTCCATATCCATGTACCCAAGCACCTACTATCGCATCATGTCATTTTCTGTTGTTTGGTTGATTAAAGCATTGAAAATTGTTTAATTCGTTTTGTTTTGGTTTTAACCATGAAAATCAAATTCTATATAATCATAACAAGATGTCTTAATTGAATGTTCAACTCATCAAGTTCACCTAATTTTTTTCCGAGCTTTTAAAAACGTCCTTTATCTTGATATATTTGGCCATTAACTTTGCTTGAAAATAAAACTCATTGAGGTGGTACTTCCACATTATTTTGATTCATCCTATACCAACATATTATGTTTGATATCAAACTCAAGAAGTTGAGTTGATGCATATGATCTATACGAATTTTTACAAATAGTCTACGCTTTAAATAGAAGTTAATGCAGCTTAGAGCAAAACAGCTAAAATGCATATGTTTGAAATTAGAGCAAAACAGTGAAAATGCATACGTTTGAAGTTTAGACTCTAAATACATATGGCATGACGGCATATGCACTACATAACTGGCCGGCCAAAATGTTGCCAAGAGACGAGAGTACAATTTGAACGTTAAATATTGTCTTGTTCGAAATCATTATGCTTTATTACTTCAAAGATTTTTTGCAGTAACACTTTTATTTGGGAAAATTTCAAGTGTGACCCAAGATAACATTTAATTCTAGAGCAAATGGCACAAAAAGTTATTCAACTTAGTCACTTTCAAACATTTTTTTTTCTTTGCATAAAAAGGTATCCAACTTATTTGTTTGACCAATTTGGGTATTTTCGTTAAATATTTATCGACCATCCATTTAGTTTTGCATTTCAAGTCTACCGCCGCTGCCACCGCCACCAAGCATCGTCGCCGCCACCAATCATCGTCGCCACCACCAACCCTGCCAACCACCATCACTACCAAGCACCGCCTCCACCACCAACCCCACCCACCACCGTAGCAAACCACCAGCCCCATCCACCATCACCGCAAACCACCATCTCCACCCACCACCACCACCGACCATCGTCACCACCACCAACCCCACTCACCAATACCACCACTAACCACCTTCACCACCACCAACCCCCACCCATCATCGATTAAGCCCAACACCACTGAACATTGTCATCATTGCCACTATCATCCCTAATCAACACCGTCGTCATTACCAACGTAGCCCACTGCCGCCATCACCACCATACCTAACCAACACCACCATCAGTGGTGAAGCTTGGAATTTTTAAGTGGGGGGTCGGGATCTAATTTTTTTTTCCTAAGGCTATTTTTCAGGTATACCAAAATTTTCGGGGGGTCGAAACCGAATATACCAAAATTTTTCTACATGAAAACTATACACCCCTACATCGCAAAAAAAATTTCTGGGGGTCGGGCGCCCCCCCCCCCCCCCCCCGCGCGGCCCCTTAATAGCTGCGCCACTGCCGCCATCACCACCATACCTAACCAACACCACCATCTGTGGTTGGTGGTGGTGAATGGGTGATGATTGTGGTTTGTGGTGGTGGTGGGTGGGGTTGGTGATTTTCGGCGGTGGTAGGTGGGGTTGGTGGTGGAGATGGTGGTGGGAAGGGTTGGTGGTGGCAATGATGATTGGTGGTGGTGGCAGCGACAGTGGACTTGAAATATAAAACTTAACGGATGGTCGTTAAATATTTAACAAAGATACTCAAATTGATAAAAAAAAAAAAAAAAGTTGGGTACCTTTTTATGCAAAGAAAAAAGTGTGAAACTTTAATTGAAAATGACCCTTAAGTTGAGTACATTTTTATGTCATTTGCCCTTAATTTTAACTTGACTCAACTTTGTGACATATTGCTAAAATTAAAACACTGAATCACGTTTTGCCGAGTTTACCCTTCTGCACCTACTCCACAGTTATTTATCATATATTTATCATTTAATTTAATAGTCTACTACTCCCACAACGTCACATGATAGGCCCCCATGACATTTGAAAAGGCTAGACTTGAAAAGGCTAGAGGTTATGTGTAACACCACCATCCGAGAACGGGTCAAATGTCACATTTATGGTCTCAAACAGAACATACGCAAACGGAAGACTTTAATAGTACAATGGTTACAAAAATATTATAAGGGGTAATAATAATGTAATCAATCTGAGCATAACAACTTCCAAAACTAAGATACAAACTAAGTCAAAATGAAAACTCTAAGTCCAACTCTAATCCATGGGGAGCTATCAACAATGCAGTCCACTAAGAGATCCTAAGCACTCTTCACTCAAAACCCAGCTTCCCTCTTAAAACCTGCCGCAGGAAAAGAAAATGCGATTGAGCTTAAAAAACCCAGTGAACAGATACATATAATGAAAGGTAATAAGCAAACGAATGAACGAAACGAAACTAAGGAAACCTGCTGAACAAGATACCATAAGTCATGAGAAAATAAATGAATGAATAAGGAATCAGAAATAACAAAGGAATGCCCACGAGCCTTAAACAGATATGTCTAGACATGATATATGAATAAACCCGAAACAGATAAACATAATCATAATCATAATCATAGCAAAGTCATAGCAAAGTGTACATGGAGTAGCTAGCTCACAATGTACCGGAAGTGAAATGGGGTGTATGGCACACACACAATCCATTCACTAAATAACTGAACTAAACAAAGTACCTAGGATGCATCCATACGCTCCCTGCAAAACAGATATACATATACAAGTTCGAGACTATGCATACGTACGCTAACATAATAATAATAAGTATGGCGGCCATGGTTGCTATATAGCATAAGTGGGAACGTTGTGGACTAATCACACCTCCCCAGAACAATGTTATGCCATAGGTGCCTCTATGACATGATCATGGTACCTCCATGACTAGTTCAAAACAAAAAGCTTGGGCAATAGAATGAAATAGATGATACAAATAAAGCATAAAGGATAATTATCAATTATCCAACAAAGATAGTACCAACTGAATGAATCATATCAACAGAATAGCAAATGCATAATAATCAAATGTGGATCATAAATCAGAATAGCAAAACGGTAAATGAAATAGAGTAAAAATCATGAGAATTCTTTAAGGAAAAGTTATAGTACAAATAGGTTAAGTAATTGTGAAAATCATTTAAACACTAGTTTCATAAATGTATTCTTTTAAAAGCAGTTTTCATAAAAGTCATTAAACCTTCATATAAAAGTGGTATCGCATCGGTTTCATAGCAATCATTTTAAAACAGTTTTTCACAAAACGTTATCATGATATATTTAAGAAAGGTTTTCACACGACGTTATAATATCAATTGAATTTACAAAGTATCAAAGGATTCGAATACTGAAGTCACAGGAGATAACGAATAAATCATATCAGACAAAACAACCAAACGAATATCAAATGGATCATAAATCAGAATATCAAACATCAAGGAATCAAGTCATGAGATACCCTTACTGAGAAAGGGCAAAATATATGTACCTTAATGCGTATGAAAGGGAAGCAAACGAATGAATGAACACATGGAAACAACGTCACGCCTCTTCAAATGATCTACATGAAATAAGGATCACTTAATACTTATATGTTTATTTCATAAGTTACAAATGGTTTTTAATGATTTATACTTATAGTTATACTCATAACTTATTTTAGGTTTATTTTACAAATCTGAGTCAGTTTCTCACGAATTCTAAGACACATCAAATTAACTCAAGAGACTCTCCCAATTTTTTATGAGGTTCTCACATGAGTTAAGTAGTTACTCAAATTTTTACAGATTTTATTAATAAGTGTAAGTACCCTTTAAAAATTCATCTTTCCAGACCTACCTAGAAAATAACTGAACAGAAACCCAGAAAGTTTGCCTTTAACTAACCCATTTCGACACTTCAGAAAAATCCACCAAAATTCCAGGAAGTCACACATATCCAAAATATTACTCTTGTTAAATCATAGCTCTTAACCCCTCACGGTTTGGAAATTAAAAATAAAAAACACCAACTGATTTTCAGACATCCAAGATACATTTTTGACACTTAATCTTGTAAAAATCAAAAGACCATCCTCCTGGCCTCTAATGGCTATAAAACTTAATATTCAGAGAGTACACGTCCTAAAATAAGTTTTAGACATAAAAGTTAGGTTAAAGCTCATTTTTATCATCACATTAGACTCTCTTGAACCCGACTCAATTTCTGGACAGCATGGAAGGCGAGACAAAAAAAAACGACCTAAGCTTACCAAACCAACTCCATGACTTCTAAACCATTTTAATCAGTTTTTAACGTGTTTTTAAAGACATTATACGAATACCCAAGACAACACACATGACCACACATGTTACATCAATTATAACGAGGCTATAAGTAGGTTTAATGAGATCAAAACAACCCTAGGTCTATCCCTTTTTAGATCTGATTATTAGTCACATGTTTCATAGGTTTATTAGTCAAAGACACCCATGTTTACTCTCTACAAGTCGACACAAAACCCATACACACAAACCCAACACTAACAACACACACACCCCCCACATAAAATCACAAAACAGCCCTAGCCCTTGTTAAATATACACATTAGGGTTTCCAGATCTGTAAAGCGTATTAAACATGCATTAAATGGTTCAATTAAGGTTTACATATCAGATTTAGTGTGTAACATATTAGGTCGATCAAAACAGAAAACCATGGGTCGAATGCATACAATTTTTAGCCATGTTATTATCATGATTCTATGTGATGTTTATACATGTTTAAAGGCGGACAAAACAACAAACAAAACAAATAGATATACGAGTAGATTAGCATGTTATTGATTATGTTTTGATGTGGTTTAAATCATATTATATGTATACTCATGTGGGTCGAATGGATTAAAGAAAAAGAGAGGACAATGGTACCTTATGCAAAATTTACGAGACAAAAGAAAGAACAAGAATACACCCCACGAATCAAGAATATCAAATCTTGGGAGACCTTTTACACCATGAAGGAATACCAAAGCAACAAGCCTCCAACCTTGGTCTTGAGAGGAGAAATTATTCACCAGAACTCTTGTGTATTGTTTTGTTTATGTCGAATGAAAAAGAAAGAGGAGAGCCGTATGTTTTAAGTTGAGAGAAAGCGTGTGATTTAGTTTGAGAATATTATGAAAATCGTATAATGTATTTGAGGGGTGTGTCGTGAGAGAGGCTATACAAAGAGAGCAACCAAAATCTTTTATTTCCTTTGAGATATACACATTAATTTTAGTTCTTATCTCTTGTGTTTAAAAAAAAAAAAAAAAAAAAAAAAAGAAAAAGAAAAAAAAAAGGTGTACATAGAGGAGGGGAGGGCCGGATTTTAGGACTAGGATTAGGGTATAATTTGTACAAATTTTATTAAGTAAAAATTATCTTAGGTTATAATTCATAATGTATTAATATCACATAACGTATAGTTTAGGTTTATTAATTAGTTATTATATAACTTAGGTAAAATTCAAATTAGATGTGAAAATATGAAACCAGAATTTAGTGTTTTACATTATTAATGGTTCAATAGAACGGCGTGGGCCCCCACGACATTTGAAAAGGCTAGACTTCCCTTTTTTCATAAAAACATTAAATTATAAGTTAGACTTTAAAAGTACACATTTTGAATTTTCTATAAATATATACTCATCCAGTTTCAAATAATTTATACAATAAGGTCTTACCATTTCATCATTTCATTGTAATGGATCATATCTCACCACATCTTGCCGTCTCACCATGTCATTAGAATGAATCATATCTCACCACATCAATTTTTCAATAACCATAAAATTTTGGATGTTTTTATCAAAAGTTTACAACAGAGTTGAAAGGGACAATAAGGATTCTGATAAACATGGATTATGTTTATCATTTTCTACATGGGTTCCGCATCGATGCTTGTGTTCACCAAATTCTAATGGTATCAGCGGCTGCACAAAAGTATTTTATTTTTGGCGCACCAGTTTACAATCATGAGCAGTATGTTCACAAGTGAAACAAGACCTCTTGTGAGTTCTAACGCATCTTTAACAGTGGTTGTTTTTATTTTAGTTAATCTGTACTGTGAATGCAGTGCGAACCCACTGCGATTGTATTGTGGATGTATTTAATTTATGTTCATTGGAAAATCGGTATGTCCTCCCGCAATTATTACCATTTATTAATATATAAAAAAAAATCGCCAGTTTATTTTCGATGGTGTTACGATGGTGAAGAATTGCATACATAATCTTTGTACAAATATGAAATGCATGGGTACAATGGTTTTTATGTATATTTTAGTTGTATATACAATTTTGCATCTTTGGAGGGGTATATATGCAGCTGCCCTCATTTTTTGCCAAGTTAATGCCAATATAGTTGCAAATGCATTACGAAGGTGTATCGTCCCCTATAAATAGCTTCATACCAATCTACTTTTCATATAACTGTACCATCCCTTCTACTGCTCTTTAATATAACCATACCATCACCTCCACACTCACCCATTTCCTTACCAAACAATGGCTACAACCTCTTCTTCATCCGCTTCACGCTCTCCATCTCCACTGCTCCCACCAAACATCCAGATAATGTACATGAGTGACAAGACGCATAGACTCATTGAGTTGCATATTATTTGAAATAACAAACTAAAAAGAAAGATGGAATTTCTACTTCAAGACTATCAATTGCGTATGGTAAAAAAAAAAAAAAAAAAAAAGTTCAAAGAACATATATAATATTTTAGGAAAAATTAGTTCTTTGTTTGTGGTATATTCTTTTGTACGACCCCTGTTATTGTAGTTATAATGGATGACATTAAAATTTGTGGTATTTTCTTTTGTACGACCCCTATTTTGTTTTTACGCATTTTGATCTATAATTTACAACCATTTTCTACTATTGATAAACTTAACTAACGTGACATTTATCACAACTTTCTTTAGCACCAGGTGAAAAAACAAATAATAGAAAAATATGTCTTCCCCATCTTCAAAAAAGCAACCTAATTCACCGAATGCATCGGATGACAATAATTCAGTTCTGCTACTTAAACTCATGAAAACATCGTTTCATTATTTTCACCGTCTTTAAACGATCTCAGAACAAAACGAAGGTGGCTTATGGAGGAACTCCAACGTCTAAATAAGAAGATCGAGGAGAAAGAAAAACTGGTTGTAATATTTGTTAGAAAGGCAGTGTTTTTTCTTCTTCTTATATACAACTTTATTGTTATATTTGTTTTCTGTAATTTAATAAAAAGTATTGAATAATCTGTGTACTTCAGTTGCACTCACGCTCGAGTAATTCGATCCACATCTGGTCTATCTATGTTATTAGTAATTCGACCCACATACGTTGTTGTTGGTTGATTTTAGCTAATTTCAATTCGAAAACTCTAGTTTAACTCATTTGCAACTTTTCTTATGTAGCAAGCAAACATATTCAACCTAATAATCAACATCAATCAACAACGACTGATCTGATATGCGTACGCCATGTGTATCGAATTCGCATTGTGTTCATAATATAATTGCAGTATACCATATTCATCGAATTTGCATTGTGTTCGTAATATAATCGCAGTATATCGCTGTCATTGTTCTTGTTTCGGAATGATATTCTAGATGAAAAAGGGTTAGATTTGGTAACTTATGGGTAATTGTAGAAGCTACAAAACAAAACATATGTACTTAATATATTAAAGTACACAATGCTAGGGCTAATCTTGATGTCATCTTTGATATTATAAATTAACACTTATTTCTAACTTGCTATGTTTATTTTTAACAATATGCCACAAAAGTAAGTCAAGTTATAAATGCAAAATTTCCTTTTATATTTATTCCAAATGAACCAACATTCGCTTTTTTAGTTTTTATCGTATGTTGACTAAAAACCTGATAAACCATTAACAACTTAACGTGTAGATCAAAAGATTTTACTTTCATATTACATATTAACATTGAAAGTTTGGGCATGCGTGGTTCATTTTAAGGAATAGGAAAAGGAATGGAAAAGATAATGCAAAAGAATACTATGAGGTATTATTAAAATGTATTTTTGAATATGTAAAATAATTACAAAATATAGATTAAGAAAAAAGAAAAAAAAAAAAAAAACATTAGATAGTTTGACAGAAGAACGTGGGGAGAAAAATGAGGAAGGGGAGTTAACATGTTATAATTCTTATTACTGTCAATTTAATGAGGAATGCTTCATTACCTAAAATCAAGTAATCATCTATTGCATTATAGTTAACCAACCAACTCTATGTTAGCCGTTATTTTGTATTTGGCTCTAGCCTATATTCTAGATTATTCATTGTAACCCTTTATATGTACATTACGGTTTTGATTAATGAGATCCGGGTTTTTGAAAAAGTAAACCCAAGATGAGTAGTTTATCTCGTCAACATCCAACTTAACGGGAACAAGGTTAGTGAGGTTGTTAATTGTCATGAGTTTATCGGCAAGCAAGATCACAGGTGGAGGGGGGTTGTCACCTGAACCAAGCACGACTACCAACGATCAACTAAAATCGGCTGGTAATTAGAAAAACCAAATAAAGAACATGTAAACACCGACTGGTGTGTACCAACGATCGACAAAAAAAACTAGGGTTTGAGTGAAGGATCTGTTTTATCCGGCTGATACTATGTGAGTGTATAATGTTTCGTATCTCATTAATCAAAATTGTAATGTACATATGAAAAGGGTTACAATGAATAATCTAGAATATGGGCTAGAACCCAATACAAAATATTGACTAACACTCTAATCGACTTTAGAGTTGAGATTAATATAGATCTCATATTTATCATAAATCTAATAAATCAATCTTATTCATTCATTTTTTTATCAAAATTAATAAAAAATCATTTTTCACATTTTTTTTAAAACAACATATCTTGCAAACCGTAAATCTTCAAGCTAAAAAAATACACCATCGCGACGAGAATTAAATTATCTTTCTATAGATATGCACTTCTATATACTTTCGATGAACTTTTTTTTTTTCAAAATTTAAGCCCAGAAAATCACATTTGATTTGTAAAAATCAAATCACATGTGATTTTTCTGGGCGGAAATTTATAAAAAAAAAAAAAAAAAAAAAAAATTTAAAAAAAAAAAAAAAAAATCGTTGAGAGTATATAGAAGTGCATATCTATAGAAAAATAATTTAATTCTCGTCGCGATAGTATGATTTTTCTCTCGTAAAGATTAACGGTTTGCGAGATATTTTGTCACAACCCGTAATTTCAGGTCCTTTTCAAGCTTCAAATTTCACTATTCATCTCGGGAAATTACTATTCATGGGTTACTATTCACCTATCACTATTCATCATTTCACTATTCATCATTTTTGAAGTCAGTTTGAGACTTTGAGAAGTCGTCAAAATTTTTACTATTCATGAAACACTATTCATTCCCGGAGCGAAATCACTATTCATTGTCATCATTCATCATTACGTAAACTAGGTTTACTGGTATTCAAATTCGCGTAACCACTAAGGTTTAGCTGCGTATTCATGCGTCATCAGTAAGGACACATCATATAGACTAAAGTAGTCTACATATCTTCCGTAGCATCATTATCATATTAAGTCATGCACGAGTTTGTGTGTGTTTCATTACGTATGTTCGTTTATTTGTTAAACGTTATCACTCAGTCATTACTACTAACATTATACCCAATACTCCCGACTATGATCTTAACACATTTTCAAACTAATTATAATGATATAGAGATTATATTATTACTTTACCCGGTATTTTTAAACCAATTTCTATATTTTCCGTTAGGAGATTATAACTCCGTCGGTTTGCGATATTTCAATCCGATAATCATTCTAACACCCGATTCTTGCAAGGAATATGATTTTACAATTTTTACAACTTTGTCGTATTTTATTTCACCTCGTCACGAGTTATTTTTAGTTAACTCGGTACACGATAACACCTAATGTATACACAAACAACTAACACATACTAATTAAGGGGGACAAGAGCTTTAATGGGCACACATTTTCTCCTTTCTTTTCCAATTATGCCGCCCCTCCCTATGCCTACTTTCACCAATCTCTCTATTAAACCATGCTTCATTAATTATCCATGTTTCTTTGTCTTTGTATTTTATTTCCATAACATATTACAAGTAACACTTCACTAGCCATTTTAGATCAAACATTTTCTCTTTTCCTCTCTACATCCCACGGCCACAAGGAGAAGAAGAAGAAGATCCATATTTTTTTTCAAGCTCAAGTATTATACAAGTCCCATTTAACTTCCTTGTTAGGGTTTTGTAATAAAAACTCAAGGTTTCTTACATAGTTTCATCCAAACCTCATCACATCATCAAGTAAGCTCAAGAACATCTTTATGATCTTTTCATACTTTCATTTTATTGTTTTTCAAGTTATATTAGTAATTGATCATGCAAATATACAAGTTATCTATACCACTTTACTTACTTTTCATCATAAACCTTAGATCTATTGTTTTTACTAACATCCTCATGAAACCCACTATAGTTAGTGATGTTTAGGACCCCATGACACCCTAAGAAGGTGTATGGTAGGATTTGAGTAATTGTGGAGTTGATTTGAAGTGGTTTGATTAGGTTTTGAACTAGTCTTGAACCTTAAACATTGATTTTTCAACACTAGAAATAGCTACTGTCCAAAAACGTGTAAACTGGAAAACTCAGTAATTTTTGGGCTATTTTGGCCTTCATATTCAGAAAGTTCTTTCAAAAACGAAACCGTGGCCGCAAGAATCACTAAAAACCGACTTATAACGAAGGAGATATGATTTTTCGAAGTTAGACGACGAAAACTATTTTCTGAAAATAGCTTGCTGTTTTTCCGAACTTCAAAGGACAAAACGAGGCGTTAGACGTGATCTAGGAGAGCCGACCTACTGAAAATATGTTAGTTCATACTAATACGAAGCTGTGGATATAAAGAACGTAGAAAACGAGCTTATAACGACAAAGATACACGCGTTTGAGGTCCGACAATTTCTATATAATTCCATCAGCTTTTGACATAAAAATGTTACTAAGTATAAAAACAGTTTTTACACTACACAACATTGATAGCCGATTATCTAATTGATCGAGACGTATTTGGTCAAAAGTTAAACATAACGACATTTAGATGTTGTTACAAGGTTTTCAAAAGCGTCGAGCTTGATCGCTGACACTTAGCGTACAATATTTCATGACTAGTTTTACGAGGCCATTTTGGGCATATTTTCACAAGTTAAGGAAAATATTAAATTGCGACGAAAACATTATATTTTGCCGATAGAACACCAAACAAGGATCGTGGAGTATCATTTCAACATATTTACACGAAAAGTGTTTATTGACTTAACGAGACGTCAAAAATGTATTTTTCGACGATGAACGTTATTTTCAAAACTAACGAGTGGTATCGATAACATACGTATTTGCATGTGTAGCATCATTTCATTGCTTACATTAGATCCTATCATTCATATTAGGTTGCGGTTAGGGATCGTGCCTCATTTCAGTGTATCCATTTTGTCATCGTAGCTATTGCATCAGGTGAGTTTCATAGCCCCTCCTTTTACTTGTTTTGTAACTGTTTTGGGGGAGAATACATGCTCGTTTTTCATTAAACTCTATGCTCGTTTTACTTTTAAACTTCATTCTTGTTTTGCTTGAGACGTGAGTTGTCTTTCAAACATTATTGATTGGTTAAAATACTTGAGTCGTTGCTCGGAAGTATTTTGTGTTTACATTGTTCACCCTTGATCATTTCATTATGGACACTAGTACATTAAGCTATTTCATATTGCCTATGTTATGGACTGTTAATTTCGTATTATTTTAGTTATATGACGACATTGTAAGATATATATATAGATATATATATATATATATATATATATATATATATATATATATATATATATATATATATATATATATATATATATATATATTATATATATATATATATATATATATATGACGACATTGTCATGGCGACACTGCTAGATTTGATTATATGGCGACATTGTCAGAATTTATCTTATGACGACATTGTCATGGCGACATTGTCAGATTTATTTATATGGCGATGATGAAGCGAAAAGTGTACCGCTTTTAGGGGGTCATTTAAGCCCTAAATCGTATTTATTTGATCAAATATTGCCCTAAATCGTTCCTTTTGTCATTTTAGGTACTTTGGAGAAGAAATCTGGAAAAGGAAGCATTTTGGACGTTTTTGGAGCATAAAAGTGAAGAAAACGACAAAGTCTTAAAATTATGCTGGAAGTTACCTTTGACGGCGTCAGGATTATCCCCAGACGGCGTCATGGCTTGGCAAAAGTGGTGGATGTGAAATTTACTCATGATAAGCCAGAGAAATTTGCATGGGAATTCTGACGGCGTCACCCTTTAATATGATCAAGGTCGTCACGGTATAAGTTAAAGCGGGACGGCGTCACGCCTATTTCTGATGGCGTCAAGCCTTGATAAGCCAGAACGGATTTTGGAGAGCTAAAGAGGGACGGCGTCAAGAAGGCCATCCGGGAACCCTAAAAGCGGCGAGGTGACGGCGTCACACTCCATAACGTGACGCCGTCAGATCTGAAAGTCTATATATAGTTTTGCAATTTTTTGTCATTAGTGTGGAACTTGTGTGGAACTTTGTGTGTAAGAACCCTAAGACGATTTTAGCAGCTTTTTCAAGGCTTTTTGCCTTGAGATCTTCCATGTTACATTGAAGATAAGTTATCAATTAATCATTCAATATGTCTATGTGTTGTTTGATTCTATCTTGTTCTTGTCTTTTGTTTAACATGCTAGGCTAGATTTCTTTGTGATTGCTTAGATCTAATGAAACCTAGCTATTGATTATTGGTTATTAGTGTGTTATTAGTTGTATTGGATGATTGTTCATCTATGTTAGGCTTAAGAAAACTGGCTAACTTCCTATTCGGTAACTTGCTTGAACGTCTTAAGAGACATGAACCAATGCGTACTAAGGTTTTTATGGTTGTATTTAATGCACAAGCGAATTCTAGTGATCCCATGTTAGGAGCTTCCTAGCCGGCTCGACATAGGAGTGAAGTAGGAGCTTGTAGAGTTGGGGAAGTACGTACGCCACCCCACAATTGGTATTAAGGAATACACCCGTCATCCACGCAATTAATACACACTAATCAACCGGTAAAAGATAGTTAGGGAGTAAGGAAATCTAAGTAAACACATTTCTCTCCACATAAGTTTTACCACCTTTTCATTTTCTGTTATTTTATTTTATTTGCATTTGTAGTAACTTGGGTTAGTTGACTAGCAACTAATTCCGCCCACTCTTTCAAACCCGAGATTTTACTTGATTTCATAAAATATAAAAACATAAAAAGAATCTTCTCTCACCCCTAGACCTATTAGAGTAGTTTTTCAATCCTAACGACACTATTCCCTGTGGAGAACGATCAATCCCCCGTACTTACCACTACACTATACTACATCGGTCAGGTACACTGCCTGGTGGGGTTGTAAGCCTCTTGAGATCCCTTGAGAGGTAAAACCTGTTGTAAGGTTGCAAAACCACGCATCAAGTTTTTGACGCCGCTGCCGGGGAATAGTTATTGTTTAGGTTGAATTTTTATTTTTATAGGTCTACTCACTAGATTCCTTTCTAGTGAGATTTTTATTTTATTTTTCTAGGTTTTCCTTAGTCTATCTTTTTTTTCTTCGTTTCTTTGTTCGTAACCATTACCATTCGACATCATGGAAGATGGTAATATCCTTAATCCCAACAACCCACCACCACAACAACCACCACCACCTCCTAGAGCCCGTACCTTAGGAGACTACTCCCGTCCTAGCCACCATGGCTATCGAAACACCATTGAGCTCACTCAAGGAGCCAATGTCACACCCTTGCGATCCGACACCATCCGATTGGTGCAAAGCGGATGCGCATTCCATGAACTTCGTTCTGAAGATCCTAATCAACATCTCAAGGACTTTCTCAAAATCGTTGATTCAATAGACCTTGATGTTGCCACTCGAGAGACGACCCGACTGCGTCTCTTTCAATTCTCTTTGCGGGACCAAGCTAGTCAGTGGCTAGAGCGTCAACCCGCAGGATCCATCACCTCTTGGGATGATCTCACCACTCGTTTCCTTGCTCAGTTTTTCCCACCAGGAAGAACTACCAAGCTAAGGAATGATATCTTGATGTTCCAACAACGTCAAGGCGAAACCCTCTACGAGGCATGGACTCGATTCAAGGACTTACTCCAAAAAGTCCCTCACCATGGCATAGAACTTTGGCTCCAGGTCCAAATCTTCTATGACCATATCAATCTCTCCACGAGGCAAACCATTGACCAAGCGGCCGGTGGTAAGCTACGTGATCTAAGTGCGAAACAATCATGGGCTCTCCTAGAAGACCTTGCTCTTTATGACAACGAAAGTTGGAGTGATCCCCGTGATTTGAATAAAACGGTCAAGGCAATATCTTTGCCTTCGAACAATTCAAGCGCTTCCGACCGTAGGATCATAGAACTTGAAGACCAAGTCAAGTTTCTGATGAGATCCTACGAGGCTCCTAGACCTTCCAGCCAAGTGAACAAAATCACTTCTTCATGTGAATTATGTAGTGGTCCCCACGACACTCATGATTGCATGAAACTCCCAGAACAAGCTTTTGCGGACTACGCATCCTCGCGTACCGACGGAGTGGGAGACAAGTGGTACACTTTCAAACCCGAGCCAAACCCTTACGGTGATTCATACAATCCCTCATGGAAAAATCACCCGAACCTTAGGTGGAAACAAAACCAAAACGCACAACAAACCAATTCTTCCAACCCACCTAATCGTTTCCAATCAAGCGGTTCCAACTCGAACCGTACTTTCAACAACAATCCTTCCGGAAATGGTAGTACCAATAACTTTGAAGGATTGATGTCCCAATTTATGGCATCTCAAGAAGCTCGTTTGGCCAAGTTTGAAGCCGATTTCAAACAAAAACAAAGCGAGATGACCAATAAGATTGACACCTTGTTGAAAGCCCTCAATGACCGAGAAATGGGAGCACTCCCTAGCAACACGGTCAAGAACCCGAAACTAAACGTCAACGCTATTTCATCGGTTTCGTCCCCTAGTTCTTGTCCACAATATTATTCGGTCAATTCCATGAGCACGTGTTTCAAACAAACCCAAGTCATAGTTGAAACACCTCCCACTCAAAACCTTGATGAAGAATTCAAGGAGCTCCACCTTGAAAGTCCGGTTATTGATGTGTTGGATGAGAAGAAGCTCAAGTTAGGCGAAAAAGGGACCGCCTTTGTTCAAAACAAGCTACCTAAGAAGTTAGATGATCCGGGCTTATTTGTTCTACCTTGCAAGATCGGTAATTCGGAGGCTTATGACACATTAGCCGATCTTGGATCAAGCCTTAACCTACTTCCGTTACCTCTCTACACCTCTCTAAAACTTGGAACACTTGAAGAAACCGAGGTGATAATAGGCTTAGCGGATGGAAGTGTTGCTTACCCGGTTGGAGTAGTTAAGGACGTGTTAGTACACGTAGGAAAACTAACCATTTTAGCCGATTTCCACGTCCTTGATATGGTTAGCGACCCTACATGCCCCTTGTTGATAGGTAGATGATTTTTGGAGACCGCTAGTGCTATGATTGATTGTAAGGAATCTAAGATAGCGGTAGGAGAAGGAGATACTTGGTCAGTCTATGCTGTTAAGAAACATGCCTATGATACTAGTGAGGAACCAACACCACATTGGTTAGAATCAAATAGGAGACCATCTAGATATGGACCTTGGATCGATAGAGACTTCATAGGACCCCAACGCCCATTTTACCTAGAAGAGGACTTTGTGAACCGAACACATACGGTAGAGCAACTCTTAGCTAGGGATACCGAATTGGATCCATTTGAAGACCCTCTAGTTTTTAGGAAGATGATTGATTTCCTAGGAGTTTTGCCAATTAACCTAGGAATGAATAAGTGGACTCGTGAGGACGATGATTATAAGTGGGATTGGGACAAACCACCCAAAGATGGAGATGGGTCATGGCATATTAAGATGACATTGTATGACCCGGATGGAGAGAAGTTTGAAAGGATATATCGTACTAAGCAGACCAATAGGAAACTTCAATCCAAGCTTAACCCTAAAGACGTCCTCGATGACGAGCTTACTTACATAGGGTAGCGTGACTTTGAGTCTAGCTACAAGACTCGTTAATAAAGAAAAGCGCTTCTTGGGAGGCAACCCAAGCTTTATTTGCTTTGTGTGTTTATTTATTTGTTTGTTTGATTTTATTTGTTTCCGTATGTGTGTTTGAATTTTATTATTATTGATTCATGTTCAAAACTAAATTGTGAAAATGCTTTATTTTGTTTTTAACTTCGTCTTAACTACATATAAAGGTATTTTGCAAAAATTAAGTGTAAGGGAAATCTAAATCGGTTTATTAGAACACAAATGAACATGAATCATAATAATAATAAATTAACATACATATTAGTATTTGTTTGAGTCAAATGCTTGTATCGAGTCATAATGATGTTTTGCAGGATTTCCAGGAAGTAAGGTATAGGTTTTTCCAAAATTTTTCCGGAAACTTAACATGAGAATTCTGTCAGATCATTTCTGACGGCGTCAGGATTTACAACCTGACGGCGTCAGGTTTAATTTTCTGAAAATTTTTGAAAGTTTTGTTTTCATAAAAAGTTTTTATTAAATCTCTAACTTATAATCTCCAGAAATCTGCAAAATTATCATTCCACAAGCATTATATCCTTATATATAGAGTTTATCCCGCCGATGTTATGCAGGTTTTCGTGTTTGTTTTCTCAGGTTTAACAGGTTATTTTGGACAAGGAAATGTTTTTTTGGATCAAGCTTATGGCGATGCATTAGTCATGGAGCTTCAACATTACCTTGGAAGAAGATCTAACCATGTTACTTCATTATCCACCGAGCGAATCAGGGGAGTATTTGATTTCATTCTTTTACTTTATGCTTTTACATCTTGTTATTTGAACATTGGGGACAATGTTCATCTTAAGTGTAAGGGGGGTAAAAGTACGATTAGAGAATGCTCTTACGCTTGATTTTTGTTTATTTAATAGTAGATGTGTAATAAAACTGAGATAAATACCTGTTAGGGTAATTTTAGTGCCAAATTTAAATTTTTTTACAACATTTAGGAGTGAAACTTTGATCTTAATGAGCGTCTCACGGATAGGAAATTATATGACTAGCACAAAACCGTACCACTAAAAAAATTTCCAACCCCAAATATGTGAGGTTCGCCCATAGAATTGGTAGGAAAAGCATTTATGCTATGATGTGTGTACCGGTAGCACTTAGATTCTAGAACTTGCGTTAGGACCATTCCGAGGCCACAAGTGAGACTACATTCGTGTAGTTAGATTTACTACATGATAAGAGGCATTATGATTAACCCATTGTTTTACACCTGTGTTTTTGTTATAATTACATTGGCTACATTGGTCAAGTAATTCTCCCACACCCTTTGCGTTGTACTCATTTTTAGTACACGATACCCCTAGTACACCCCTCAGAGCCTATCTTTTCGTTTCGACCTTTAAGCATTTTACTTAAAGGAAGAATTTGTTTACACCCCACTTAAATGTACACCCAAATCGCCTTAGCCTACCTTGTATGCACTCATCTTTAGTGCATTATTGTGACAACATTTGTTTAAACCCAAGTTAATTATCTAATTGATTACATGGTTGCTAAGTCGAGTCATATCCTTGTACATATTGTTTTGGGACGATTGGGACTCGTGGGTAAAGTACTAGTGTAATGGAGTAATGGGGAAGAACATCATTTATTACCCCCATATGTGCTAAATATTTTAAAAGTACTCCAAGTTTTTCAATTATCTTAATTCGAGTCATTAGAGTAGTAATTGTAAAGTTATGTAAAAATTCAAGTGTAAGGGGAATGCAACGCCCCTATGATGTATTATTTTGGATGGTAGGGCAAGAGTGTATGTCAAAAAAAAAAAAAAAAAAAAAAAAATCGAAAAATCAAGAAAAATACAAAAAAATGAGAAAAAGAAAAATAGAAAAAAAACATACGGACTACCTGATAACGCTCAATTCTAACATGTTTTTAGGAGCGTTATTGTGGATTTTATGCATATATATTGGTCACTTTTATGAACTTATGATACTTAATGGAGTATAATGTCTATTTTAGGTTCATGGAAGCTCAAGTACAAGAAAATGGAGAAAAAGACGAAGAAATGATCAATAAACGAAGATTTATGCATGTACGAAGAATTCCTGAAAAATGAGAGTCTCTTGGAGTATGTTCGAGAAGATAAAGTCATGAAGATTGTCACTCCAAAGACTCAAGAATAAAGCACAAGAGGGAAAACGAGAAAAGAAATGAAGAAAAGAAGCTCAAACGAATAAATAATGGAAGACTCGTTGTTCCCGACACACCTCCACCATTTTGGTCATATCTTGAGCATACGAACTCGAATTTAGTTGATTCAAGCGCCCACGGAAAGCTAAGAGAAAGATCTACAACTTTGGTTTTTATCACTTCTGGCCAGGAGGCTCCATCCGATCGGTAGGAGCCCGCATCCGATTCGGATGGAGCAAACTTGACTTTTACGAGAGCTCCAACCGATCGGTATTGCCCCGCATCCGATCGGTTGGCTGAAACTGCCTTCTCCAAGTTATTTTTAATGCTTCTTTAAGTGCCATTAAGTCCCAAGTCCGATCATGTGCCTCTATTAACTCCTAAACCTGCTACTTTATGACACTTTGTGCCCAAGTTACTTACTTGTTGGCTAAGGGTGGCTTCTACCTATAAATAAGACTACTTTGGCATGGTTTCAAGTGTGAAATTGTATCCTCCACCCTCAAGGACGAATTTACACCAAAACATAGGTGCAATTCCAGCCTCCACCCTAAAGGAAGAATTGTCACCAAAGGAAAATCTAGCCTCCACCCTAAAGGAAGAATTTCCACCACCTTATCTCACCCAAAAGACCATAAACCTTTGCCATTCATGGAGGACGTATCACCAAGAAGTATTGGAGCGATTCTCTAGTTTGGTTAGATGTTGTAGTTGATTGGAGGCTTGAAGGTTGCTATAAATCTTTCACCTTTGCCTATTTGTAATTCATACTTTGGGTAAACTCTTGTTACGTTTATGATGTTGAATTCTATTATTAATGTTTGGTTTCTATGATTATGTTGATGTGACTTCTTAATACTTGTTTGGTTTATATGATAACTTGTGATAATAGGATGTTTGGATAATATTAGTGTTTGTTTGATAACATCATATTTGGTTAAGTTGGAACTTGTCTTGTTTATTGTTTTGATTAATCATTGTTGGGTCTAAATGTCGAAAGGATTCTTAATAGTGGTTGATTTCAATTCATTAGTCGACAAATATTTTGGTCTTGTACTTTGTGACGATTGTATGAGAAACTTAATAAACATAACAAGTAAAGGTTTAATTTGGATTAAAGGTCGAAGGACATCTTTTGAATATGTGTTCATCAAGTAAATGGAACTTCACAAATTAATAACATCAAAGTTATGGGATCGAAAGAACATCTTTGTTTGTTGTTGGTTTAGGCATGAGTTTTATGACATGACCAATTGATTAAGACTTATGTATATTTGATTTATAAAATGCTAAATTATTGGTTCTAGAGGCCGAAAGGAATACCAATGATAATATGTTTTCCAAACTAGTAAAGGCTTACACCAAGTCCTTACGCCAAGTCCTAGTTAAGGCTCACACCAAGTTCTTACTAACTTGTTATCATTGCCAAACATGTATGTTCTTTGTGTGCTTGTTCTCATATTGCTATTCTTGTTGGTTTGATCCGTGACAATCATAACCATCAACTTGTTACTTGCTTAAACAAACAAACGACACTTGAGTACAACCAAGTCTCTTGGGACGATCTTGACTTACCCACCTTTACTACAACGGACGAGTATACTTGCTCGTATGTGTTCCTAATTAATCGGTAATTCATGTTTATAAATTTTAAAACCTCGTGTGAACGTATCAAGTCTTTATGCACGATCCGAACACATCACTACCATCCCGTTTCATTTTATGTTTATTTTATGTTTTTGTTATTTTGTTTTTAGCTTAAGATTGAGTCGAGTCTTTGCTTAGCAACATTGTATAGTACATGTAATTAATCAAGATCTTTAACTCGCCACCAGTAAAATATCCCTTATCCAACAAATCCGTGTTTATCATATCCCTACACCTAACGTTATAACCCATGTAAAAGCCCTCTTTGATAGTTTATCTTAGGTGCTTACGCCTAGTGGAGGAGGTTTTTGATCCTTGCCCAAGCCTATGGTAATCTATTTGCTATGACAGGTAGTGAGAGATATTATCCGTTTTCATTTATGAGATTTATTTTGATGACACTTGAGAGATGTGAGTATCTAAACACTACTTGTGAGGTGCTAGTTTGTAATCTCCGTGCTTATTATGATTAAAGTGGAACGAATATTTGTTGCAATTACTTTTATGTTAGTATTAAATGACCCCTAACTTGTATTTTGATTAGAATAAAAGCGCATTTGCTTGAGGACAAGCAAATCTCAAGTGTAAGGGTATTTGATGAAGCGAAAAGTGTACCGCTTTTAGGGGGTCATTTAAGCCCTAAATCGTATTTATTTGATCAAATATTGCCCTAAATCATTCCTTTTGTCATTTTAGGTACTTTGGAGAAGAAATCTGGAAAAGGAAGCATTTTGGACGTTTTTGGAGCATAAAAGTGAAGAAAACGACAAAGTCTTAAAATTATGCTGGAAGTTACCTTTGACGGCGTCAGGATTATCCCCAGACGGCGTCATGGCTTGGCAAAAGTGGTGGATGTGAAATTTACTCATGATAAGCCAGAGAAATTTGCATGGGAATTCTGACGGCGTCACCCTTTAATATGATCAAGGTCGTCACGGTATAAGTTAAAGCGGGACGGCGTCACGCCTATTTCTGACGGCGTCAAGCCTTGATAAGCCAGAACGGATTTTGGAGAGCTAAAGAGGGACGGCGTCAAGAAGGCCATCCGGGAACCCTAAAAGCGGCGAGGTGACGGCGTCACACTCCATAACGTGACGCCGTCAGATCTGAAAGTCTATATATAGTTTTGCAATTTTTTGTCATTAGTGTGGAACTTATGTGGAACTTTGTTTGTAAGAACCCTAAGACGATTTTAGCAGTTTTTTCAAGGCTTTTTGCCTTGAGATCTTCCATGTTACATTGAAGATAAGTTATCAATTAATCATTCAATATGTCTATGTGTTGTTTGATTCTATCTTGTTCTTGTCTTTTGTTTAACATGCTAGGCTAGATTTTCTTTGTGTTTGCTTAGATCTAATGAAACCTAGCTATTGATTATTGGTTATTAGTGTGTTATTAGTTGTATTGGATGATTGTTCATCTATGTTAGGCTTAAGAAAACTGGCTAACTTCCTATTCGGTAACTTGCTTGAACGTCTTAAGAGACATGAACCAATGCGTACTAAGGTTTTTATGGTTGTATTTAATGCACAAGCGAATTCTAGTGATCCCATGTTAGGAGCTTCCTAGCCGGCTCGACATAGGAGTGAAGTAGGAGCTTGTAGAGTTGGGGAAGTACGTACGCCACCCCACAATTGGTATTAAGGAATACACCCATCATCCACGCAATTAATACACACTAATCAACCGGTAAAAGATAGTTAGGGAGTAAGGAAATCTAAGTAAACACATTTCTCTCCACATAAGTTTTACCACCTTTTCATTTTCTGTTATTTTATTTTATTTGCATTTGTAGTAACTTGGGTTAGTTGACTAGCAACTAATTCCGCCCACTCTTTCAAACCCGAGATTTTACTTGCTTTCATAAAATATAAAAACATAAAAAGAATCTTCTCTCACCCCTAGACCTATTAGAGTAGTTTTTCAATCCTAACGACACTATTCCCTGTGGAGAACGATCAATCCCCCGTACTTACCACTACACTATACTACATCGGTCAGGTACACTGCCTGGTGGGGTTGTAAGCCTCTTGAGATCCCTCGAGAGGTAAAACCTGTTGTAAGGTTGCAAAACCACGCATCAGGCGACATTGTCATGGAGACATTATCACACTTACCTTTATATAGCGACATTGTCACACTTAACATTACATATGTGGTCCAGAAATCAATTGACGTTCACATAAACCAGATCTTATTTAGCAGTGGGTTGTAAACACACAGGTTGCAAGTCTTGTATGGGCGGGACTTGGAACTGGGTGGATTTACAATGCCTTTGCTGGGAAATCTTCATTCAAACGCATTTCATTTTTCACTAAACTCTATGAACTCACCAACCTCGTGTTGACACTTTTAGCATGTATTTTCAGGTATTAAGCAATAGCACGCTACAGGAGGCTTTTGGCAGGGCATGTCATGGTCATAGGAGACTCTGATATTCATTTGGGGACCGTTTTAATTGTTTTAAGGGCCTATTTCCGCACTACTTTTATAAATGTAAATTCAACACTTTTGTTAAACAATTTTAATCTAAATGATTGAGGTGAAAACCGTTCTCTGCACTTGTGTTGTGATACCAATTGAGTTACACCCCAGTGGCATGTATGCTTCCGCTGGACCCGATTTTGGGGGTGTGACATATTTAATTTTAAAAAAAAATGGTGAAAGTTTTTTATTTATTTATTTATTTATTTTTTTTGATAAAAAAATGAATGGTTAAAATTGGTTCATTATATCTATAACAAATATGAGATATATATTGAACTTTTCTCTTTGACTTTATATTATTTCATACGTTAGCTTAGCACATGACATAACATTTTTTCTGTTAACTGTCTTTTAGATGCAACTAACTAGGGCATGTCAAATCAACACTAGTTATATAGAGCACAATGTGTGTTCGCTCAAGTTAAAGTTTCGCCTAATGTCACGTTAGCATCACATCAGCTTTAACTTTTTCACTTTAATTATAAAAAAACACCCTTTATCATAACTCAACTTTAACTCAACTATTTTCAAATTCAACCCCTATACTAAAACTAATACTTCATTTAATAAAGGGAAAATACCATCAAAATGCACTAAACTTGACACATTTTGTAATTTTGTGTAGTGATATTTTTTTTTTCTTCAAATAAAGTAAAAACTTTCAAATTTCGACTATTCTGTGCACTGGTACGCTGCCCAACTTGCCCGTTCCACGTGGTATACACACGCTGGTTTTTCCATTTTTTCTAAATTCCACCTAGATTTTCCACCTTATCACTGTGTATAACATATATTATATTAGGTAATGGTCCCCAAATTGGACCACTAGTTTCCCCCAAATCGACAAAAAAACCCTGACAACGAAATTGGACCACCATTGTCGTTTTCAGCGCAATCTTTAAATTAATTGATGCAAAAGGTACAATATATGATATACTACTAGTTTCCCACTTTGAATTGTCCAAAAATAATGTTTGTTTATGTTTTTTGTTTAGGGTTCTGTGTAAATAATAATAGGGCCCATAATAATATTTATATAAATTAATTGTTTAATTTAGGGTTTTGTCTAACTTTTTGCAGTATGGCACCTTCGTTTACAATGCCTTTGTTGTTTGATGTACACTTTGGTGGTACATTTGAGCTCTTGCCACTCAGGTATGTTAATGGAGTTGTTTGTCAATGGAGAGTTGAAAGGGACAACAAAATGGACTTTCAAACTGCTTGTAACTATTTAAGTAAATGAACAGATGAGCCCCCTTATCAGTTGTTCTTTAAGCTACCACAATGTGAACTTGACAAGGGTTTGAAAGTAATAGAAAATGACAATGATTTATTTGCTATGTATGACTATGCTGAATCTTATGGGATTATACATGTGTACATTGCACATAGGCCTCAGGAGTTACATGTTTATTATGTTGAGAATATGTTTGTAGCTGGTTCCGATGACGAGGTTCAGTCTAGGAAAACATTAGTAAAAGATGCTGGTAATATGAGTGTAGAAGAGTTAATTGCTTGGGCTGAGGATGAGGCAAGTATTGAGCATGATATAGGAAATGGTCTTAGTGGTAATGTGAGTGTTGACAAGGGTAGAGGGAGTCTAGATAAGGGTAAAGGGAGTCTTGACAAGGGTAATGGGTGTGTTGACAAGGGTAAAGGGACTGTGGACAAAGGAAAATCCATCATGGTAGATGAAGGTAAGATAGGTCAAACCAAAAAGGCTGCTAGGAAGAGGAATGTTGGTATTGTAATTAATGATAATGTAAACCCTTATGAGAATGACCTTCATGATTCTGATAGTGACATAGATTTGGAAGAAATGTTTGAGGATGTTCATGAATATGATTATGATAGTGAATACTCTGACAAGTCTGTAGATTATCTATCAGAAGGTGAGGATGAGCTGATTTCACTTAGGAAAAGAAAGACTGAGGCAAAACATAATCCTACACCAACTAAGCCAAATAGAAACACACAAGAGGCTTGTTGTTCTAGACCTAGCAGGGTGTATGATGTAGTTGAATCTGACATTGTTAGACACCATCAAGAGTATATGGATAACTTAATGTATAGTTGAGAAATGGTGATGATGGTTTGACAGATCCATTTACTATCTTGGAAAATAATGATGGCAAGTTTTCATTTCATGATAACCAGACACACTGGAAGTTGAGAAAACCTCAGGTATAATTTATTCTTTGTAAATTTTTTATATTTCCTATCAATAAGTACCACATTATATAGTAAAAATGTAATTGTCATTTCACAGGTTGGTGAAAAGTATATTAATGCAGACCAATTCAAGGAATGCCTAGCATTTTATGGTCTGTCAAATGGATATTCCTTATGGTTCTACAGAAGCTCAACAGAACAGGCAATTGCAAGGTGTGGTTTGAGACCTGAAAGTCTAAAAGATGCAGAAAAAGGTAAGCAAAGGAAATGGAACAAATATCCAAGTGCTGGTAGGGATGAGCATGGTGAATGCCCATTCAGATGTTATGGTAAGAAAATGGTTACGGAAAATTCATTCCAGGTAATCTCTATGACTAACAGGCATACATGTGTTAGGAGTTTTAAGTATGGAAGTTTAGTTAACTACAAGTGGATTGGTAAACAGTTTGGAAACAAGATTAGGTAGAATCCAGATATCAAACTACATGAGATTGCAGACTTAGTGTTGAAAAAATATAAATGCACAATTAGCCCTGGTCAATGTAGAAATGCCAAACAGTTTGCTTTAAATGAAGGCCAAGCAACCACTGAGGAACATTATGCTATGATTCGGTCATATGGTAAGGCAATATTGGATTCAAATGAGGGTTCCACAGTTAAGCTGGTGTGACTGTTAATCCATATGATAAGACATACTTTGATAGGTTCTATTGTTGTTTCAGTGCTTTGAAAAAGGGATTTGTATTGGGGTGTAGGCCTATAATTGCATTAGATGGTTGATTTTTAAAGAAACCAAATGTTGGTGAAATTTTAACTGCAATTGGAAGGGATGGCAACAATCACATTTTTCCTTTTGCTTGGGCAATTATGAATGTTGAGAATAAGGATAACTGGACATGGTTTTTAGAGTTACTTGGGGAAGATATTGGCATGCCCAATGGGAATGGATTGACACTTATGTCAGATCAGCGCAAGGTATATTCGCACATTCTTTGTCATACTCATTTATTTGTAATAATTGTCTTTGTTTCTAATTTCACTTTGATTGATTATTTGTATATGCAGGGTTTGATTGAGGCTGTCAAGGATGTGATGCCATTGGCTGAGCACAGACAGTGTGCTAGGCACATCTATGAGGGTTTCAGAAAGCAATACAGTGGTGTAGAATTCAGAAGTTTATTTTGGGCTGCATCAAAGGCAAGTTATCCAGAACTTTTCAATAAGATCATGCTTAGAATTAAGAAAGCCAATCCTGGTGCAGATGAGTATTTAGTTAAAAAGGATCCTAAAAGAGCTTTCTTTAAGCTAGGTACTAACTGTGAAGCTGTTGAGAATGGTTTTAGTGAGTGCTTCAACTCAGTGCTGTTAAGTGTCAGGAATAAGCCTTTGATAACCATGTTGGAGTCCATGAGGGTTATTGTAATGGAAAGGTTAAATACTATGAGGAATATTATGGATAAATGGGATGATGCCATTTGCCCAAATATTCAGAAAAGGCTTGAGTTAAACAAAGATGAACACAGGTATGTAAATATTAGTTTTTGTTTACTCATGCATAGTTAGGAATGGCTGTTTATTACAATTACTTATATAGTTAATGTTAAACTGTAGGTTTTGGCATGTTATTCCTGCTGGAGGGGACACATATGAGGTTAGGAATGGTTGTGATGCTTTCAGAGTTGATGAGAATGTGGGAACCTGCTCATGTAGAATGTGGCAACTCTCAGGTGTGCCATGCTCTCATGCAATTGCTGTCATGTTTAAAATAAACAAGAGGCCAGAAGATTATCTTCCACCATGTTTTAGGGTACATACCAACCATGAAATATACCATCAATACATGAATCCTGTTGATGCGTGGTTTTGCAACCTTACAACAGGTTTTACCTCTCGAGGGATCTCAAGAGGCTTACAACCCCACCAGGCAGTGTACCTGACCGATGTAGTATAGTGTAGTGGTAAGTACGGGGGATTGATCGTTCTCCACAGGGAATAGTGTTCGTTAGGTATGAAAAACTACTCTAATAGGTCTAAGGGTGATGGATGATTCTTTTTGTATTTTTATATTTTTATGAAAGCAAGTAAAATCTCGGGTTTTGAAGGAGTGGGCGGAATTAGTTGCTAGTCAACTAACCTAAATAACTACAAATGCAAATAAAATAAAATAACAGAAAATGAAAAGGTGGTAAAACTTATGTGGAGATAAATGTGTTTACTTAGATTTCCTTACTCCCTAACTATCTTTTACCGGTTGATTAGTGTGTATTAATCGCGTGGATGACGGGTGTATTCCTTAATACCAATCGTGGGGTGGCGTACGTACTTCCCCAACTCTACAAGCTCCTACTTCACTCCTATGTCGAGCCGGCTAGGAAGCTCCTAACATGGGATCACTAGAATTCGCTTGTGCATTAAATACAACCATAAAAACCTTAGTACGCATTGGTTCATGTTTCTTAAGATGTTCAAGCAAGTTACCGAATAGGAAGTTAGCCAGTTTTCTTAAGCCTAACATAGATGAACAATCATCCAATACAACTAATAACACACTAATAACCAATAATCAATAGCTAGGTTTCATTAGATCTAAGCAAACACAAAATAAATCTAGCCTAGCATGTTAAACAAAAGACAAGAACAAGATAGAATCAAACAACACATAGACATATTGAATGATTAATTGATAAATTATCTTCAATGTAACATGGAAGATCTCAAGGCAAAAAGCCTTGAAAAAGCTGCTAAAATCGTCTTAGGGTTCTTACACACAAAGTTCCACAATAAGTTCCACACTAATGACAAAAAATTGCAAAACTATATATAGACTTTCAGATCTGACGGCGTCACGTTATGGAGTGTGACGCCGTCACCTCGCCGCTTTTAGGGTTCCCAGATGGCTTTCTTGACGCCGTCCCTCTTTAGCTCTCCAAAATCCGTTCTGGCTTATCAAGGCATGACGCCGTCAGAATTAGGCGTGACGCCGTCCCGCTTTAACTTATACCGTGACGACCTTGATCATATTAAAGGGTGACGCCGTCAGAATTCCCATGCAAATTTCTCTGGCTTATCATGAGTAAATTTCACATCCACCACTTTTGCCAAGCCATGACGCCGTCTGGGGATAATCCTGACACCGTCAAAGGTAACTTCCAGCATAATTTTAAGACTTTGTCGTTTTCTTCACTTTTATGCTCCAAAAACGTCCAAAATGCTTCCTTTTCCAGATTTCTTCTCCAAAGTACCTAAAATGACAAAAGGAACGATTTAGGGCAATATTTGATCAAATAAATACGATTTAGGGCTTAAATGACCCCCTAAAAGCGGTACACTTTTCGCTTCATCAAATACCCTTACACTTGAGATTTGCTTGTCCTCAAGCAAATGCGCTTTTATTCTAATCAAACTACAAGTTAGGGGTCATTTAATGCTAACATAAAAGTAATTGCAACAAATATTCGTTCCACTTTAATCATAATAAGCACGGAGATTACAAACTAGCACCTCACAAGTAGTGTTTAGATACTCACATCTCTCAAGTGTCATCAAAATAAATCTCATAAATGAAAACGGATAATATCTCTCACTACCTGTCATAGCAAATAGATTACCATAGGCTTGGGAAAGGATCGAAAACCTCCTCCACTAGGCGTAAGCACCTAAGATAAACTATCAAAGAGGGCTTTTAAACGGGTTATAACGTTAGGTGTAGGGATATGATAAACACGGTTTTGTTGGATAAGGGATATTTTACTGGTGGCGAGTTAAAGATCTTGGTTGATTACATGTACTATACAATGTTGCTAAGCCAAGACTCGACTCGATCTTAAGCTAAAAACAAAATAACAAAAACATAAAACAAACATAAAATAAAACGGGATGGTAGTCCGTATGTTTTTTTTCTATTTTTCTTTTTCTCATTTTTTTTTTTTTTTTTTTTTTTTTTTTTTTTTTTTTTTTTTTTTTTTTTTTTTTTTTTTTTCATACACTCTTGCCCTACCATCCAAAATAATACATCATAGGGGCGTTGCATTCCCCTTACACTTGAACTTTTACATAACTTTACAATTACTATTCTAATGACTCGAATTAAGATAATTGAAACACTTGGAGTACTTTTAAAAATATTTAGCACATATGGGGGTAATAAATGATGTTCTTCCCCATTACTCCATTACACTAGTACTTTACCCATGAGTCCCAATCGTCCCAAAACAATATGTACAAGGATATGACTCGACTTAGCAACCATGTAATCAACTAGATAATTAACTTGGGTTTTAAACAAATGTTGTCACAATAATGCACTAAAAATGAGTGCATACAAGGTAGGCTAAGGCGATTTGGGTGTACATTTAAGTGGGGTGTAAACAAATTCTTCCTTTAAGTAAAATGCTTAAAGGTCGAAACGAAAAGATAGGCTCTGAGGGGTGTACTAGGGGTATCGTGTACTAAAAATGAGTACAACGCAAAGGGTGTGGGAGAATTACTTGACCAATGTAGCCAATGTAATTATAACAAAAACACAGGTGTAAAACAATGGGTTAATCCTAATGCCTCTTATCATGTAGTAAATCTAACTACACGAATGTAGTCTCACTTGTGGCCTCGGAATGGTCCTAACGCAAGTTCTAGAATCTAAGTGCTACCGGTACACACATCATAGCATAAATGCTTTTCCTACCAATTCTAGGGGCGAACCTCACATATTTGGGGGTGGAAAATTTTTTTAGTGGTACGGTTTTTGTGCTAGTCATATAACTCCTATCCGTGAGACGCTCATTAAGATAAAAGTTTCACTCCTAAATGTTGTAAAAAATTTTAAATTTGGCACTAAAATTGCCCTAACAGGTATTTATCTCAGTTTTATTACACATCTACTATTAAACAAACAAAAATCAAGCGTAAGAGCATTCTCTAATCGTACTTTTACCCCCCCTTACACTTAAGATGAACATTGTCCCCAATGTTCAAATAACAAGATGTAAATTTGGCACTAAAATTGCCCTAACAGGTATTTATCTCAGTTTTATTACACATCTACTATTAAACAAACAAAAATCAAGCGTAAGAGCATTCTCTAATCGTACTTTTACCCCCCCTTACACTTAAGATGAACATTGTCCCCAATGTTCAAATAACAAGATGTAAAAGCAATAAGGTATAAGAATGAAATTAAATACTCCCCTGATTCGCTCGGTGGATAATGAAGTAACATGGTTAGATCTTCTTCCAAAGTAATGTTGAAGCTCCATGACTAATGCATCGCCATAAGCTTGATCCAAAACATTTCCTTGTCCAAAATAACCTGTTAAACCTGAGAAAATAAACACGAAAACTTGCATAACATCGACGGGATAAACTCTATATATAAGGATATAATGCTTGTGGAATGATAGTTTTGCAGATTCCTGGAGATTATAAGTTAGAGATTTAATAAAAACTTTTTATGAAAACAAAACTTTCAAAAATTTTCAGAAAATTAAACCTGACGCCGTCAGGTTGTAAATCCTGACGCCGTCAGAAATGATCTGACAGAATTCTCATGTTAAGTTTCCGGAAAAATTTTGGAAAAACCTATACCTTACTTCCTGGAAATCCTGCAAAACATCATTATGACTCGATACAAGCATTTGACTCAAACAAATACTAATATGTATGTTCATTTAATATTATTACGATTCATGTTCATTTGTGTTCTAATAAACCGATTTAGATTTCCCTTACACTTATCTTTTGCAAAATACCTTTATATGTAGTTAAGACGAAGTTAAAAACAAGATAAAGCATTTTCACAAATTACTTTTGAACATGAAGCAATAATAATAAAAATTAAACACACATACGGAAACAAATAAAATCAAACAAACAAAGAAATAAACACACAAAGCAAATAAAGCTTGGGTTGCCTCCCAAGAAGCGCTTTTCTTTATTAACGAGTCTTGTAGCTAGACTCAAAGTCACCTACATTACGTGACTTCTTCATCAAAAGTTATGTCTTCCTCATTGATCATTTCATTACCATTCTCTTGATAATGCTTGACTCGTTGTATATTCACAGTGAATTCTCTATCTTCGTCGTCAATCAACACAACGGCTCCGGTTTTAGAGGAGCTCCTTACGATAAAAGGTCCATACCATCTAGATTTAAGTTTTCCAGGAAATAGTCTTAAGCGAGAATTATATAATAAGACCTTGTCTCCTTCTGAAAACTCCTTTGGTCTCTTAATCCGTTGGTCATGCCATCTTTTTGCCCTTTCTTTGTATGTAATGGAAGATTCATAAGCCTCTAATCTCAATTCATCGAGCTCTTGGAGCTGTAAGAATCTATTTGTTCCCGCAACCGTATAATCCAAATTACAAGCCTTAAGTGCCCAATACGCCTTGTGATCCAGTTCTACTGGAAGGTGGCATGCCTTGCCATATACCATACGGAACGGGGTTGTCCCGATTGGTGTCTTATAAGCGGTTCGAAATGCCCACAAAGCTTCATCGAGCTTAAAAGACCAATCTTTTCTGTTTTGATTGACCGTTTTCTCTAGTATTCTCTTTATGGCTCTATTAGTGTTTTCGACTTGACCATTGGTTTGAGGATGGTAAGCGGTGGAGAATCGGTGAGAGACTCCATATCTTTTCATAACTTTCTCCATTTGCGAATTGCAAAAATGGGTTCCCCTGTCGCTAATAAGAGCCTTCGGAATTCCGAACCTAGCGAACAATTTTTTTAAGAAATGAATGACTACCCTAGCGTCGTTAGTCCTAAGGGCTTGCGCTTCCTCCCATTTCGAAACATAGTCAATTGCCACTAAGATGTATTCATTCCCTCCTGAAGATGGGAAGGGTCCAATGAAATCAATTCCCCAAACATCGAAAACCTCACAAACTTGTATATAGTTCTGTGGGGCTTCATCCCTCCTAGAGATATTCCTAGCTCTTTGACACGCGTCACAAGTCTGTATCATTCCCTTCACATCACGAAATATTGTAGGCCAATAGAATCCTGCGTCGAAGACCTTTCGTGCAGTAGTGTTCATTCCGTGATGTCCTCCCGATGGACCTGCATGACACTCTTTCATAATTCTGACAGCCTCTTTTTCCGAAACACAACGCCTGATTACCTGATCTGGACATCTTTGGAATAAGAAGGGTTCATCCCAAAAGTAGTACTTTAATTGATTGAAGAACCTCTTTTTTTCATGCCTGCTCATATGCTCAGGAATGACTCTACTTGCCAGGTAGTTAGCATAATCCGCATACCAAGGTTCAGAATCATTTATTGACATGAGCTGCTCTTCAGGAAATGATTCCCGAATCTCACTCTTGTCAGATTCAGCGAGGCTGGGGTTTTCGAGACGAGAGAGATGATCAGCCGCAAGATTCTCTGCTCCTTTCTTATCACGAATCTCAACATCGAACTCTTGCAATAGTAGGATCCAACGAAGTAACCGTGGTTTAGCATCCTGTTTAGCGAAAAGATATCGAATAGCAGAATGGTCCGTAAAAACAACCGTTTTAGAAAGGACAAGATACTGGCGAAACTTATCAAAAGCAAATACCATGGCTAGTAATTCCTTTTCAGTGGTAGTGTAGTTTTCTTGAGCAGGATTCATGGTTTTGCTAGCGTAGTATATTGGCTGAAAGTGTTTGTTAAGCCTTTGGCCTAATACTGCTCCAACAGCATAATCACTAGCATCGCACATGATTTCAAAGGGTAACTCCCAGTTAGGGGTGACCATAATTGGAGCTTGGGTAAGTTCCTGCTTCAATCGATCGAATGCGTCCTTGCACTCTTGAGAGAAGTCGAACGGGGCATCCTTCATGAGCAACTGAGTCATTGGTTTAGCTACCTTTGAGAAATCTTTAATGAATCTCCTATAGAAGCCAGCATGACCCAAAAAGCTACGGATTGCCTTGACAGTTGTTGGATAGGGAAGTTTGGATATAGCTTCAATTTTTGCCCGGTCTACTTCAATTCCACTTCCTGAAATTTTGTGCCCTAGCACAATCCCTTCTTTTACCATAAAGTGGCACTTTTCCCAGTTTAGTACCAAGTTAGTCTCCTCACAACGTTTGAGCATTTTCTCAAGGTTAGCAAGACAGCGATCAAAAGAGTTTCCAAAGACCGAAAAATCATCCATGAAGACCTCCATGCTGTCTTCCATTAACTTATGGAAGATTGCCGTCATGCAGCGCTGGAAAGTGGCGGGGGCGTTACATAGTCCAAAGGGCATTCTCTTGTAGGCGAAGGTGCCATAAGGGCATGTAAACGTAGTCTTTTCTTGGTCCTCAGGAGCGATAGGGATCTGGAAATATCCTGAGAACCCATCTAGGAAGCAGTAGTACTCATGCGCTGCTAACCTTTCCAACATTTGGTCGATAAATGGGAGAGGGAAATGATCTTTTCGGGTTGCATCATTCAACTTCCTATAATCGATGCACACACGCCATCCAGTTACTGTTCGTTGAGGCACTAACTCATCCTTATCGTTCTTTACTACTGTCATTCCTCCCTTTTTTGGTACAACCTGTACAGGACTTACCCATGGACTGTCAGAAATTGGGTAAATTAGCCCTGCATCTAGGAGCTTAATGACTTCCTTTTTCACGACTTCCTTAATGTTGGGGTTTACTCGCCTTTGAGGCTGCACGGTGGGTTTATAATCCTCCTCCATGAGGATTTTATGCGTGCAGAAAGTAGAGTCAATCCCCTTGATGTCGGCTACACTCCATGCTATAACTCCTTTATATTTTTTAAAAACTCCTAAGAGTTTATCTTTTTGTTCACTTTTCAAGGAAGAGCTTATGATTACCGGAAGTTGATCTTCCCCTTGGAGGAAAGCATATTCAAGGTTGGTTGGGAGTTCCTTGAGTTCTACCGCAGGTGGCTCGATGATGGAGGGTTTAAGTTTGTTCTCGGGTTTACGAAGCTCAAGCTGTTCGATTTCTTGTCTGGGATAAAAAGAGACTGCGTTTACATCCATAGTCTTTTCCTCCTCAAAGATGGGTAAGAAAGCTTCATCTCGCAACCAACCAGCTTCCATCTGTTCATCTATACAATTGTCAATCTCGTCGAATAGTTCATCGATTTCTTTGATGAAATACAGATGATTATCTGCTTTGAGAGAAAGATTCATTATGTCCTTGATGTCGAAGGTTAAGCTATCGGCCCCTACTCGTAAGGTCAGTTTGCCATCGTGAACATCAATAACAGCACGAGCAGTTGCAAGGAATGGCCTCCCCAGAATGATAGGCACTAGGTCATCTTCTTCCATTTCTAAGATGACGAAGTCAACTGGAAATTTGAACCTCCCTACCTTAACCAACACATTTTCACATATTCCTAAGGGGTATTTGACTGATCAATCGGCTAGTTGGATGTTCATACGGGTAGGTTTCAATCCAGAATACCCTAATTTGAGGAACATGGAATGCGGCATAAGATTGATACTTGCTCCTAAGTCGGCTAAAGCATTCTTGACTGAAAGAGATCCTATTGAGCAGGGCAAGGTGAAACTACCTGGATCGTCCACCTTCTTTGGCAGCCCTCGATGAGTCACCACAGAACATTCTTCTCCTAAGGTTACAAGTCCCTCGAGCCCTTTTCTGTTGGTTAGCAACTTCTTGAAGTATGTACTATATTTGGGCATATGGTAACATGCATCAAGAAGGGGTATGGTGACGACCGAATTCTTCAAATATGACAAGAATCTTTTATTATCATTTTCGACCTTTTGATTCTTGAGACGGGACGGGTATGGGACTTTAATGGGCTGTTTGGTTGGAGTAGGTGGAGAGGGAGTTACCGGAGGGGTTTGTTCAGGATTTTCATCGTTCACATTATCTTTCTCTTCATGAGGGGTTTTGGGTTCCATGACGTTAGATTGTTGAGCTGGGTAAGGTGGGTCCTTAGTAGTTGTTCCAGCACGAGTGGTGATGGCGAGTAAGGGATCTCTTTGAGGTTCGCCAAGGCCGTCGAGAGTGGCATTGAGTTCTGCGAATTTGGCCCTCATGTCATTTTGTTGGCTACTAATAAGGTTGTCGAGACCATTTAGTTGCAGATTCTTTTCAAACGTGAAATGCCCAAGATCATCCTCAAAAGTGCTCCTAACCTTATAGTCAGGATATTCTCCTCCTCCCTCTTCTCTCACAAGATTTCCCCAAGGGGTGAAATCATTGTTTTGGTAGAAAGTTAAGAGCGAAGGATCATCGAAGATGTCGTGGCTTGACAAGCATGCTTGTTCGGTGGTGGTATTATCCTCGCATTCCTCCACTTCATGCGGGCCACCACATTGGTCGCAGATCAAGTATGGGTTTGACAACCGTTTAGTTGGTTGTGACTTGTCTAGATAAGAGACTTGATCATTCATTCTATTCAGCCGGCTAGCAAAAGGAGGCTCTTTCATGATCTTGGAAATGCTCATGATCGAATCGGGTTCATCCCAGGTATCGTCTTGATCATTTGCGTATTCCTCAATTCTATCCCATCCTTCCTCAGCGCTTAGGTTGGCTATTTTTCCTTTTACCTAATTATTAATGCCAAATTGGTCGCTTTTTAGGGACACTGTCATAAAAGATTTGGACAAGAAGCCAGAGTTCAATGCCATGATGAGGGACTTGTCTAATCAAATCTTTAAATCTGATCCAGGATTCGTGAATGGGTTCAGCTGGTCCAACATGGAAGCGGAAGATTGCGTCTCTTAACGTTGAAGTTCTTCCTATTGGAAAGAATTTCTCATAGAATTTTGAGACAAGCTGTTCCCATGTGAAAATGGATTCGGAGGGAAGTTGGTTATACCAGTCTCCGGATTTTTCATAAAGGGTGAAGGGAAAGAATCGCAGCCGGGAGGTATCTCTAGTGGCTCCGTCCGTATGGAGGGTATCCACTATTTTCAGGAAGTCCTTGATGTGTTGGATTGGATCTTCAGTTTTCAATCCGTGAAACTTGCATACACTTTGGACCAGCCAAATATCGGTTTCACGCAAGACCCCATCCGTGCGTTCATTTGGAAAAACGATAGCATTGGAAAAACCACGAGGGGTGGGAGAAGAGTAGTCCTTGAGACATTTAGGGATTGGGATTTCGGGAACCTCCATATCGTGATTGGGTTGAGGGCTAGGAGGTGTAGAATGATGATTGGATTCTTCCTCGGAGAGGGCATCATCAAAGTCGATGGCAATGCCAGATGGTTCGGGTGTTGCAAAGAGTCGCCTTATTCTTCGCATTTCCCTATCAGGTTCTGCGTAGGGTGGAATAAGGTCGCTTAGTGAACTACGACTCCTGGTGACTCTGAGATTGGAGAGATCTTCGTTTACCATGATGGCCAAGGAAGATTTGAGCAATGGATAGAGCAGAAAAAGATAGACTAAAGAAAACCTAGAAAAATAAAATAAAAATCTCACTAGAAAGGAATCTAGTGAGTAGACCTATAAAATAAAAATTCAACCTAAACAATAACTATTCCCCGGCAGCGGCGCCAAAAACTTGATGCGTGGTTTTGCAACCTTACAACAGGTTTTACCTCTCGAGGGATCTCAAGAGGCTTACAACCCCACCAGGCAGTGTACCTGACCGATGTAGTATAGTGTAGTGGTAAGTACGGGGGATTGATCGTTCTCCACAGGGAATAGTGTTCGTTAGGTATGAAAAACTACTCTAATAGGTCTAAGGGTGATGGATGATTCTTTTTGTATTTTTATATTTTTATGAAAGCAAGTAAAATCTCGGGTTTTGAAGGAGTGGGCGGAATTAGTTGCTAGTCAACTAACCCAAATAACTACAAATGCAAATAAAATAAAATAACAGAAAATGAAAAGGTGGTAAAACTTATGTGGAGATAAATGTGTTTACTTAGATTTCCTTACTCCCTAACTATCTTTTACCGGTTGATTAGTGTGTATTAATCGCGTGGATGACGGGTGTATTCCTTAATACCAATCGTGGGGTGGCGTACGTACTTCCCCAACTCTACAAGCTCCTACTTCACTCCTATGTCGAGCCGGCTAGGAAGCTCCTAACATGGGATCACTAGAATTCGCTTGTGCATTAAATACAACCATAAAAACCTTAGTACGCATTGGTTCATGTTTCTTAAGACGTTCAAGAAAGTTACCGAATAGGAAGTTAGCTAGTTTTCTTAAGCCTAACATAGATGAACAATCATCCAATACAACTAATAACACACTAATAACCAATAATCAATAGCTAGGTTTCATTAGATCTAAGCAAACACAAAATAAATCTAGCCTAGCATGTTAAACAAAAGACAAGAACAAGATAGAATCAAACAACACATAGACATATTGAATGATTAATTGATAACTTATCTTCAATGTAACATGGAAGATCTCAAGGCAAAAAGCCTTGAAAAAGCTGCTAAAATCGTCTTAGGGTTCTTACACACAAAGTTCCACAATAAGTTCCACACTAATGACAAAAAATTGCAAAACTATATATAGACTTTCAGATCTGACGGCGTCACGTTATGGAGTGTAACGCCGTCACCTCGCCGCTTTTAGGGTTCTCGGATGGCCTTCTTGACGCCGTCCCTCTTTAGCTCTCCAAAATCCGTTCTGGCTTATCAAGGCTTGACGCCGTCAGAATTAGGCGTGACGCCGTCCCGCTTTAACTTATACCGTGACGACCTTGATCATATTAAAGGGTGACGCCGTCAGAATTCCCATGCAAATTTCTCTGGCTTATCATGAGTAAATTTCACATCCACCACTTTTGCCAAGCCATGACGCCATCTGGGGATAATCCTGACGCCGTCAAAGGTAACTTCCAGCATAATTTTAAGACTTTGTCGTTTTCTTCACTTTTATGCTCCAAAAACGTCCAAAATGCTTCATTTTCCAGATTTCTTCTCCAAAGTACCTAAAATGACAAAAGGAACGATTTAGGGCAATATTTGATCAAATAAATACGATTTAGGGCTTAAATGACCCCCTAAAAGCGGTACACTTTTCGCTTCATCAATACATGAATCCTGTGGTTGGGATGGAGTTTTGGCCAGACTCTAGCCAATACTCTAAAGTCTTACCTCCAAAACAAAAAAAGATGCCAGGCAGGCCTAGGAAACAAAGAATCAGGGCAGCACATGAAAGAAAAAACCCTAATAAAGTATCTAAGGTTGGTGTGGAGATGACATGTAGTGATTGTTTAAAAAAAGGCCACAATAGGGTATCTTGTTCTAATCCAACTGTATTGATACCACCAAAGCAACCGGCTAAAAAAGGGAGACCAAGGAAGAATAAAAATGGAACAGCTGAAACAGTAGGTGTTGGAATTGCTGGGAGCACAATAAATGTCAATGCACCTGCAAGAGTACCTGCTAGTAGTTTGGGTGTCAAGAGATCTTTGTTTGGAAGTATGTCAAGTGCAGGTCCATCTAATTCAGGAACATTAGCGAAGAGAATTAGAAAGGGTATAAGCTGGCCAAATCAGACCAAGAAGGTACAATCTCAACACATTGAAGAAAGCCAAGGTCCTGCCACACAACCAATACAACAAACTGAACCAACAACTTAGCAATCTCAAGTGAACAATGGAATGCAACAAGCTGGTGTGCATGGAAGAGAAGCTCAAGCTGGCCAAATCAGACCAAGAGGCAACTTTGTAAGACGAAGACCACCAAGTGAAAGGATTTTAAAGAAGAAACTTGCCAAGATCATTCCAGGGATTGGTTCATCACAGACCAATTCAGTTGATGTGGATTAACATTGTTACCACTAAGTTACCACTTTGTTATATTATGTAGTAAGTATGAAACATTAGCTAAACTTGATGTCTTTTGTGAATCTGTATGTTGTAATACAGATGTAGGAAACTCTTGATGGTGTGCACATCTTTTGTCTATCTTTTGTGAATCTGTATGTGGTGCACATACCTAACTCTAGTATGTAATCAACTTATGACTTTTAATGTTATTAATCTACTTATTACTTGTGCAAAATTTGTGTTTGTAACATGCGTTTACAACCTGAAAATGAAAACTTACTTCAACACATAGAAAGTCAAATAAAGTAGTACAGAAGGGTTACAACATGATTATTCAGGTTACAACAAGTTTATTCCAATAAAGTACTTCCTAAATCAACTAAAACATTTTTTTACCCTTCCCTTTTGAACAAACTTTTGGGAATTTTTGGAGCAAATGGTTTTATACCATTGTCTTCACAAGTCTGATCATTGGGAAGGCCTAGCACCTGAACCCTCTCATCAAAAAACTCTTTGTCAGTCTTTTTAGGAGTTTCAATCTTCCTAGCATCATCCTTTTTTGTCTTTGATCCAGAATAACCCTTTGGAAAGTAGTCTTCCTATGGCATAGGATTTTCATGACCTTCAGAACTGCTTGAGTCACTGCTGTTAATATAAACGATTTCTGCAAAAAAATAAAAAAAATATCAAAATTAAAAAAAAATAAAAAAATGAAAAACAAGACAATGTTGGAAGTCAGGCTGTGTTTGAAAGAACCTTTGTTCTTGGAACTCATTGTTTCAGTAGCTAGAATGGGGTGGTGGGATCTTTCTTGGTGTGTTTGGTTTTTATTGAGGAAAATGTATGCTTGGTTAGTGTTTCAAAACTGCAAAAGTAGTCAATTGACAGTCAAGAAAAAAATAGTGTTTGGTACCCTTCTTGCAGGCATACAAAATTGCAGTCATGACATTACTTTTTCATGTGTGCAGACCAAGGACAAAACAGTCAATTTGCAAGACCAAGGCCAAAACAGTCAATTGATGTGGACAAAAACATGCAATTTGCAAGACCAAGTCCAAAACAACAGGTGTGCAAATAATCTCATTTCACTTGTGCAAATTTTGGTATTAACCTGTGTATACAAAAACTTTCATTACCACATGTTGGTTAAACTTCACCATTTTCATTAAACAAAACCTACTTGCAATCAACAATGAAACTGATATACATTCAAGAAACCAACACAAAAGACTGATAGAAACAATCTACAACATTAAACTGATAGTTCATTAAACTGATAGTGCAGGTTTACAACCAAAAACAATCACATACAAAAGTCTTATAGAAACCATTAAAAAGCTACATTTGCTTAAGCTACAACAAGGTACCCAATTACAACACATAGGAACAGCAAACACATACAAACCAAAAACATTAGCCTATCATTGGCATTCAATTTTGACTTTATAGAAGTCAAATCATCCTTCAAATCATAAAGCATAACCATTTGCTTGTTTGACTCATTCAGCATAACCATCTGGTTGTTTGAATCAATAACCATCTGCTTCTTACAATCATCCATACCTCTAGTTCTGTTGTACATGTTCCTCAATGCTTTGTTCTCCTCATGCAAATCAAAGAACAACTGTTTGTAGTAATCACTAGGAAGTTCTTAATCAAGAAAACCGTACACTTCACACTTCCTCCTTTTATCTCGGATTAGACATCCCTTGAAACGTCTTCCTGGATTATCGAGTGTCCATGATACTTGAACTGGAATGGGATATGGACAATGACAGTGTGTCAAATTGCCGACATCTTGGTTGTATCGACAGTAAGAAGTTGAAGAAGATGATGATCTCATATTTTTGTTTAGTTTTCGGGTTAGGGTTATGGTTTGAAAGTGATAAAGGTGTGGTGGGGATGTGTTTATAATAAAGGGGGGGGGGGACCAGTAAATCTTATCTGTGTGTGGAATGTCTATCTGGAAAAACTAGCGTGGAATTTAGAAAAAATGGAAAAACCAGCGTGTATATACCATGTGGAACGGGCAAGTTGGGCAGTGTACCAGTGCACAGAATAGTCAAAATTTGAAAGTTTTTTACTTTATTAGAAAGAAAAAAAAAATCACTACACAGAATTACAAAAGGTGTCAAGTTTAGTGCATTTTGGTGGTATTTACCCTTTAATAAACCACATAACATTAAATATTAAACATTACAATACGAATTAAAAAAAAATAAAATACAATGAACAAAAAAAAAAACGAAATAATAAAAACATGACATAAAGGAAACTACAACATGAAATTACGAAATACAATTAAATCTATTGTCGAGGTTGCAAGTTATATTTTTTGATGATTCGGTCCTTTTTTTCATTGATCCAACCCACAACGTTTGGATCCTTGCCGGTAGTGTCAATCATCAGAAATTTCATCTCTTCCAACCTTGTAATCGTTTCATCTTTTACTTTAGCCGCCCGATACGCCTCTTGGGAAGTTTCCCGTTTGATACGATACTCGGATGCCATAGCCTCCTCGAATTGGCTTGATGAGCTCGTTTCTCCGGTACTCGCTCCCCCGGTACTTGTCGTGCTCTCGGATTTGGATTTCTTTGAAGCACGCTTTTTGCCCATCGGACGTGGTTGTTCATCATGACCAAATAACGCCTCGTTTGTTTGACTTGAGACATCGCCGGTTAAATCAAGCGGTTCTGGTGCGTCCCATTTTTTATGACCAACCAAAACCACCCACGCCTCCTCGTTATTAAACGACGCACTTTTGTGCTCGTCACGGTACATTTCTCTAGCCCGTTTCATGATATCCATCTCACTTTCCCCATTTTTTTTGGCACGTTTCGAACGTATGTAGTACGCGTTGAACTTTGTGCAATCACGGCTCAATGTTTTCTACTTGCCTTGTATCATATCCTTGTTGTATTTTTGAAAATTGAGTCTATTGAACTCATTGATTACCCGTTGCCAAAACATATCGCGAGCTTGTGCACGCCCGACTTGTGAATCCTCGGTAGCGGCCACATAACACTTTGCAAGTATTTTTTCCTCACTTGAATTCCAACGTGTATTGATCACGTCGGGATTTTCTTCATTCTCCTCGATTGGTTCGGGGTCTTTGGATTTTTTGGCCTTTCGTTTACCACCACGTTTGAATGGCTTTGGAGGAGACGTAGGTGTTTCGGGAACTTCATTTGTTTCGGTTTGTGTTTGTGATGATTGGGATGGAGGTTGTGACTGTTGTGAGAATTGTAGATTTTACAAATTGGTGTTTAGTGTGTTTTGTTGGTTTTGTTCTCAATATAGAAATCGTTGATGTTGTAGGTAAAGTTTTTGGCTCGACAAGCCGAGTGGGTTAGGGAAAGGGATGTTGGGTGATGATGAACCCGCGTTTGGGTTATTCCACCCACCCATGAGATTGAAGAAACTATCTTCGTTGTTGTTAAATCTCGACATTTTTTTTAGCAAATGGAAGTATATGTAGATGAGATTGAGTTGAGGAAGTGTGAAAAAAAAATTGTGTATTAATAGGGTTTTTATAGTGGTAGGAAAAAGATTTTGAATTATTTTTTAATCAAAATAGCTGTTTATAAACGTTGAGGGGGTAAAGTGAATTTTTTTTAAAAAAAAACCAACGGTCATAAAAGACACTAGAAGGGTGAAGTAAAAAAAAAAAAAAAAAAAAAAAAAAAAAAAAAAAAAAAAAATTGTTTGAAGCCTTCACGCAGCGTTAAAGATTTAACGTGGGAGGGGGTATGGTAACGTGGGGTTTACTTGAAAATGTTAAGCTTTCACCCACCTAAAATGTTAACACACCGAGTGCTCTAACAATTATTGATTTATTGGCAAAAGATGAAAATTGGTATTAAAAAAACATATTTAGTAGCACATAAGAATATGCCGTAAAAGTGTGTGCCACTAAATGGACTAAAGGGAGTGGGGCTACCCAACTAAGGGGCGACTCGCGACACGTGACGCTGAGTCAGCATGTTGGGTAGCCTAAAAAAAAAGGGGGAGTGGTGTAGCAGGCGACCCATATGTAAATGACAGAAGTAGCAGGCAAGTAGCAGAAGTAGCAGGCAATATATATACTCACATACAATGACACAAGTACAGAAGAAGCCGGCGACCCATATGTATCGCCTACCCCCTGGATCGCCTAGGGGGGGCGGTGTTCCAGGCGTTCCAGGGGCGTTCTTGCCTTGGTTCGCCTCTTGGTTCGCTGCACTCCCTTCAGTGTGTGCCACTAAATGGCATTTTTATTTGGTGTCGCTTTAAAAAAGAATGGAGTAAATTTAGATTTGGCGGAATAAGCTAAAACCAAAAAAGATAGGGCAAGCCATAAAGTGGGAGATGGAGGTTTAGAAGAGGGATCTAAAGGATAAAGAAGTAGAGAAGTCTCTAGAAGCAAGACGAGCTTAGATAGATAAGGATAGGGAACGCTCAAGTATGCTTAAACAAAATGAAATAATTAGATGGCACGTAGAGGAGGTCGGGATGAGAACATGCGAGCCTTATGGTTGAAGGAATATGGTGTGAAGACCGGGGAAAGATCAAAGTTGAAGTGTGGCGGCAATAAAAATAAATTTTCTCGGATGGTATGCGGCCAACATTAGTGACTAACAAGATAGAAAAGATCATCGATGAAGATATTCAAGCCTTGGAGAAACAATTTGTTGAAAAAGAGATGAGATAATGTGTGTGATTGTAGGAAAGATCTCACTAAGAGATTTTGGAACATTTTTAAGAACGATTTGGTCAATGCTGTTATGTTGTTCTAGAAAAAAATATGGTGATTTGGAGAAACTGTAATGCTTCATTTGTAACACTAAGAGCATAGCGTAGGGTAACGTGGTTCTGCGTTAAACCTTAACATTCCTTGCGTTAAAGGTGTGTTAACCACACCGCATTGTTGCGTTAACGCCCCAAGTTAACCCTTTAACGCAACGTTAAAGGCTACTTTGAATTTAAAAAAAAAAAAAAAAAAATCTTTTCTACCCCTGAATTGTACTATGTATCCGTTGAGTTAAAAAAAAAAAAAACTTGTTTCTTAAACGGTACAGTTCGAGCAGGCATAAATAATTCCAGAGCTATAAGTCTTATAGGATGCCACTATAAAATAGTGGCAAAAATCTTGGCATAAATAATTATGAAGTGATTGGAAAGATGACGTTCAAAACTATTTTCTTTATGATAGATTCATTTTGAATGAGATTTTTAATGTGAATGAAATGATGGAGTATTTGAAAAAGAAAAACAAGAAAGCCAAATATTTAGAGTGAATTTTGAAACGGGTTATACTATAGAAGCCCCCTCATGATGTCAAATCATATAAAGATTCCTTTTGTCTTCTTTGACTTTCCAGTATAACACAGTTTTCTGTAAGTTTCTGTTCCGTATTTCTGACAGTTTTTAGCGTTTGACATATTAAACTTTATATTTTATATTCCGTACTTTCAGGTTTATAGTTTTTTATATAAATAAAATTATAAAAATAAAAAATAAAATAAAAAAAACAAAAAAAAATAAGAGGGCTTGGATAACAAAATAAGGGGGACTTGGATAAGTTGTCCCTTTTGAAAAGTCATATAATACTCCCTCCGTCTCAATTTATTTGTCAGGAGAGAGAAAACACAAAGTTTAATAAAAGTGGGGCCACTTTAATTTTCAACCACTAAAATGGAATATTCCTCCACTAGATTCTCTGGTTTTTACTAAATAAGGAAAGTGGACAATTAATTTGAGACATCCATAAAAGGAAATATGGACAAATAAATTGAGACGGAGGGAGTAGTTTGAAACAAAAAAAAATTGCTTAGTAATTTGAAACAAACAGGGTTTTAGAATGGCCCATGTTATTCAAGCCCCCCCAAAAAATGTTATCCAAGCCCCTCCCTTTTTTTTTGACTTTTTTTATTTTTTTTATTTATTTTTTATTTTTATAATTTTGTTTATATCAAAAAACTATAAACCTGAAAATGCGGAACATAAAATATAAAGTTTAATAAGTCAAATGATTAAAACTGTCAGAAATACGGAGCAGAAATTGACAGAAAACTGTGTAATACTGAAAAGTTAAGGGGACAAAGGGAATCTCTCCTATGATTTTCCGTATGATTTGACATCATAGGGGGGCTTGTATAGTATAACCCTTTTGGAATAGGTGGTGTGCTTGGAGCGACACATGTTTGAAGTCAGCATCTATGTTCGTCCTACTTAACGGGTCTCCTACGAAGGAATATTTGGAGTGTGATGTAAGGCAAGGGGACCCGTTATCTTTATTTTTATGTACACTAGCGGTGGTAACAACAGTATAGTCATGTCGTATCTACAATATGTTGAACACACTATATTGTTTGGTGAGTGGAATGATGAAAATGCAAATATGTTAATGTGTATATTAACCAACTACGTTATCTTATTTGGCAACCAAGATTACTTAGGAGCTTAGGGAAGGAAGGTTTGACTAGAAGATGTATCAAATTCGAGTCCCACCCGAGACTTTTACCTTTTCAGGCGAAATAGGAGAAAGTACAGGCGGAGTTCAGGGTCAGCATACTGCCCAATTGAATGTCACTGCTACATGAACCACTAACAACTAACAAGCTGTTCAAAAAAAAAATGTTGATGTGTATATTGAAATACTTCGAGGATGTGTTTAGGGTTGAGAGTAAATTCGAATAAGGATTGTGTCATCGTGTGTATGGGGTTGGTGTAGCATAGGGAGATGTTGAGGGTATGGATAGAATGATGGAGTCTAGTATTGGTGAATTCCCTTTCACATACTTGGAATTACCCATAGGTGCGAAGATGATAAGAGAAGTAACGTAGAGACCCGTTGTTAAAAAAATTAGAAAGAAACTTTTGGAATGGAGAGCTAAAACGATATCATATATTTGGCAAAAGATTGATGTTGGTTAAATTGGTTTTTGGTAGCTTGCCATTGTAATATTTTTTGATGTTCCGTATGTGATTAAACAAATTGAGTGTATTAGCTATGCAGAACTTTTTCTGGGGAGGGGTGGGTGAAAGTAAACACATGTCTTAGGTCAAACGGGGCGCGGAGAAGGGGGGTGTTGAGATAGGATCTTTACGGGGAGAAAAGTGAGCTTTGTTGGAAATACTTAACTAGAGACTTTTGCGGAGAATCGTTGCTAAAAAAATTAAAAATCGACTTTTGGAATGGAGAGCTAAATCGTTGTCATATGGTGGAATATTAGTGTTGGTTAAATTGGTTCTTCGTAGCTTGTCGTTGTACTATTTTTTTGATGTTTCGTGTGCCCGTATGTATGACTAAATAAATTGACTGTAATTATGCAAGATTTTTATTTTTTAATTTAATTTTTAATTTTTTTTTATATAGGGTGGTTGAAAGTAAACAGGTGTATTTGAAATCATACAACAAAAACATACCGAATCCTATCGGGGCGGGGTATGGGAGATGTAGAATGTTGACAGATCCTACGCTACCTCAAGATAAACCCAAACGCGAAAGTAGGGAGACTTCTTCTAGGAATACCTCCGACATATTTTTGAAATCATGCATACAACAAACATTATTGAGTGTTAAGGCATCATTGATTTTGATTTGACTTACTTCGGTAACCCATTTATAAGTTCATTTAGGTAGCGTAATTTTAATAGGTTTCTTTAGGATTGCAATGAACTCAAATAGTTTAAGCGCGGTGACAGATGGTTAGATGCAGTGTCTACTACCCAATCAATCTCAATATTGAGACCACCATGATCAACTACTAGATTCTTTAAAGAAGAATGAAATGATAAACCAATGTGAGAATCAGAACCAGAGAAGAAAATACTTGCATGAAGCTTAGAATAACTAGAAAAATCAATCCTACTAGCATTTACCAACTTCATCGTCTCCTGACAAATAGTATTTACCAATTTGTGATCCAAATGGACCTTCTCGTTGACAACCTCATTCTCATATTCCATGTTAAGAGGTGTTATGCATAAACTGATCAAATTTAGTATACCGTTGTGTTGCCATCTCAACTACTCCTTTCTTGTTTTCTTCCATTTATAGCAAATCAATCCTTTCATAACATTCTTCACACACAATTCTTTCTTGACTACAATTACCACAATTTTTTTCTCCATCCTACGCTCCTTAACCTCTATCTTAAAACTTTAGAAACTGAGTTTTCGGTTTTAACAGAACCTAAAACTGAAACCGTTAGGTTTCTGGTGGTTCGATTTTGTAGGTTTTTTTAACAGTTTCAGTTCAAATTTTCAATTATTTCATATTTTAACCGTTTCTATTTAGGCTTGGCCAATTTGTACCAACAAACTTGTTTTACGTAATCTAGTTTTTTTTTATATTGCTCATGAGATAGAGAGTTACAAATGTACAATGTGATACGATCCTCCTGTAGTTTTTTTATTATTATTATTAGTTAATTAATAAGTTTATTTAGTTTCCTTTTATTACATATCTTGGTGAGAAAGTTAGGGTATTAGGGTAAGTCTAGGACATCTTTTATTATAAATAGGGCATTAGGTATGTAACTTTCATTATGTAGAATGAATATGAAGTATTGATTTGTTAATCAATTAGGGAGTTGGTTTATCTTACTAATATAAACCATTGGGAGAGCTTATTCGACCTCTCGAACGTCGATTATTCTATCTCTATTGTTCTTTTATCTTATTATCGATCTGGTTCGTATCAATTGGTATTAGAGCAGTTCGATTCTAGGGTTAAAAAAAATAAAAAGAAAAAAAGATCGAAGTTACTGTCCACCAGAATTTACTGTTCATCCCGGAGTTACTGATCATCATCATATTAGTTATGACTAACAAGGAATATCATACACAAACGGAAGATCGAATTTATAATTTCGAGAAAAGAATGGAGGCTATGAGAGCTGAATCAGCCCGTAAACATGAAGAGATTATAGATCTATTGAAAAAATTGGTGATTTCAATGGGCCGTGCTAAGGAGGTTGAAGAATAGGAGAAATGGCGTGATCTTAAAAAAGCTCAGGAAGCATCCGAAGATATAATATCAAATCCTAAATCACAAATCTTTGTTACTGAAGATTGTAATGATGGATCAACATCGGAAGAAAACCTGGTGTGCATGTTCTGATGAGGAAATTGTAAAGTATCCAACACAAACTGCCACAACTGAAATAAGTGGAGAAGATGGTAGTAATTCGAAGGAGTTTCTGGATGTTTTAACTGTGGAGGAAGCTGATGTTACGGGACCAATTATGGCAATAGAAGATGAGCCTCGTATGGTGCTAAGATCAGATCCAAAAGTTATTAAGAAAGACTTCTCTAATGAACATGATGGACAACATTCGGCAGGTGAAAGTAAGCCATATCATAACACATTGAGATGGCAGATTATGGAGTTAAAGTGGGGGTGCATGATCTCTCATGGACAGATTTGTACAAATGTTGGGTTGAGACAAGAACTGGTTTGTGTGCAAAGAAGAACATGGGATCCCGGTATCACGTGCCTCAAGATTTTAAAGCAACACCTTGAGGACAAGGTGTTTTTGGGGGGCGGAGTAATGATACGAACCCTCTTAGTATTTTATTATTTATAAGTATTTTCCTTATTATCAATTAGTTTCCTTTTCGGTATTATCTTAGGGACCAAGTTAAGTCTAGGGCATCTTTTATTATAAATAGGGTATTAGGGTTGTAACTGTGCTTATGCTGAATAATATTATGGTTGATTGATTTCGTGTCAATTGGGAGAGCTTATTCGACCTCTCGAACATCGATTACTCTATCTTTATTGTTCTTTTATCTCTATATCGAATTGGTTCGTATCACAATGCCGTCATTGGATCAGTTTGACATAGGGAGAGTGTCAACCCGCAGCGCTATGTTTTCAAGATTGTTGAGATGATTATATATTGTAGTTGCAGGTTGGTTTAAGTATGCACTCTTCTAAGCAATAAGTTTTGTTTTATAGATATTCATAAAATCATATAGACAATATTTATTCGATAGTTTTTGAATTTACAGATTCTACTTTTAATAATCTAAATGTCCTGAAATAATTTATTTAAATTAGTATTTTCATACAAGTTGTGATGGCGTGTATTGCACTAGCACAACGAAATTGGAAACAAAACCATTCACTATAAAGAAATGAAATGGAATAAAAGTCGATGATAATTCTATCCGATTGAAATGGAACGAAACATAGTAACCATCCTTTAAACATATTTGGTAGGCACGAGTTTCCCTTTCTAATATACTATTTTTGGTTTGATGACGTACTCACTGAAGAGTTCGAAGGCACCCCTTCGAACCTATCTTGGAAACTACTTTCCGAATGACTTCGCAGACCTCCTAAAATCTCTTTTGGTGTAAAGTCGTTCATAACAATGACTACTACAAAGGAATTCGACAATTGAACGTAAACATCATTTGGGGTGTACACTTCGAAGATGTTATCACAGAGGATTTTCATGACCAAGTCAAAACATGTTTCATTACTCAGTCAAGGCTTGCCCGCAAAGACAGAGGACATGGGACATTGTCCCTAGTGGTTACTGAAACCAAGAGATAACCCCATGATCTTCGGTTTATACGCAAATGTTTGGCAGTCTATTTTCTTCCACTATAAATAGGATGTCAATGATTCTAGTTTCGCTAAGTCCTTTTCACCATCATTTGACTAATTATTACTCACATACTGACGCGGAATTATTGTAACACCAGGGTTTTACAACCCTCCGAGGCAGAGTACCTAACCGTTGCAGTGTAGTATAGGCAAGACTCGGAGGATTGATCGTTCTCTAAGGGAATAGTGAGGTAGGTTCGAAGTGTATGACATATTAAGTCTAAGGGTTGAGGAAAGATATTTTTTGGTATTTTTATGTTTTTTAGAAAGCAAGTAAAATCTCGAGTATTGGAAGAAGTTGGTTTTAAACTACTAATTAAACTAAAATGCAAGAAAATAAAATAACAAGAAAACTAAATTGGTGGTGAATTTCTTATAAGAGGAAATACGTATTTACTTGGAATCTCATTACTTCCTAATTATATCCTATTGTTTTGTCGAATTGTCACGTCCTTTTCTAACGTAATGTGGAATATTCCTAAGACATAAGTTATTAACTAGTCATGTTTTAGTGGACGTTCAAGCTAGTATATAGTTTTCCCTAACCAGTTTTCTACTCCTAACGCACACATCATTAAACAAGAGACGATAACATAACAATCAATAACTGGGTTTCAGTCAATCCTTATCAAATACTAATTAATTTGGCATATCATAGTAATGAAAAGAGAAACAAATAAATAAATTAAACAATGATACATAGGCATGATTGAATGATTAATTAAATAACTTATCCTTAAGAAAACATGAATTCTTCAATGGCCAAAAGGCCTACAAAAGCTGTAAAATTCGTCTAGGGTTTGATCCTCCAAAGTTGCACACACAATAATGAAAACAATGCGGACATATATATATATATATATATATATATATATATATATATATATATATATATATATATATATATAATCTAGGGTTTGATCCTCCAAAGTTGCACACACAATAATGAAAATAATGCGGATATATATATATATATATATATAATATATATATATATATATATATATATACATGTATATATATATATATACATATATATATATATATATATACATGTATATATATACATGTATATATATATATACATATACATGTATTATATATATTATATATATATATATATATATATATATATATATATATATATACATGTATATATATACATGTATATATATATATATGTATATATATATATATATATATATATATATATATATATATATATATATATATATAATATATATACATGTATATGTATATATATATATATATACATATACATATATATATGTATGTATATATATGTATATATATATATGTATATATATGTATATATATATATGTATATATATATATATATATATATATATATATATATATATATATATATATATATATATATATATATATATATTATGTATGTATGTATATATATGTATATATATATATATATGTATGTATGTATATATATGTATATATATATATGTATATATATATATATATATATATATATATATATATATATATATATGTATATATATGTATATATATTATACATACATTATATATACATATATATACATATATATATATATATATATATATATATATATATATATATATATATATATATATATATATATATATATATATATACATGTAGGGTATTAACAATGCAAGAAACACTTGTTTGAGGCTTAGATATGGATCGAATGAACAAGAACTAGAGAGAGAAAGTGGGAACTTCTAGAGAGAGAGAACTATGTGTATATTAGCTTGAAATGTAGGGAAGTTCCAACCCTTCCCTTGCAAGGGAAGGGGTATTTATACATACTACTTAATATGCCCCTAGTGGGCTGTGGAGAGAGCTGACAGAGGGTAAAGACCCGACCCACTCCACAATACTAATTAATAACTAATCTACTAATAATATTACTGATAATACTACGAGCTATGATGAGCTAATAAGTACTCGGGGTGACCGAGTCTTCAGCTGAATATTCATATTCCTAACAATCTGCCCCTAAGGGAGGTCACCCCAGAAGTAATGTTATGAATTTCAGCACTTCTTCCTTGGATCTTGACATCATAGCTCGTAACCATTGATTCTTCAATATCATAGATTGTTGTGCAAGCATTCGTGATCTTAAGATGACTTCTCTTTTGTCTTGGATGAACTTTGAGTAATCTTTGAAAGTATCATCCCACTTGAGTCTCCAAGTCATCTTTCAGTAGTAGGTCTCCATGTGATGAAATATACTTAGAGCCGACATGCTCACACTATATGGCGTCATGATCTTCAGCATCAGAGTTTGCGGAAGCTGTGTTGAAGGTCTTATGGGTGATCATGACTTTGTTGAATAACAATGATGATGTAGTGTGAACATGTGGTAGAGGATTGGCATCTTTTCTGCAACTAGCTACAACAGCAACCAGCTACAGCATTCCACAGCTACAGCCGCCAGAAGTTCCTGCATAAGACAGTTAGCAACAAATCGACCGGTACTTACAGGTTTGGATTTTGAGATTGTTAACAGCATAGTGTGGAAACTCTCTCTAATCCTTACCAAGACCGTTCCTAATCGAAAACCCACAGAGGGCTTTTTAAGACTATGCTGTAGCATTTCAACGATTAGGTGAGTCGCTGGAGATCACTCCACGACTGTAGACCGTTTGAAACAGCCGCGACCACTAAGCGTAATCCACGAGGAATTACCGAAGTGACCTGCTTTCAGGGCTGCTTGATGTTGACCCTGGCAGGAATTTCCATTCAATCATTGAGAATTACATTCGTAAATTCTCTCATAAATGTTCTGGCAGATTGCTAAGATCTGCGTAGGACTCTTAAGTTTACAACTGGTGTCATTAATGTTGACCAACCAGTGTAGAAGTAGCATGTGTTCCTATGAGATCTTATTTTGCATCTCGTGGCTCTAGACTCGATAGTGCGTTTTGATTTAGTGAGCGGAGGCTGGAGAGGACTGCCACCTTTTCAATATCATCTAACTCGGAGTGAGAGAGACGATAGAAATGTATTGAACTCCGTGACAATTGAAACAAGAATCCTTTGAGGGACCTTGAGTGGCTAGGGAGGGTTGTGCAGCGTATCACTGGGTCCATGATACTTTGTCTTCAATGCCAGCAATCAACTAAGTGATTCTGACAGCATATGTATTGACCCGGTTTCTGCCTAAGTTGTAAGGAGGGCTATTTCTTTTCACCCTTTCTCTTTACAATTCTTTTTCATTCTTCAACCCCTACAGTGCTTACCGAGACTTCATAACTAACACCTTGTTGGGTTTGTTCCAGTGTTAGCTCCATCTCAGTCGGCACTCTTCCCTCGTTCACTTTTCTCCTTTTTAATCATACCTAAGGACTTCTACACTAACTAGTGGATTGTCCCTGGGTAGATCCCTCCGGCTCTGGTGGGATCGTGGGAACTTGAACCTAACCTAACCATCCTTATAACTCCATGCGTTAATTAAAATGGTCGGTCTTTAGTACTCATCCACGATAGCCAAACCAAATCTTTGAAAAATCTCTCAAAGTGTTCATGATTCTGAAACACATTTTTGTAAACACTTGAGAGTTTTATATTTTTCAAATGCTCCCCCTCAACATGTGCTCGAGTGATAGTTTTATAAATTTGCACATGTTAGGTAGAGCTCGCACTTTTTGAATTGATCCACTTTCAGTAAACATGACCGATTCGAGACACGCTTACATCACTAGATATACTAGCTTGAAATTATTACCCGGCCTGGTCAAGTCCACAGAAAGTTTCTCGAAATGGTACTCTCTACTCAGATACATCTTTTTCGAGACACGCTTACATCACTGGTTAGGCCAGCTTGAAATTATTACCCGGCCAAGACGTATCCTTTCGATTGATGACAATTCAAGTTTCGTCAATTCATTGGTGAAGTCTGAGCCTTGCTCACGTGAGATGCCCAAATCCTTAATGTTTTGTTAAAACCATTTGCTCCCCCTCAATATGTGCATCGATATATGAAAGATTTTAGCACATATGGAAGAGCTTGCTTTTATGACCAAAACATTTTGCTCCCCCTCAATATGTGCCTTGATATACAAAATGGTTTAGCACATACGGGAGAGCTTACATTAACTTCTGAATCATCACATTTTATCAGAATTTTATATTTAAATCACATTCCCTCCCCCGATCAAAAATTTCAAACCATTTGAGATTTGTGATCCCAAGTGATTTAAATAAGTTTAGAAAATTTGGGAGAAAATGTGGTCAGGTTTAAATGTATTCTGATTTTGAAGCATACTATGCTTCCCCTGAAACAACGAGAGAGTGTCACTGCTGATGTTGCACAAATTTGGCAAGGTGTCGGAGATTTGAACAAATATGCTCCCCCTCTATTAATGACCCATTTTCCATTAAAAGAGTTGTAGTCATTCAATTGAGCGACGGGTATTTGTGAAAATTTAATTCAATTTACCACCTTGTGTAACATCAAGACTCTCTTGAAGAATCAAACAACATAAAGAGTCTGATGAAAAGAAGACTTCTCTTCTTATACACGACATGACGCACTGAAACGTACATCAAGTCGGTGAAACATGGATATAAACTAATCCATGCCCAGATGAACATCACCCGGTTGGAGGAACAGCTGTCCTTTTGGCGACATGCTTTCCCCGTTGTGAGGCACGGGTTGTTATCTAAAGTAATAGCAAGCCATTAAGACATGTTTTAACAGATTAGTATAACTTCTGCTCGAGCTTCATTTAAGGATCCGTGTCATTGTTGAATGACATTTCTAGATCCGTAAATGTTATCGATAAACAGAAGACATGCCTAGGTAGGACTATTTTTGGTATTTTCTGATTTTTCAATTTTTATGGTTTTTATAGGTTTTATATTTTTGTATTTTTCTTTTTGATTTAAGATATATACAACTATGCACAAGGATATAAGAAGACAATCCTTTACTCCTCCTTTTCTTCCTGAAGACACTTGAGGGTTTCAGGTGTCATGCTCTTCATGCCAAGGCGTGGGAGCATAAACTGAAATCTTTCTCTTGGGAGGGCCTTGGTGAAGATGTCAGCTAACTGAAACTCTGTCCTCACGAAGTATAGTTCCACAATTCCTTTTTCCACCTGTTCCCTGATGAAGTGATGCCTAATGTCGATGTGTTTTGACCTGGAGTGCTGAACATTGTTACAACAAAGAGCAATGGCGCTTTTGTTGTCACAATATAGGGGAATTTTGTTGTATGAGAATCCATAGTCCAAAAGTTGTGATTGCATCCAAAGGATTTGTGCACAACAAGCAGACATGGCAATGTACTCAGCTTCAGTAGATGATATGGAAGTACTCATCTGCTTCTTAGAAGACCAACTAACCAACTTTTCCCCCAAAAACTGAGCTCCTCCTGAAGTACTGCGACGAGTGTCTTGACATCCCGCATGATCAGCATCCGCGTAAGCTGTTAACTCCATTGCAGTGTCTTTAGGATACCAGAGACCCATATGAACCGTGCCTTGAAGATATCGGAAGATCCTTTTGACTGCTTCAACATGCTTCTTGGTTGGCCTGGATTGATACCGAGCACACATACACACAGCAAACAGAAGATCTGGTTTGCTAGCCGTGATGTACATCAAAGATCCAATCATGCTTCGATACTTTGTTATATCTACTGGAATCCCTGAAGGATCTTCATCCAGCTTCGTTCTATCAACCATGGGAGTGTCAACAGGTTCACTTGAATAGAATCCAAACTTTTTCAAGATCTCGTTGGCGTATTTGGATTGATTGATGAATATGCCTCCGGGACTTTGAGAAACTTGTAATCCTAAGAAGAATGACATTTGTCCCATCATGGACATTTGGAACTTGGAATTCATCTCCTTTGAAAAACTATCACATTCACTCGGATCTGTTGAGGCAAAGATGATATCATCTACATATATCTGAACTAGTAGTAGATGGTTTCTTGACTTCCTGGTGAATAGTGTGGGATCAACAACACCCTTGGAGAATCCGTTCACTAGGAGGAACTTGGACAATGTATCGTACCATGCCCTTGCGCCTGTTTTAACCCATAAAGAGCCTTCTTCAAGCGGTAAACATGAGTAGGATGTTCAGCATCCACGAATCCTTCTGGTTGACTCACATAAACTTCTTCCTTTAAGTCACCATTCAAGAATGCCGTTTTGACATCCATCTGGTAGACTATCATATTTCGACTAGCAGCATTTGCCAGGAAGATTCTTATAGCTTCAATTCTAGCAACCGGAGCAAACGATTCTTCAAAATCAATGCCCTCTTCTTGTCTGAACCCTTTAGCAACTAGCCGTGCCTTGTTCTTTAACACATCTCCATACTCATCAAGCTTTACTTTGAAGATCCACTTTAAGGCAATGATCATTGCAAGCTCTGGAGGAGGCACTAATTCCCATACTTCAAGTCGATCAAATTCATGGATTTCATCCTGCATAGCTTGGAACTAGCAATCTTTAGTCATTGCTTATTTGGCATCTTTTGGTTCGACTTTGGACAGTACAGAATTGAAGAAGCACCATAGTGCATCAGTGGCTAGTTGATTACGTGTGGATACTGGACGTGAGGGATTGCCTATGATGTTGTCGATTGGATGATCACTGGTCCATTTTCTGAGATGGTCGTGAGGTTGAGGGTTATGAACAGATGTAGCAGTGATGTGTTCTTCAAGTGAGGATGTGTCTGGTGTATGTTCAGGAGCAAATATGTTTTCAAAAGGAATCTCATCAACAGGAGCAAAAGGGTTAACTTCCAAAGAATGATTATCTGAAGATTCTTGTATTACTGGAGAGGATTGAGCGTTTGATGACGAAGACGATTGACTGGCAGCTGGAGCATTGAGACTGACTGATACTGAAGCTGTTGGGCCTTCTGAACGTTGTGGGGCTTGAACCTCAGCCATAGGAAGTATTTCAGGTTCACTTGGGATGGTTCCATTCGTTGGCTCAAAGTATTCATCAAACATAGGATCGAATAACTTCTTCAACTCCTCGCATGTAGGTGGCACATAAGAATCTGCAGGCGTGGAATTCTGTACAAGTCCTGAACTAATGGGTCCAGGTGACAACAGGTTAAGATCGGGTCCAGAACTAATTTGTCCTGAAGCAGGTTGCTCACTCAGCTCATCGAACGTAACATGAATGGTTTCCATGATTTTACGGGTTCTCTTATTGTAGATTCGATACCCTTTACTGTCTGGTGCGTATCCAACAAAAATACCTACATCTACTTTAGCTCTTAACTTTCCCAAGTCTTAACTATCGTTAGTTGGATAGCAAAGTGCGCCAAACACACGGAGAAAAGAGAGATCTGGTTTCTTGTTATGAATTAACTCGAAGGGAGTCTTCTCATGAACAGGATGAATTAGGGATCGGTTTTGAGTGTAACATGCTGCTGCAATAGCCTCTGCCCAGAGAAACATCGGTGCCTTTGAAAATATAAGCATAGTTCTTGCAGCTTCCACCAGAGCACGGTTCCTTCGTTCAACCACTCCGTTCTGTTGAGGAGTGCGAGGGATACTTTTCTGATGCGTGATGCCAATACTTTCATAAAAATTACGGAGTTGTTGGTTAACAAACTCAGTACCATTATCAGTGCAGATGATTCTGACAGTTTTATCGAGCCTTACTTGCAGCTGTTTTATCAGTTTAATGATAACCTCTGGAGTTTCGTCCTTGGTTCTCAAAAACTTTACCCATGTGAACCGAGAATAATCATCTACTATCACCAGAACGTACTTCTTTCCATTTATGGTTTGTATTCTCATTGGACCGCACAAGTCCATGTGGAGGGTATGAAGAACTTCCAAGTTGGTGTTGATGGTTTTAGGCTTGTGGGTTTGTTTCTTGCTTTTACCCAGTTGACATGCAGAGCAGAGATGATCTTTCTCATATTTCAGTCTGGGCATCCCTCTAACAAGATCTTTACGGGAAAGATTATTTATGGTACCGAAGTTCAAGTGGTTCAAACGACGATGCCACAGCCATGATTTTGTTTTAGAGGCTTTAGAAAGCAAGCATATGGGAGAGGACTTCAACATTTCTTCGATCGATATGGTGTATAGATTGGTGCCCCGACTGCCCTTGAGGAGATCTATACCATCCAATTCTCTGACGAAACATGTATGTTTTCTGAAAGCCACTTCCAGATCTGAATCACAAAATTGACCCACAGAAAACAGATTGTGCCCTAGTCCTTCCACATAATATACCCTTGAGATTACACTGTCACCAAACACATAATCTCCATAACCCATAATAGCACCAAAGTGGTTGTTCCCAAATCTAACTGTCCCGATAAACTTTTTCACGAAGTTCTTGAGCCGCGAGCGATCCCCAGTCATATGTTTTGAGCAGCCTGAGTCCAAATACCACAGGACGATTTGTACGACCTGCATTTGAAACCAGACAACAATGGATAACTGAAAAATGTGGATCCCCAAGTGCAATTGGGGTCCGTTTGGTCAGCACACACATATTCTGGAACCACAGATTTCACTGATGCTACTGTCTTTACTGAGGAGACAGAGCTAGAGGCAGGACAAGACCTAAATGGAAGGCATTGTGACACTAAAGACAGAATTCTACCAGTTGGTCTCCATTCCTTATTCATTTTAGGTAATGATCTCTGTTTTCCTAAATTGAATTTCCTTCCAGTGGGTCTCCATTCCTTAACTTTCACAATTTTATGCTTATTCATTTTAGGTAACGTGCACTGTTTTCCTAAATTGAATTTCCTTCCAGTGGGTCTCCATTGATAGCCTACGCTAGCAAATGTTTTTCCTGTTGCTTTCCAAACTTTCTTGCATGCTTCAGTTATCCTAACATTCTTATCATGGGGTGATGCAGAAGACATCAAGAAAGACACAACACACTCATCATGATTAGCAGAAATTAAACAATTGTCGCATGTTTTACAGATAGCATTAGAATTCGAATTAATTACAGTACTTTTGATACTAGAATCAACACGATTCATCCTACTCATTGCAAACTTATTGTTCCTAGGTTGGGCTTCTACATTCTTCAAGTGATCATTCTTAGCTGGCGCAGTCCTATCCTTTCTTGCATTTCCTCTAGACCTTGACCCGCTAGCTTGGGTGTCACTTTTTACTCCTGTAGAAGCATCGAAGGGAACATTAGTTTGTTTTTCTGTCACATGCCTTCCAGATAATGATGTGTTGGGTTCTGATGTTTTAGGTGGTAGATCAAAGGCTACATGCTTGTTCTCAACAGTGGATGATGATGCAACAAATCTATCTCTATGTCTGCTAAACTTAGGAATTGAGCCTATGGCATATTCTAAGTTTTCCTGAATCCTTTTCGTGAGTTTGCAGGCATAGACAACTGCCCTATCAAGTGGCTTATCAGTCCTATCCTCTTCAACTACCTCACGAAGTGTGTCAAGGCCCTCTCTAAGATGATCGAGATATGTTTGATGGGCAAAGCTGTTATTTCTAAGCTTAAATGGAATACGCCCAACATCAACATCATACTTTTTATTATCAGTAGCCTTTGGTGCATCACAATTACAAGTGGTGCATGGCATTTTACCTTTCACCCGAGCCTTAAGATTCTCAATTTCATTTGACAAAGAGGTTATTTGATCATTGTGATTGCTTCTTGTAACTTTAATAGAATCATATAACTCTTTGAAATGTTGTTTAACCTTTGAATTTTCTTCTCGATAACACTCATTTTCATAATGTAACTTATTTATGGTGTTTTGATATTGAAAATTCTGAGAATCTGAAGACGAAGGTTTATTGGTGCCATACACTTCACACTTGTTGGATTTCAATTGGGCAATTTGGGCCCTCAGCAGTCGAATCGTGTTCGTGTGAGCTTGAATTGTCTCATCTCGTTTGCTTAATTCAAAATAAGTATCAAATTCAGGAGCATCCAAGGATGTCTTGTCATTTGATATTTTATGTTTTTCATTTAAATGTTGATGTTTCAATTGCAAATTAAGATATTCAACTTCTAATTTTGAAAAACGTTTAACCATATTATCATGGTCATCATTTTGAATTTTTTCAAGCAATTTTAAATTCTCCCCCTGATGAGGCGAAAAGTGTACCGCTTTTAAGGGGTCATTTAAGCCCGAAATCGTATTTATTTGATCAAATATTGCCCTAAATCGTTCCTTTTGTCATTTTAGGTACTTTTGAGGAGAAATCTGGAAAAGGAGGCATTTTGGACGTTTTTGGAGCATAAAAGTGAAGAAAACGGCAAAGTCTCAAAATTGTGCTGAAAGTCACCTTTGACGGCGTCAACATTTACTCCAGACGGCGTCATGCTTTGGCAAGAAAAGTTGGATGTGAAATTTACTCATGACGGGCCAGTGAGTTTGCATGAGAATTCTGACGGCGTCACGCTTTAACTAAATCAAGGGCGTCACGGCTTAAATCATAAGGGGACGGCGTCACGTTATAGGTCCGACGGCGTCAAGCCTTGATAAGCCAGAATGGATTTTTGAAGAGCTAAAGAGGGACGGCGTCAAGAAGGTCACCCGGGAACCCTAAAAGCGGCGAGGTGACGGCGTCACAATGCATAAGGTGACGCCGTCAGATGTCAAAGTCTATATATAGTTTTCTAATTTTTTGTCATTAAAGAGAGCTTAGTGTGTGGAATTTTGGGATAAAACCCTAAGACGATTTTAGCTACTTTTTCAGGGCTTCTTGCCTTGAGATCTTCCATGTTTCATTGAAAGATAAGTTATCAATTAATCATTCAATATGTCTATGTGTTGTTTGATTCTATCTTATGCTTGTCTTTTGTTTAACATGTTAGGCTAATTTTATCTTGTGTTTGCTTAGATCTAATGAAACCTAGCTATTGATTATTGGTTGTTAGTGTGTTGTTAGTTGTATTGGATGATTGTTTATCTATGTTAGGCTTAAGAAAACTGGCTAACTTCCTATTCGGTAACTTGCTTGAACGTCTTAAGAAACATGAACCAAACGCGTACTAAAGGTTTTTATGGTTGTATTTAATGCACAAGCGAATTCTAGTGATCCCATGTTAGGAGCTTCCTAGCCGGCTCGACATAGGAGTGAAGTAGGAGCTTGTAGAGTTTGGGGAAGTAAGTACGCCACCCCACGAATGGTATTAAGGAATACACCCGTCATCCACGCGACTAATACACACTAATTAACCGGTAAAAGATAGTTAGGGAGTAAGGAAATCTAAGTAAACACATTTCTCCACACATAAGTTTCTCACCACTTTTCATTTTTGTTATTTTATTTTATTTGCATTTGTAGTAATTTGGGTTAGTTGACTAGCAACTAATTCCGCCCACTCCTTCAAAACCCGAGATTTTACTTGCTTTCATAAAAATATAAAAACATAAAAAGAATCTTCCTCAACCCTTAGACCTAATTAGAGTAGCCTTTCACACCTAACGAACACTATTCCCTGTGGAGAACGATCAATCCCCCGTACTTACCACTACACTATACTACATCGGTCAGGTACACTGCCTGGTGGGGTTGTAAGCCTCTTGAGATCCCTCGAGAGGTAAAACCTGTTGTAAGGTTGCAAAACCCACGCATCAAGTTTTTGGCGCCGTTGCCGGGGAATAGTTATTGTTTAGGTTGAATTTTTATTTCTATTAGGTCTACTCACTAGATTCCTTTCTAGTGAGATTTTTATTTTATTTTTCTAGGTTTTCTTTAGTCTATCTATTTTCTTCGTGTCTTTGTTCGTAACCATTACCGTCCGACATCATGGAAGATGGTAATATCCTTAACCCCCACAACCCACCACCACAACAACCACCACCACCTCCTAGAGCCCGTACTTTAGGAGAGTATTCCCGTCCTAGCCACCACGGCTATCGAAACACCATTGAGCTCACACAAGGAGCCAATATCACACCCTTGCGATCCGACACCATCCGGTTGGTGCAAAGCGGATGCGCATTCCATGGACTTCGTTCTGAAGATCCTAATCAACATCTCAAGGACTTTCTTAAAATCGTTGATTCTATAGACCTTGATGTTGCCACTCGAGAGACGACCCGATTGCGTCTCTTCCAATTCTCTCTGCGGGACCAAGCTAGTCAGTGGCTAGAACGTCAACCCGCAGGATCCATCACCTCTTGGGATGATCTCACCACTCGTTTCCTTGCTCAGTTTTTCCCACCGGGAAGAACTACCAAGCTAAGGAATGATATCTTGATGTTCCAACAACGTCAAGGCGAAACTCTCTACGAGGCATGGACTCGATTCAAGGACTTACTCCAAAAAGTCCCTCACCATGGCATAGAACTTTGGCTCCAAGTCCAAATCTTCTATGACCATATCAATCTCTCCACAAGGCAAACCATTGACCAATCGGCCGGTGGCAAGCTACGTGATCTAAGTGCGGAACAATCATGGGCTCTCCTAGAGGATCTTGCTCTTTATGACAACGAAAGTTGGAGTGATCCCCGTGATTTGAATAAAACGGTCAAGGCAATATCTTTGCCTTTGAACAATTCAAGCACTTCCGACCGTAGGATCATAGAACTTGAAGACCAAGTCAAGTTTCTCATGAAATCCTACGAGGCTCCTAAACCTTCAAGCCAAGTGAACAAAATCACTTCTTCATGTGAATTATGTAGTGGTCCCCACGACACTCGTGATTGCATGGAACTCCCCGAACAAGCTTTTGTGGACTACGCATCCTCGCGTACCGACGGAGCGGAGACAAGTGGTACACTTTCAAACCCGAGCCAAACCCCTACGGTGATTCATATAACCCCTCATGGAAAAATCACCCGAACCTTAGGTGGAAACAAAACCAAAACTCACAACAAATCAATTCTTCCAACCCACCTAATCGTTTCCAATCAAGCGGTTCCAACTCGAACCGTACTTTCAACAACAATCCTTCCGGCAATGGTAGTACCAATAACTTTGAAGGATTGATGTCTCAATTTATGGCATCTCAAGAAGCTCGGATAGCTAGATTCGAGACCGAATTCAATCAACAACAAACTGAGATGACCAATAAAATTGACAACTTGCTGAAAGCCCTCCATAACCAAGTGTTATCACCTCCACATAAGGACGCTAGGAACACAAATAGCGGACCCCAAGTAAAAGACCCCTCTTCATCCAAACACGTCCACTTTGTCAACATTGTCACTATTAAACCAATTGATAGGAATGAGGATAATAGTGAACCTAAGGATGAGGATAGGAAAGTCGAGGTTGATAAGGAAGTTAGGACAAGTGAGATTGAAGAAGTAGATGATGATGAGGACTACTTCAATAGGCTACCCACTAAGGAAGAGCGTGCATATCATACAAACTTATTCGATGACCCCGAGACACCATACTTCCTAGGTAGACCAATCATAGAAATAGGCGACCCTTCTAATCTCAACATACCATGCAACATAGGGCATCTACATGTGTGGAAAGCTTATATCGACCTTAGATCACCCATAAACGTCATGACTAGAGCCCACTACAACTTGATAATGAAAAATCAACTTGGGTATAGGATGTTCCCTGACAAGGGTTGGATGAGTAACTTCACGGGAAGAGTTAAGGGATTACCGGTTTATGTAGGAAACTTCACCTATGTCACCGACTTTGTAATTGTAGAAGATATCCGTCCAATAGTCGATGCATCCTTGACTCAAGTGGTTTTTGGAAAACCATTTGTTGAGGTCTCTAGAATGACTTATGAACCTTCCTTGGGGATAGTTAGATTTAAGGATGAGACCGATGAAGTAAGCTACCAAATACCATATAAGATAGAACAATTCCAACACTTGTCAAATGTTGAGAAGGAGCTTAAACAAGCGGTCTACTATGGGAATGATAAGGATAGAAGTAAAGGAGTAGACTATGTTATGGAAAGGATATTCGGTTTCTACAAGGATTGTTTGAAATTAGGACCGGAATATAAAACCGGGAAGGAGAATGGCCTAGGAACCGTGACCGATGATGGAGTCACGTAATGTACGTGACTTTGAGTCTAGCTACAAGACTCGTTAATAAAGAAAGGCGCTTCTTGGGAGGCAACCCAAGCTTTATTTGTTTTATTTGCTTTGTGTGTTTATTTGTTTGTTTGTTTGTTTTTATTTGTTTCCGTATGTGTGTTTAATTTTTATTCTTATTGATTCATGTTAAAAACTAATTTGTGAAAATGCTTTATTTTGTTTTTAACTTCGTCTTAACTACATATAAAGGTATTTTGCAAAAGTTAAGTGTAAGGGAAATCTAAATCGGTTTATTAGAACACATATGAACATGAATCGTAATAATAATAAATTAACATACATATTCGTGTTTGTTTGAGTCAAATGCTTGTATCGAGTCATAATGATGTTTTGCAGGATTTCCAGGAAGTAAGGTAAAGGTTTTTCCAGAAATTTTCCGGAAACTTAAAACGAAAATTTTTGTCAGGTCATTTCTGACGGCGTCAGGGGTTATAACCTGACGGCGTCAGATTTAATTTCCAGAAATTTTTGAGAATTTTGTTTTCATAAAAAGTTTTTATTAAAATCTCCAACTTATAATCTCCAGGAATCTGCAAAATTATCATTCCACAAGCATTATATCCTTATATATAGATTTTATCCCGCCGATGTTATGCAGGTTTTTGTGTTTGTTTTCTCAGGTTCAACAGGTTATTTTGGACAAGGAAATGTTTTGAATCAAGCTTATGGCGATGCATTAGTCATGGAGCTTCAACACTCTCTTTGGAGGAAGATTTAACCGTGTAATTTCATTATCCAACGAGCGAATCAGGGGAGTATTTGATTTCATTCTTTTACTTTTTTTTTTCTTTTACATCTTGTTATTTGAACATTGGGGACAATGTTCATCTTAAGTGTAAGGGGAGGGTAAAAGTACGATTTTAGAAAATACAATTGCGCTTGATTTTTGTTTGTTTAATAGTAGATGTGTAATAAAACTGAGAGAAATACTTGTTAAGGTAATTTTAGTGCCAAATTTAAAATTTTTTACAACATATAGGAGTAAAACTTTGATCTTAATAAGCGTCTCACGGATAGGAGTTATATGACTAGCACAAAAACCGTACCACTAAAAAATTTTCCACCCCCAAATATGTGAGGTTCGCCCCTAGAATTGGTAGGAAAAGCATTTATGCTATGATGTGTGTACCGGTAGCATTTAGATTCTAGAACTTGCGTTAGGACCATTCCAAGGCCACAAGTGAGACTACATTCGTGTAGTTAGATTTACTACATGATAAGAGGCATTAGGATTAACCCATTGTTTTACACCTGTGTTTTTGTTATAATTACATTGGCTACATTGGTCAAGTAATTCTCCCACACCCTTTGCGTTGTACTCATTTTTAGTACACGATACCCCTAGTACACCCCTCAGAGCCTATCTTTTCGTTTCGACCTTTAAGCATTTTACTTAAAGGAAGAATTTGTTACACCCCACTAAAATGTACACCCAAATCGCCTTAGCCTACCTTGTATGCACTCATTTTTAGTGCATTATTGTTACAACATTTGTTTAAACCCAAGTTAATTATCTAGTTGATTACATGGTTGCTAAGTCGAGTCATATCCTTGTACATATTGTTTTGGGACGATTGGGACTCATGGGTAAAGTACTAGTGTAATGGAGTAATGGGGAAGAACATCATTTATTACCCCCATATGTGCTAAATATTTTAAAAGTACTACAAGTTTTTCAATTATCTTAATTCGAGTCATTAGAATAGTTATTTGTAAAGTTATGTAAAAGTTCAAGTGTAAGGGGATGCAACGCCCCTATGATGTATTATTTTGGATGGTAGGGTAAAAGTGTATGCAAAAAAAAAAAAAAAAAAAAAAAAAAAAAAAAAAAAAAAAAAAAAAAAAAAAAAAATTTCAAGAAAAATACAAAAAAATGAGAAAAAGAAAAATAGAAAAAACATACGGACTACCATCCCGTTTTATTTTATGTTTATTTTATGTTTATGTTTTTGTTATTTTCTTTCATTAGCTTAAGATCGAGTCTAGTCTTGGCTTAGCAACATTGTATAGTACATGTAATCGATCAAGATCTTTAACTCGCCACCAGTAAAATATCCCGTATCCAACAAAACCGTGTTTTCCTTTTCCCTACACCTAACATTATAACCCATTTAAAAGCCCTCTTTGATAGTTTATCTTAGGTGCTTACGCCTAGTGGAGGAGGTTTTCGATCCTTTCCCAAGCCTATGGTAATCTATTTGCTATGACAGGTAGTGAGAGATATTTTCCGTTTTCATTTATGAGATTTATTTTGATGACACTTGAGAGATGTGAGTATCTAAACACTACTTGTGAGGTGCTAGTATGTAATCTCCGTGCTTATTATGATTGAAGTGGAACGATTATTTGTTGTAATTACTTTTATGTTTGCATTAAATGACCCCTAACTTGTATTTTGATTAGAATAAAAGCGCATTTGCTTGAGGACAAGCAAATCTCAAGTGTAAGGGTATTTGATGAGGCGAAAAGTGTACCGCTTTTAAGGGGTCATTTAAGCCCGAAATCGTATTTATTTGATCAAATATTGCCCTAAATCGTTCCTTTTGTCATTTTAGGTACTTTTGAGGAGAAATCTGGAAAAGGAGGCATTTTGGACGTTTTTGGAGCATAAAAGTGAAGAAAACGGCAAAGTCTCAAAATTGTGCTGAAAGTCACCTTTGACGGCGTCAACATTTACTCCAGACGGCGTCATGCTTTGGCAAGAAAAGTTGGATGTGAAATTTACTCATGACGGGCCAGTGAGTTTGCATGAGAATTCTGACGGCGTCACGCTTTAACTAAATCAAGGGCGTCACGGCTTAAATCATAAGGGGACGGCGTCACGTTATAGGTCCGACGGCGTCAAGCCTTGATAAGCCAGAATGGATTTTTGAAGAGCTAAAGAGGGACGGCGTCAAGAAGGTCACCCGGGAACCCTAAAAGCGGCGAGGTGACGGCGTCACAATGCATAAGGTGACGCCGTCAGATGTCAAAGTCTATATATAGTTTTCTAATTTTTTGTCATTAAAGAGAGCTTAGTGTGTGGAATTTTGGGATAAAACCCTAAGACGATTTTAGCTACTTTTTCAGGGCTTCTTGCCTTGAGATCTTCCATGTTTCATTGAAAGATAAGTTATCAATTAATCATTCAATATGTCTATGTGTTGTTTGATTCTATCTTATGCTTGTCTTTTGTTTAACATGTTAGGCTAATTTTATCTTGTGTTTGCTTAGATCTAATGAAACCTAGCTATTGATTATTGGTTGTTAGTGTGTTGTTAGTTGTATTGGATGATTGTTTATCTATGTTAGGCTTAAGAAAACTGGCTAACTTCCTATTCGGTAACTTGCTTGAACGTCTTAAGAAACATGAACCAAACGCGTACTAAAGGTTTTTATGGTTGTATTTAATGCACAAGCGAATTCTAGTGATCCCATGTTAGGAGCTTCCTAGCCGGCTCGACATAGGAGTGAAGTAGGAGCTTGTAGAGTTTGGGGAAGTAAGTACGCCACCCCACGAATGGTATTAAGGAATACACCCGTCATCCACGCGACTAATACACACTAATTAACCGGTAAAAGATAGTTAGGGAGTAAGGAAATCTAAGTAAACACATTTCTCCACACATAAGTTTCTCACCACTTTTCATTTTTGTTATTTTATTTTATTTGCATTTGTAGTAATTTGGGTTAGTTGACTAGCAACTAATTCCGCCCACTCCTTCAAAACCCGAGATTTTACTTGCTTTCATAAAAATATAAAAACATAAAAAGAATCTTCCTCAACCCTTAGACCTAATTAGAGTAGCCTTTCACACCTAACGAACACTATTCCCTGTGGAGAACGATCAATCCCCCGTACTTACCACTACACTATACTACATCGGTCAGGTACACTGCCTGGTGGGGTTGTAAGCCTCTTGAGATCCCTCGAGAGGTAAAACCTGTTGTAAGGTTGCAAAACCCACGCATCACCCCCTCAAGCTCAACAACACGATTCTGGGTGACATTTAACGCAATAGCATACTCATTAAATTGACAAGCAGACAATGCAGAGTCAGTGACAGTGTAAAATACATCTTGTGCAATACATTTAGCAATCAAGTTGTCGTTAGTAATGAGTATGTTTTTCCTTTCAATCTCTCGACTCTTAAGTTCTAGTGCATATTCATTCACCTCATTTTCCATATCTTTAAACACTACTTCCATTTCTTTTATTTCGGCTTTAAGGGCAGTTTGCAACCCTTCAAAGTTTTCTTTAAGTAGTTTAAAGAATGGCATGACCTCAGTTAAGTAACACCTTTTAGCATGTTCAAAACACCTTTCCCCCTCAGTAATACCGGAGGGTGTGATTCTCTTCTTGCATGTTTTATCGAAATCAGCAAACAGTTGCCAAAGCACATATAAGCTAATAAAGGTTTTACATTCAGTGGGAAGAGATAAAGGCACCAAATTCCTAGGTGTATTGGGAGGATACACCGTTATTGACGCAACTTTTCTAATGAGGGGGGTGTTGGCCTTAAGTTTTTCTACCTTAAGTTTTTCATTATCTTGTTTCCAGAATATCTGTTCAGGTGTTAACTTCTTTTGAGGAGCAAACACAGTCAAATGATTTTCCTCACTATAGTCATGGGGTTTGATTATTATTCGTCTGACTATGCACTTGGGATCCCTCATTTTCTCATTCATTCTAACTTTTGTTCTCTCACTTAACTCATCCTCTTCATCTGTGTAGATATGCTCAAGCGGGTCATGATTAGGCATAAACATCACATTAGAATCATATAATGCAGGTTGGGCTATCTTAGCAATTTCATGAATAGCTAATTTAGATTTACCTACATTGCTTTCACTATGCTTGTCACTAAACTTTCTGTGCTTGTACATCATTTGGGCAGTTTGTCTGGTTTGGTCTTGTGAGTACAACTTATCTTCAAGCTTATTTTTTAACGTCTTGAGTCTAGAGAAATCATTCAAAAGTGTTGATTCTTTTTGTTTGAATTCTAGCTTAAGTGTAGTTACACACTTTTGTGCTTCCTGTTTCTGTTTGACAGACTGTTCTAGCTGACTTTTCAAAGAACTCAACTCTAATTTTAATGTTTCTTCTCTTACTCTCGACTCTTTAATAAGTGTACTCATTTGACCTTCTAATTTCTGCTCACGTTCATTAAGCTCAAACTTAGCACGCTGTTCATACATAGCCACTTGTTCTTTATAAATGTTAAGTCTAGTGATCAAGTCATTATCAGGGACCGGCAATTTGTTCTCATGGCACTCATTTGCATTATCTAAATTACACGCATTATCTAAGGCACCTACATTACTTACAACACAAACATCATTATTTACAAAAGATTCACCATTTGGTACATCAGGCGAGTTGTTGTGATTCAAATACTGTTCATATGAAATAATATTGCTATTTTCCATGTCAACATTACTTGTGTCAGAAACATCTGCCTGATGTACTTCTTTGGGATTCTTTTGTCCCTCGACTATGTTATATGTGTCATAAATTTTTAGTACCTCAGATATCACGGATGCATTAGAAGGACCAACTTGACGGGGAGATGAGACCAAGGAAGACAAGTTAGCCATGAAGATTGTTTGAGCCGTAGGTTCCTCATCTACATCCGAGTCAAATGCATCACAGTCATCTGCCTTGAAGATGTTAGGGTCATTAAGTGCTAGATCCTGAATTGGTTGCTCATCCACATCTTCATCAAAAGTATTTCCCCCATCTCCTGCCAAGAACAATAACTCTTCCTCATCCAATACAGCTCCATTCTCTTGAGCTTGCATTAACAACATCGTGTCTTTGAAGTAATCTGAGTTCTGAGGACGTTTAGGTTGATTACAGTTTCTAGCAATGTGTCGAATCCCCTCACAATTATAACACTTGATCTGTTTCCCTTGACCCTGATTGGCATTCCCTACTCTATTCTGCACATAACCTCGACCCATGTTTCTTCCAGCCCTCCCTTGCACATTCTGAACCACAATTTTCCCATCCTCCACCATTGCTAGATTACGTGGGTTGGATGAATTCCTTAACTGATTGTTGGTCTGAGGGAGTGATGCTTGAAACTGTTGAACCAGTAATGATACTTGATTGGTGAGGTTGTCTAGGGGTGCAAACGAGCCGAGCTACTCGCGAGCTACTCGAGCTCGACTCGATAAAAAGCTCGAAATGAGCCGAGCCTTGTCGAGCTCGAGCCGAGCTCGAGCCTGAAAATCAACTCGTTTACTTATCGAGCCCGAGCTCGAGCCAAGCTTGTGAAGATCGAGTAGGCTCGTCGAGCCTTATCGAGCCGAGCTAACCAAGCCCAATAACCAACAGCCCAATTATCTTAAAAAATCGTCCTTGTGTCCACTCCAATTTTCAGCCCAATAGAAGGCTAATCCAACTAAGCTTAACCCTAAAAATCTTAGTATAAAACACTACTTATCACTTCCCTAAACTTTTGCAAACCATTAACCCTAATCCTTACAAGCGCAGCCACTCTTTCCTTGGCAGCTACCAACAAAAAAATGGGACCCTTGTTATTTACTTGTTTACTGCTCGAATAAAACAAGTAACTATGGCTTCAAGATCTTATACAATTTCGGGTAGGTTTATGTTTCTTGAGTTTGTATTGTTGTAAACCGAAAGAAAAAGAAAGATGAAACAGTTTGGTTTTGTTTTTCTTTTTATTTTTGTATATTACCAAGAGGGTTACACAAGATCAATGATGATTAATCTTTTGAGATTCAGATTTAAACCGAATCAATTATATTTCAAAAAGATTATATGAGATCTTCGTTTCTATTTCCTTTTTTTTATTCAAATCGAATCAAAGGGAGGAAGAAAACCATTTGGTTTTTTGTTCTTACTCTGGTTTCGTCGTGTTCATTTAAGTAATTTTAATCTTTGTAATACAGTATGATTTTTACCGGACAATTGTTAGTGTGGCTTTTGTTTTTGTAGTCTAAAGGGTTGTTATGACATGTGAAATATCCAAATGAGAGTACATGATGTTGTCATATGAAAATATGATATGGACAACACATGTGGTATGCACATAGAAAGCATGTCATTGTTTTTGACTTTAGCAGTCCTACTTGAAATAACCAAACGTATAGAAAAGTGAAGCAGATAAAGCGAGCTCGATCAGGCTCGTTTAAGCGAGCCGAGCTTTGTGAAAAGTTTACGAGCCGAGCTCGAGCACAAAAATAAAGGCTCGGATCGAGCCGAGCTCGAGCTCGAGCTCGTTAAAAAAACTGACGAGCCAGCTCGATTATAGTGAAGCTCGGGCTCGGCTCGGCTCGTTTGCACCCCTAATGATACTTGATTGGTGAGGTTGTCAATCATTTTGTCGGTCTGAGAGTAGCCTGAGTCAAGTTGGAACTCATAGCAGGTACTTGTGAGTGAAGTTGATGATAGCTTGGGTTGGAAGATGATTGGATTGTCGGTTGAACATTTGTCATGAATGCCAGTGGATCATTTGTAGTTGAAGGATTAAACTTTTCTCTCAGCACCCAATCATAGACAGCATGCTTCTCATGTTGTTGCAGATATGCATACAGCTGTTCATAGTTGGTATCCCTTAAACCTTTGTTGAGTTTGACAGCAGTAACAAATCTATCCCATTCAGGAGTCATGTTGTTCACAAACTTTGAGTTTAGTTGGATATTGGGCATAGTCATTCTGATCATCCTCATATCATTCACCAACTTATGAAATCTCACATAGTAGTCTGTGATATTCTCTCCTGGGTTCATTTTGAAATGCTCGAACTCATCATACAGCTGTGACTCACGATCTTCCTTTGTGAGTTCTGACCCTGCCAACAACATTTTAACGTTGTCCAACACAGCTTTGGCTTCCGTGTTGAAATTGATGAGCTTGTATACATCCTTTGGAAGACCTTGAATGACTATGTTTGAAGCTCTAATGTCAGCATCATACCTCTTCTATTCTTCTTCATTAAGATCATTGTAGTTTCTAGGTCTGTCGATGCCCCAAGTTACAGTCCCATCTTCACCAGTTGTAACAACATCTCTGGTGGTACCCATCTGATATGGTCCATCGTCAATTGACTTAAGAATGTTAACTCCATTCTCTTTTCCCAAGCAGTACAGTCATATCCGTTGTGCCCAAGACTCATAATCCGTCCTATCTAGCATAGGTGGACGAGTGTCAGATCCTGCTGCTTGAATATCTTCTGATGATGTGTTTGATGTGGTAGCCATAGTAACTACGGGATTTTACAGATCTTGTGATTTAACCGAGAAATCGAATCTTTTGCGGGAATTTCTAAAATCACCAAGACACAAACCGCCTAGACAAATAGCACCCTTGAGGATACAAGCCGCCTAGACAAACCGAGTAGACACAAACCGCATGCACGTCTTAGAGACAAACCGCGTAGACACAAACCGCATCCACACCTCAGAGACAAACCGCGTAGACACAAACCGAGTTCACGCTGCAGAGACAAACCGCGTAGACACAAACCGAGTTCACGTTGCAGAGACAAACCGCGTAGACACAAACCGCATACACACCTCAGAGACAAACCGCGTATACACAAACCGAGTTCACGCTGCAGAGACAAACCGCGTAGACACAAACCGAGTACACGCTGCAGAGACAAACCGCGTAGACACAAACCGAGTTCACGCTGCAGAGACAAACCGCGTAGACACAAACCGCCAAACACGTCGCTTTCAATGCTTTTTGTCCTTTTGCCTAAACAAGTAATAAGACAAACCGCGTCCTCGAGGTGACACAAACCGCGTTCAAGAACTCGTCCAAAGTACACAAACCGCACCCAAGAACACTTGGATAAAAAACTCTCGAATCACCCAAAAACACCACACAAATCCTAAATCTGTGAATTCAAGCACCAAATACTACTCTTATACTGTTCCTAAGCT